>CM064881.1:22290362-22644001 GCA_003313485.2 Penstemon barbatus
ATTATTTAACATCATTTGCTCTAGAGAATCAAACAATTCGTTGTTTTGAGGAGTTACCTCATCCTCAGAGTCATCAGAGTCCTTTGCCATCAGGCACAGGAGAGCAGGTTTTTCTTCATCAGAAGATTCTTCATCAGACGAGTCCGAATTTGAATCAGATGAGTAGACAGCAGCAAGCTTTTCTGCTTCAGCCATCATTGCTTTCCCTCTCTGATACTTTCTTTCTTTTCTTACTTTCTTCTCCTCTCAGTGTACTTTTCTGCTTTTGGATATGGGCAGTCTTTGATGAAGTGTCCCAATTTCCTGCAGTTGTAACACATCAGTTTTGATTTATAATCATCTTTATCTTGAGAAGAAAAGTTAGGTTTAGAAGTAGAAGCATTGTTGTATTTGTTCTTCATTTTTCTTTTGTAGAACTTCTTGAAATTGTTTATCAACAGTGCAACGTCTCCAGCAGTGTACTCCTTTTTGTTGAGTAGATTGGCTTCATCAGATGAGTCCACATCTTGACTTCTGTGTGCTGGTCTTCTTGGATTTTCAGCAGCAACCAGTGCAGCTGTGGGTCCTGAAGTTGAGGTTTCTTCAATACCCATTCTAGGCAGTTTATACTCGAATGCCTTGAGTACAGAGAACAGCTCTGTAAGAGAGATCTTCCCCAGATCCCTTGATTCTTCCATTGCTGTCACCTTCATGTTGAACTTGGGGGGCAGGGCCTTTAGAACTCTGACGGTGATCTCCTTGTCAGTAAAGGTCTTTCCCAGCTTAAGGACTTCATTCAACGTTCTGGTAAACCTGGTATCCATCTGATCAATGGTCTCTCCAGATTTCATCTTGAAGTTGTCCAGCTTTTCCAAGGCAACACTGAGCTGATGCTCTTTGATGGCGTCGTTTCCTTCACTCATGTCACGAACCTTGTCCCACATCTCCTTTGCAGTTTTGCAATGTTTGACCTTGTCAAACCGATCATTATCCAGGGCTTTGGTCATGATGAAACGGCCAACTTTATCCAGATTGAACAGCTTTATTTCCTCGGCTGTCATCTCTGTCAGATCTTTTTCCACCACCATTTCAGCTTCATCTACTATGATGGTCTTGGTGAATTTGAATGGACCTTTAATGATACATGTGTACATGTTGTCATTATAGGCAGCAAGGAAAATCTCCATTCTGATTTTCCAGTCCTCAAAGACATACCAGCAATGTGGGGAACATGACTGATACAATCCATTTTTCAAAAAGTTTTAGTTTTTCAAAAAGATGCTCTTTTGAATAGTTTTAAAAACCTTTGAAAAACACTTGGATCAAGCTCGTTGATCAGGCAGCTGATTCAAATGAACCACCTGCTCTGATACCACTTGTTGGTCCCAAGTGGTCAGAAGAGGTTTAGAGGGGGGGGGGTGAATAAACCTCTTTAAAATTTTCTTGCAATTTTAACTTTAAAACTTTTCTTCAACTGAGCAGACTAAGCTGATCAGATTAGTAAGTTACAACTCTGTTCGCGAACAAATCTTTGAACAGATTTGTTGACCACTCGTCTGATGGTTACTTAGCTGATTTGTTAAAATCAGTTTTAATACTTAGAGTACTTGCAGCGGATTTTCAAAGTGTTTTTCACAAGTATTCTTAGCAGTTTGAAAAATGTTTCCCCAGTTTTGTAAACTCCTTTTTAACTTCTTTTCAAACAGTTAACTTAGTGTGTTTTATGCAATCAGTAAATATGCAGTTTTAAAACAATGTAAAAACACAATCAATTTTTATAGTGGTTATATGGATTTGAATATCCTTTAGTCCACTCTTCCAAGTCACTTAGATCTTGGGTTATACTATAATCACAAAGTTTACAGTATACTCTGCTTGCGTCGAACAACAAATGAAACGACCACAAGTTCGCAATAGGAAATCACACAGAAGACCTATTCTCTGAAGTTTGATCACTCACAAAGATGGATCACAACTCCGCACAACACTCTTGTTTACAAAATCACTCAGAAGATGTAATTTTTCTTGATTCTTCAACTCTGCTTTCGTCAACAAATGACTCAGCTGATGAGTGAGCTGTTCTTGAGACTTAGGAGAATTCTGCTTCGAAATTTCTCTCAGAAAGTGTGTTGCTTATTTCTTCTTCGTCTCTCTCAGCTATTTATACTTGAGGATTGAAAAGTGTCCGTTGAAGAGAGACAAGATTCAAATTCCTCGAGTACTGGTCCTTAAAATCCGCGAACGGCTCTTTTGCAGTCTGTCCGTACTGAACAGTACTATTCTGCAGGCAGCATTAAATGCAGCATTAAATGCACTCTTCTGATGCGAAGCATTTCTTCAATCATTTGTCTTTAATAACCTTGTACTTCAGCATTTATTACTCCAAAGGGCATTTATTACCGTTGGGAACACTTCTTGATCTTCTTCACTTGGCTGTTGAAAGTATACGTCTGATGGTGAACTCGGCTGATCTCAAACTTGAACAAATCTGATTTGAGTCGGCTGATCTTCACTAATCTGATAACTTTACTTCAGCAGATCAGAAGTCTTGGACCTTGAAACTTTGACTCTTCTGATTGTCTTCATTGCTTAGTCAAAATTCCTTGATAAGTTTATCAGCTAAGTTACTCCATACTTAGCCAATTTCTGAAGTTTTGGAATGCATCAAAACCTCCCTTATCAAACTTTCTTTAGTGCCTTCATCTTCATCTTCATCCAACATATGGTAGCTTTATTAGTAATAATTTGTGCATATTTACTCGATTTTCTTTCTTTATTTTATAAAAATTTTTTGAAAACTCACAAACATAATTCTCGTAGTAACACATATCACAAATAGTCATACTATTTATATGCCAGGTTGCTATTTCATTTTGTTTTTCTGTTACCTTTTCTGCATAATTTGTTTGGTCTTGGCCAACAAATTCTTTCCATATAAGTGCTATTACTGACCAATAAAATTTTTCTACATTATTTTGACTTGCTTCTTTTAATTCGCTAATATCTTTGTAATCACTTAAATATTGATACACATTTCCTTTTGTTTTAAATAACATATAATTCCATATATTATCCATTGAGGCGTTTTTAAATATGTCATCTGTTTGTAGAATTAAGTTTACCTGATTTGCCCATTCTTGTATTAGAGCTTCTGCATTTATGGTACAATCTATATCTAAAATTCCTTGTTTTATTTGTTGTAAACGGGGTGTATATTCATCTGGTAGTTTTCGGAATCCTCCTTGTTTTCTTTGGTAAAAGCCACTTTGTTCTCTAAGGTTTTCTGGATCAACATCGATCCATTCAAACCTACTAGACTTTCGCTTTTTATTATTTTCATTATCTTCTTGTTCCTCTTTTACTTGACTACCTTCTCCTTTTTCCATATATGCAGGGATAGAATCATCTGACTCATACCCGTAAATTACTTCATTATTATTTGTAAAACTCGTTTGTTTTTTCCCTTGCTCTTCTTCAACTATATTTAATTGATCAATCATATTTCTAATCTCTTCTACTTGTTCTTCCATTATTTAGGTAAATTTTCTTGGAGGTGAAATTTTTTGAATTTGTTTATCAGATATTGTTTCCGTTTTGCATTTTTTAATTATCTCTATTTCATGAACTAAATGTCCCAACTGTTTTTGTATAATAATTATATTTTCATGATCATATTCTTGTTTTTTAGTGTAACTTATTAAATGCATTATCATGTCAGTGATATTATTTAATTGTGGGTCTAATGTATGATATAAATGAGGAAAATTATATCCATGAGAGCATTTATGTTCTTCTTTTATTAAACTATAAAATTCTTCTGGTAAATGTGTTCCTTGTAAATATTGTTCTGTCCAAATTTCATTATATAAAAATCTATGTTCTATTTTTTCTAAATAATTCTGATGACTGTCTTTAATAATCTCTTCTTTTTGTAGTATTTTATTTATTATGACTAATTGATTTTTTAATTCTGCTACTTCTTCACTTATTCCCATTAATTATGGGTCTTTTATCCTTTTTCTTTTCTAGAGGGCTTCTTTTGAAAATAGGGATTGATAGGTATATTGCACAAGGCTATTTTTGCAAAACATATTTGGTATAAGGCTATTCTGCCAAATAACCCACGAATTATTTAACCATTTACTTTGAAGTAATTATAAGTTTTTCGAGTATGAAAAAAAGCGAAATGAACAAAATAAATCTTTTCATTTTAAACGCCTCTAAAATAATTACTGCATAGAGTTTAAGCCTTTAAGGTGGTCCATATCGTGTCAATGCGATTGGTTTGTGAAGAAAATTGATTTTAAATGAATTTTCAAATGATTGTTTCAATCAAATTAAGTAGATTTTTCTTCTTATTTTAGATATATGTATCAACCTATTCTTGCATCCTTAAAAGGATAAAAGAAGGTACAATATCAAAACACTTTATATGGTCATATTTACACAAAATCCCTAACAACACTCTTGTCAACAGATTTTCTCAATGGTATCCTCGTAATAATCCCAAATCTGAGGGCCAAACATTTCCCCTATTTTTAAACTATCATTTCCCATCCGTACAATACCGGTTCATTTCCGTTAATAACCAACTCGAACCGGTCATCCTCTTTTGTTTGAAACCAATTTTTTTCTAGGATTAACCAAAATAGATATTTGCAATTACATGATCAAGAATAACAGTTCATAAGATGAAAATGGAAAATATTTCACATCTGATTTGATATATCCTTCTTCTTTCTTCTTCTTTTAAGTGATTTTTCTAAAACAAAGTGAAAATAAAATGGCTGGAGGTGGCGGAGGAACGACGGTTTCTAGAGAACTCAACCGGACTCCGACATGGGCGGTGGCATTAGTCGTTGCAGTCATCATTATTATCTCTATCATATTGGAGAAAATTCTTCATAAAGTGGGACAGGTCTTACCAAATCACACTCTTCTTTATTTTGCTTTATTGGATGAATTATATGTTATCAAAGATATTTATTTTTCAAGTGAGAAGTGGGATTTGAAAATTCTTTTTCTTGGAATGTTTGAGCGATCGATATCGTAATTTGGTTTATCCATTATAATTGTTGGGTTCGATTCCCACCTGAATTCAGAGATCTTGTTTTGTGTAATCGATGATTATTTTCTAACTCGTCGTTTCACTATGAAGAAAAGAAATGATTTGATAAAGCTTAGCATTTATTAGGACTAGGTTCTTCACAATGTAACATGCTATATATCTTTGTTTTGTGTTTGTAGACATTTGAAAAAAGAAAGAAGGTTTCACTGGTTGAAGCTCTTGAGAAGATTAAATCCGGTAAAAGTTGCAACCTTTTTATAACGAATACCACCCGAACTTAGGAATGAAGATTTTTTGGCTTCAAATTTTGAATTTACGACTGCTCATGTTTTTACATTATTATTTGCGCGCAGAGCTTATGGTTCTTGGTTTCATTTCTTTACTTCTAACATTTGGGCAAAACTACATTGTCCAAATGTGTATTCCTGAAAAACTTGCAAATACAATGTTGCCATGTGATCCCAAAGAATATGAAGAAGGCGAGCCAGATCATCACCGAAGACTCCTATGGCACAATCATAGAATCTTGGCAGCTGATAGTCCAGCCCAAGGATGCAAACAAGTATACATACAATTATTCTACTAATATTTTTCACTTCTTTCTTTCTTTATATCTATCTTTTATACATATTCATACGCGTTTTATTTACTTGAATAATAGGGATATGTGCCTCTTATATCACTCCATGGACTACATCAGCTCCACATTTTCATATTCTTTTTGGCCATATTTCACGTCTTTTATAGTGCTGTAACTATGATGCTCGGGAGGTTGAAGGTACTCTTTTCATATATATGCTCATATGTACATATTCGTTTAGTGTCGTTTCTATTGTGACGGTATTATTAATGGTGCAGATTCGTGGATGGAAAGAATGGGAAAGAGAGAATATAAATAACTATGAAACATCCAATGGTATATATATTATGATTGTTTTTCTTGATTATGACAGTCATTTTAAGGTGTTCTGTTTTGTAAGTTTGTGTGGGTTTTTCTTTCTTATACAGATCCTTCTAGATTCAGGCTTACGCACGAGACATCGTTCGTTAGAGGCCACACCAGTTCACTGATGTCAAGTCCTGTTGTTTTTTATATTGTAAGGATCATAACAACTAAGAATATGATGTTAATCACGTACTCTATTTTTCGTATCTGCCCTGAGGTTTATTTATTTTGTAAATGCAAATGTATTAGGTTTGCTTTTTCCGGCACATCTTTTATGCAGTTCAAAGACCTGATTACTTGACCCTGAGGCATGGATTCGTCTCAGTAAGTCCTTTTGATTGCATAATAAACGCAGTGAGATAATTGATTTAGTATGTGGAGTTAATTTGTTGTGAATGAATTGCACAGGTTCATTTGGCTCCTGGATCTAAGTTCGACTTTCAAAAGTACATCAAAAGATCATTGGAAGACGATTTCAAAATCGTTGTAGGAATCCCGTATGGTTTCTTCTTTTTATTTTCGTATTTATCCTGAGCTCGTAAACAAATGTAAACTATATATGTATCTTACGGTAATATATGTCTTGGATTTATCTCAGTCCAATGTTATGGACGACTACAGTGATCTATCTCCTCTTGAACGTTCATGGTTCGTCTTCTGTTTCTTCAATCCCATTCTCGTACGCTATGTTTCCAACTTGAATTTTATGAAAATGAACATTAAATAAAGCGGTCATTATTCTGCTATTTGATGCTAGTTTTTTATTTTACCAACTAAAATTCAAGAACCAAACATAGCCTTAAACTTATTTAAGAAAAGGGAAATTTTCCGTGTTTGAGAAGACCATGGTTCTTGATTTTCAGGATGGCACGCTATGTTTTGGCTGTCGATCCTCCCCGTACTGGTAAGATTTAAATGCCTTTTGTATCGTTATTCATTATCTAAACGAGGTGCTGATTCTTTGATTGTGTTAAAGATAATCTTAGCAATTGGAACAAAGCTTCAATCGATCATAGCTCGAATGGCTATAGAAATCCAAGAAAGACATGCTGTAGTACAAGGCATTCCGTTAGTTCAAGTTACGGACAAACATTTTTGGTTCAACAAACCTACTTTAGTTCTTCATCTTATTCATCTTACACTCTTTCAGGTTGAATTAATTTCCATTACCTAGTTCATTTTCTTTGTTTTTTCGAGTCCTTTTAGCAGACATGGATTCTTATAAGCTCTGTTGTTTCCTTTTATCAAATTTTCAGAATGCATTTGAGATAACATACTTCATCTGGATATCGGTAATTAAGAAAGATGCTTTTCCTTCTGTCTTTTATTTATGCAAATAGTACATTTTTCCATTGCTTAGTAAGGCATTACGTAATGATCGATATAACAGTATGAATTTGGGATGCATTCTTGCTTTCACGACAATTTTAGGCTTGCTGTTCTCCGAGTTTTTCTTGGGTAAGTCTCGATTATTCATTTGCGCTGTTTCTAATTTCATCATAAGTTCATTTTTTGGTAACAACAATACATGCAATTTTAATGTACAGGTTAGGAGTACAATTTTTGTGCAGCTACATTACACTTCCTCTTTATGCACTAGTTACACAGGTAAGTAATATTATTTTACATAATTATAATATTTTGTATCTTCTAAGTTTGAACTTATGTGTATATTTCAGATGGGATCACACATGAAAAGGTCGATATTTGACGAACAAACTTCAAAGGCACTTAAGAGTTGGCATGCGAAAGTTAAGAAGAAGACCGACCGTGTTGTACAACAACCACCACAAACACGAAAATTAGGAGGGAGTCCGGATGGTTCACCCCATAATTCTCCAATGGCAGCATCCGATGGCATTGAAATGGGTGATCATAAACAAATGGAAACGAACAATCTCACCGCCAAAGTAGACATTATCGATGATGAAACGAATAGCAATCAATCTGGTAGTGGTCATACAGACTTGCTCACAGGTATCTAGTTAATCTGTTGGATTGGTGGAGAGGCTGAAAATTTTGTGGGATACATATCTAGTTTCACAGTTTATATTTTTAGTTTTCACAATTTTGTATGTATTTGAAAAGGAGTTATATGCTGATGTATGTAAAAAGTTACAAGTACATATATGGTGAAGTGTACTTCAGAATTTTTTGTAAAAAGTTAAAGTTACTGACAACAATATTTTCGTGCCGGAAGACGAAGGTGTGAATATGTACAATCGAATCATAATTATTTACGATGCGAAAGTTTAAATATCGATCTTTTGTTTTTGATTCTGCAGGAATATTGCTTCTTATCCTGCTGCACAAAATTATGATAATTTTTTTTCTTCACCTATGCATTTTCATTGATCGAATATAGAGTCATAATTTTCCATCTCTTCATTTGGCCTCCTCCTATTTTAATCATACAGTTTCTTTGGCTCATCTCATCATGAAACATTCTCTGTTTTGGTTTGTTTTAGCTGCATTAATAAATATCAAGCATATATAAGTATGTGGCATAAAAATTTCTCAGTTCCTAGATGCCATGCACATTTTGGGAACATGGTTTCTTAGAAATGGAAGCTGGGAGTGGGAATACAAACATGAAAAAATATTTGTGAAAAGTAGGGGCATGTTTGTTTGGTGTTTGAGAAAGTAGTTTGGGAGAGGAGTGGAAGTTTGTGAAATAATCTCGATTTGCGTAATGTTGTTTATTTGAGTTTTGAGAAAGTGGTTCGAGAAATAAAGTAGGTTAACAAAATCAAAGACCAACACCGATGCATAGTTGAAAATGTTAACAAAATCATAACACTTTATGAAAGTTAATAAGTTAGAATAGTACTAATACTAATACAAGCTCGGACTTGCTAAGAATGTGAACTTAAAATACACAAGATACATTTTTTTATTTTTTATTTTTAAAGAACCAAAAGTGAATCATGTCATCATTCACAATTCTAATACTAGCAATTCCTTTGTCGATGATGTTGTAGCTTAATGGCAAAAGTTAAGGCTTCAGAACTAGGAGGGCAAAAGTTCTTGGGTTCGACTCCTATTAACATGGGTTTTCTCTAGTGTAATACTCGCGTTGCTAGATTCTCTTTTTCTTTTTTTTTTTGGTTTTTTGTTTTTTATACTTTGATAATGATTGAATAGATTTATGATTGATAAAATGGCTGATTTAATACCGTTGTAAAAAAATACTAGCGAATCCTTTTTTTCTTCATTTTAGTTGCATCAAGACTTTCACTAATTTAACGGACTATATATAGAGACTAACAGACATTTTGCGCTCCGTAAATATTTTTAAAAGTCAATCCCATTTTCAGATTACCAAAATTGCATACTGAGCTTTTATGGAAACTAGCCTCCGTCTGCTATTCACAAACCCTAGAAATTGCGATATATATATAACAGCGAAATTTTAGAGGTATCTATTGTAGATAATCATGGAGTTCTCTTTTGGCAAATTATCTTTAGGTAAATTTCTCGTCTTCTTTGGGTAAAATTTCCAATCCTTTCTCCTTTACATTCTCCATTTAATTATTTGTTTTGATTTTTTCTTACAAATGTATGATGCCGTTCTGACATATATATTTCAAAGAATTTTTTTAAGCAATTAACTAGATAAGTCTGAATTAATTTCAATTTTCATCTCTTCTATCATGATTTTTTTTCTTTAGTGAATTTCAATATTTTTTGGTTGTGAGTATAAAGAATTTACTGGTGTAGTAGAGATCTTTAAAAATTTGATACGTATTAACCATAAGGTCATAGTTGTTAAAGGCGAGTAAGGCGCTCGTCTTTGCGTCAGGCAAGGTGAAGAGAGCACTTCTCGCATTTTTACCCTTGAAAAAGCGCCGCCATGGCGCCGTCTTGATTGTTAAAGCGACGCAATGGAACGATCCATTGCCCCGCTTTACGGAACCCTGAGTTTGAAATTTAAGAAAAAAAACTGAAGGTTGGCAGCGACGACTATAGAAGATTTACAGCTAAATTAAGTCACACCGTCACACGTTTTCTTTTTCCCTATTTTTTAGCTTTTTTTATTCGATAAAACTTTCACATTTTATTATTTAAAATGGAGGCGAGGGCCCACCACTCTCATTTGACCAGTTTATTTTTGCTTAAGACATTTATACACATTAGACCTTTTAAAATGTTCTATAGAATTACTCAAAAAAAAAAAAAAAGTTCTATAGAAAAAAAACATTAGAAATTTTAGTCTATTTCCTTTTTTATTTATTTTGTGTTTCTAATATAATGCAAATTTTAAATTTTTACTTGATATTTTCTTATTGTTTGACAATATTTAATATGTATGCATTCAACTAAATAATACTCCATAATTTACTTAAATACATTAATGTACTTATTTTATTTTACTATATGTTATTTACTTATATAAATTATTGTATACATTTAATAAAACATTTTAACTCCATAATTTTTTACTTAAATGCATTAATGAATACTAACTCTTTATTTACCTACATATTATTTATTAAAATAAATTTATATGTATGAAAATAATTTAAGTGTCTGACAACTATGCATAAGTTAACACCATTTTGCATTCTTGTTATGATTAACACCATTTTTTATACTAAACCATTAAATGTGTTCCAATTGCTTTGGGGTCATCTTATATCACAAATCATACAAGGTTTTGCGTAGCTTATAATTTTCTCTTTTGTCAATGTGTCTATTCATTACGTGCATATCAGTCAATACAATCTTGATTATTAAATAGTTTATGTTGCAATGAAGCATAATATAATGTTGTTTTTCTTCAGCAATGTAATTTGAGGCATTTAAAGGTATGGTGATCTTATTTTTTGCTCAATTCGTTATTCGGTTGCTAATAAAATAGACAAAATGGTCGCTTTCTAGACTTTTATCGTAAGATAGTCACTTTTTCAACTTCATTTAAGTTACTCTTTAAATATTGCTGAAGATCTGCAAATTCTTTCACACTGACTGTTTTGATGTCTTAAGGTAAACTAATCGTGATGGCAAACAACAAGACATTCACCGAGGCTCCCATATCTCCAACGTCGGAGCAAACTCCGATAGGCCCCTCACAACGGCCGCTAGTAGAAACTCCGCAGCCTCCGCCTTCATACCTATCTATCCCCCTGGCGCCGTTGTGATCAGGCATGTGAACCCCAACACTGGGCGCAAGCGAAAGAGGCGCATATTCAGGATCAAGAGCACCATGGCTTCTAGCGGCGCTATTCCACAAAATATCTCCCCCACATTGCAACATGCAAAGTATCAGACACCGATTAGTGGAGTGCTGGCTAGTGGAGGGCCGGAGAGTGGAACAACGGCGTCGACCACCGCGAAAGAGGTTAAGGGTAGACCTCCGAGTTCAACCTTTAAGCCACTGCTAATATGTAAAATGATAATGGCACATAAGTGTTCTTTATGATTTATGTGAGGTTATTTAAGATGTTATTGTCATTCTAATTTTAATTTGCAAATTGGTAATTTTATGGATGGATTGACTGTGGCATGCAATTTAAGCATGCATTTTTATTTTTTTATTTTACTATTTATTCTCCCATGATTGGTCGAGAGTTTAATTTTCTTTACGTATTTTATATCTAAATCTTGTCGGCATATAATTGCTCTAGTGCTACCACTATTAATTAGACACTATAATTGTGTTTATGGTTTTATTATTTAAATAAATACTCTATTAAATAGATTAATACTATTTATCTCATCAACACGGCCATACTGGAGCATCTCTTTGCCAAACATGCCATAAGAAGCAAAGGGAAAAACACATTAGATAATCATTCCCTTCTCATTTTATAGAGTAGTTTCAGTTGATTTAACATTTCCAAATATTTCTTCAAATTTCCGAAAAATTTCCAAAATATTTATAATTTTGAACTTTATAAATATTTAACCGAGTGAAACTTATCACAAAACGAAATTTTGATCCATGGTATCAATTAAGCAAGAGGAAATAGTAAAGTTGTGTCGGGGTAAACACCACATTTGGTCCCTCTTATCATTAACTTTTTACAGAGTGGTCCCTCTTATGTTTTTTTTCCTAGTTTAGTCCCTACTATGTATTATTTATTTCACTTTAGTCCTTTTCAGGTGTTTCAAGGCGGTTCTGATAACATGTGATATGCTTATAAGGGCAATTTCGTCATTTCAAGTAACTAACATGGATATTTTCGTCTTTCTAATCATTTGAAAAAAAAACTAAAGATTTAATCTCTTCCAAACTAGGCTTTCATTTCATTCCAACTTAATCGTCAATTTCATTTCAAACTAAAGTTTTCTCCCAAAATCTTCTTCAAACACCAAATTTTGCTCACCAATTAAACAATATCTCAAATGGTCTAAATAGTGAACGGACAAAAATGCCCTAAAAAATATTCATATGCATGTCACGTGTTATCAGAACCATCTGATAAGGACTAAAGTGAAACACATAATTCATAGTAGGGACTAAAGTGAAATAAATAATTCATAGTAGAGACTAAAGTGGGAAAAAAACATAAAAGAAATCACTCTGTAAAAAATAAATGATAAGAGGGACCAAAAGTGATATTTCCTAGTTGTGTCGTCAACATTGGGAAATTTTAAAAAAGGCCACAAAATCAATTTTTATTTAATCAAAGGCCATTAAAACTTTAAAAATTACCCAAAGGCCACAAGATTAATTAAACAATTAAACTAAATTAATTAACTCTTCCTAATTAAACTAAACTTTAACTAATATACCCCCAAAATTTTCAAAAATCAAAATCAACCCCACCCTTCTCCCGTCGATTTCTCTCCCAAAATCTCAAACCCTAACCCGATTCTCTTTACAAAACTACTTATTTTCACACAAATTTCAAGAAAAGAAAGAAGAATAACATAAAAGGTAAGCATTTGCAAGTTTTGGATGTATTATTGTGTTATTTAGCTCGCAAAATGGAGAAAAATATAGTCTGCAAATTTCGCAGTGCTTGGCGTTTGGCTTTTGGGAGAAACAAACGCCAAATGACAGGCCTATCTTCATGGCTTTTGGCGTTTGCCAAACGCCAAATGCCATGAAGGTAGGCCTGGCATTTGGCGTTTGGGAAGGGCCAAAAGCCAAAAGCCAGGCATATCTTCATGGCATTTGGCGTTTGCCAAAAGTCAAATGCCATGAAGGTAGGCCTGGCTTTTGGCGTTTGGGAAGGACCAAAAGCCAAACGCCATGCACCCTAAATTCAAGAATGCATTTTTTTTTTTTTATAGTTTGTGTATTAATTTTTGTTTTTAATTGTAGAAATGGACAAAATTATAATATATGTTCGATATGGCGGTGATTTTACACGCCAAATGAATGATAAATGGCATTGGAGTGGTGATGATAGAAATTCTATGAAAACAATAATGGTGGATAGGAGAATTTCGTGTTTAGATCGGTATACTGATATTTTTGAGATTATGCGCGAATGTGTTAATAAGTCAATAGTGAAAGTATCAGATGAAGAAGATTGGGAGATAACAAAGCACTATGTCCGTCCGTGGTTGTATTGATTTAATTTGCACTTGATTTTATCTCCGAGAGAAAAAATTATGAGGATAGAGGCAACTCCGGAGAGAAAAGAGAAATTGAAGAAACTTATGACCCGTGGTAAAGCACTATGTTTATTGAACAATGTTTGATGTAATTGATGTTTATTATTGGCAACTAATGAACATTTTAATTTTGTGCAACTAATGAATTGAATCGTAATTATGAATTTTTTTTATAAATTTTGTGTAAAATTATAATCTATAAAAGTTTGCCATTGACATTTGGCTATTGACATTTTGGCTATTGACATTTGGCTATTGACATTTGGCTATTGACATCAAACGCCATTGACATTTGGCGTTTGCGTTTGAACATCAAACGCCAAACGCCAAATGTCATTGACATTTGCTTCAAACGCCAAATTAGCCAAACGCCATGTAAACACTAACCCTAACCCTTACCCTAACCCAAACTCTAACACTAAAACTAACCCTAACCCTAACCCTAACTATAACCCTTACACATCAATTTTGTAAAATTTGATCATCCCGAAAGGAGAACTAACACTTACAGTAACATTATATCCTCCGTAAATCATAACTTCGTACATATTGGTCAATTTTGTAAGATTCGATCAATTTATCACCCGAAAGGAGAAGTAACACTTACGGTAACATTATATCCTCCGTAAATCATAACTTCGTACATATTAGTCAATTTTGTAACATTCGATCAATTTATCACCCGAAAAGAGAAGTAACATTTACGGTAACATTATATCCTCCGTAAATTATAACTTCGTACATATTGGTCAATTTTATAAGATTTTGATCAATTTATCACTCGAAAGGAGAAGTAACACTTACAGTAACATTATATCCTCCGTAAATCATAACTTCGTACATATTGGTCAATTTTGTAAGATTCGATCGATTTATCACCCGAAATAAAAAGTAACACTTACGGTAACATTATATCCTCCGTAAATCATAACTTCGTACATATTGGTCAATTTTGTAAGATTCGATCAATTTATCACCCGAAAGGAGAAGTAACACTTACGGTAACATTATATCCTCCGTAAATCATAACTTCGTACATAATGGTTAATTTTGTAAGATTTGATCGATTTATCACCCGAAAGAAAAAGTATCACTTACGGTAACATTATATCCTCCGTAAATCATAACTTCGTACATATTGGTCAATTTTGTAAGATTCGATCAATTTATCACCTGAAAGGAGAAGTAACACTTACGGTAACATTATATACTCCGTAAATCAAAACTTCGTACATATTGGTCAATTTTGTAAGATTCGATCAATTTATCACTCGAAAGGAGAAGTACCCCAAAATTTTTAAAAGTTTATTTTTGCGATTCAATCCGTTAGTCGCTCAAAATTAGAACGTTCATTCACTACGAATTTGCATTTAACCCGAATTTGCAGTTTGGTCCATAACTTTTAAAAAATTACAATTTTACCCCAAATTTTTTAAAAAATCATTTTTGCGATTCAATCCTTTAGTACCTCAAAATTAGGATGTACATTCACTAAGAATTTGCATTATAACCCAAATTTACAGTTTGGTCTATAACTTTTAAAAATTATAATTTTACCCCCAAAATTTATAACTTCTGGTCCCTATCGAATTAAATATTACACAAAAAAAAAAAAAAAACACTAATTACTTAGTTAGTAGATTTTTTTCCCATAATTTGGGATATAAGGACTTGTTAAATGCCTACTAGGATATCTAATCCTATCTTCTCTTTTCTTTTGTCTTGGCTCACTCCTAAGTGATGGCACACTATCATCTGAATTATCGACTTCGATATCACCATGATCTGAATTATCGACTTCGATATCACCATGATCTGAATTATTTTCTTCGTTATTACCCTGAAAATGCGTATATTAAGAATTCATATCAAACACAATACAAAACCAATTTGTGCAACACAATCCAAAACCAATTTAATACACACAAATCCATCATTTAGATAAACACAACTCCAAAACAAACAAAAAAAAATTAAAATTTTATTTTGTCATGAAAAAACAACAAAAAAATCAAAATTTTCATTCAGCCGTGTATACAAATATTAATAATCCCAGCAGCTGCATGCATGTGTAATTGTGTAAAGCTTAGTTTCCAAGCATCAGTCAAATAACTTTGCAGGGCCAGTAAACCCAACTCCAATATATATGCCACACCATATTTCAGTATTGCATATATCCAATTAATATTAATATTAATATATAGGTGGCGACTGGTGAATTCAAAGAACTTCCATTACATTTACTGCAACACAACACTTATTTATTAAAAACGATTAAAAAGCTAAGTACAATATTTACATTTACTCTGTTGATTTAAATATGTTGTGCATATATAGCTGATCAATCAGTTAAAAAAAAATTAATCAAGCTGTTTGTTTGATGATTAACTATGAAAGGTGAAATAAGATCAAAAAGCATACACAGGCGTATAGTTCTCCAAGATTAACTAGTTGAAGTTCTCCTGTATATATTCGATGCTCGTAACAATTAAATTTTAAATGAAATTATCTGATGACCACAATCTAGATTTAGAGTTCTCTAAGATTAACTAGCTGAAGTTCTCCTGTATATATTCGATGCTCGTAACAATTAAATTTCAAATGAAATTATACCAAACCGATACCAAACAGCGGCTTTTGCCATTTGGAAGCCAAATGGCAAAAGCCGTCAAGCCAAACAGCGGCTTTTGCCGTTTGGAAGCCAAATGGCAAAAGGCAAAAGCCGCAGTTTGGCTAAAGCCAAACGGCAAATGCCACAAGCAAACAGGCCCGCTGTTTGGCTTCACGCCAACCGGCGTTTGCCGTTTGGCACGCCGCTGTTCGGCAAACGTCGGCGTTTGCCATTTGGCTTTCAAACGGCAAACGCCATGTACAAATTCAAGCAGATCGGGGAATTTACGAAATCTGGGGAACAAAATTTCATTCGAAATGCTTGAGAAAGGGCTCGAAACTTTACCTCAAATGGCCAATTGTTAATGTTTCTCTCACCATCATCGATTGTTCTTTCGTATGCCATCTCCAATTTGTTGCAAGAATTTGGGAGAAAAATTTGAAAGAATTTTTTTTCTTTTTCTTCTCGGCCGATTTTGAACTGTGAGAGAGGAGAGTTTTTTTTTTTTTGTTAGTTAGTATTGGGGTGTTTTTGGTTTATTAAAGAAAATTGAGGGGTAAAGGTAATTGTTATGAAATATTAAATATTATTAACATTTTTTCTTTTCTTTTTTTTAAACTGAAAAAGGCTTATGGCCTTTGAGTAAATTCTATTTTTGATTATGGCCTTTCTGTAAATCTCTCGTCGACATTAGATAATCATTCCCTTCTCATTTTTCTTTTGCAACTATTAGAATGCCACTAATTAAAAAAAAAAAAAAATTAGAATGCCACTCCTATTTCAAACTTGCCAAGCCTAAGTACAATCTTTCAAGCACAAGGTTCGACCTTTATGACCCCTTTTTAATCTCAAAAAGGACAAAAGACAACTGTTTGTCCGGATAAACAAGGAAAAAATTAGTAATGTGTATATCTCCAACAGCCATGGCTTCCAATTCCATAACAACATTCGAGAAATGTACATTACAACATCATCCTCAATGCTGTTCAAATCCAAAACCCATAAAGCAGATTAATCCAACTGTTTTGCCTTTGCCCATTTCAAGAAGATCTGCTGCAATTCTCATTTCTGTGCTGCCTTTATCTCTTACTGCACTTCCTCAAACATTGCTTGCTAGAGAAAGGCGCAACAGGAAAACTATCCCACTTGAAGATTATCTCATTAGCCGTCAGTTAATCTTTTTTTTTTTTTTTTTTTCTTTCTTTTATTGTTATTCTGTTGTGAATTTCTTCAGTTATTTTGGCTAGTTTTTTATTAAAAGTATTGGGTATGCAAGAAAAATTAAGACTTCTTTTAGTATTTTATAGTTCAGGATATTATAAGCTTTTGTATCAAAAAAATGTTTAAGTGGAACCTTTGAAACACTATTTGGATTGAGTTTGAAAGTTCTGGTTTTGTGGTTTTTCTAAAACATTGAAATATGATTTGGATTGAGTTTTGGATGTTTCGGATTGAGGGGGAAAAGTAATAAGTGATACGTGCCAAATCAATGTCTTTTATAGGTTTTGAGTTTATTAGATTATGATGTATAATTTGAAACCTCATGAGATTTGGAATGGGTATGACGAGTTACGAGAAACTTGCCGAAAACCAATCCAAATAGGCCCTCGTGTCTGGCTGGCATCTCGATTCTTGTTCTTTCTTAATTTATTACTTTATCATTAGCCATTAGGCATGGTTTTGATTTAATTGGCCTAATAGATTTTGATAAAGAGCTCTTTCTGATAAGGGACGTATTTATCGATTTATGATGTTTTGAACCATTTATTGAATGGTGTTATTATATTTCCTTGCCTTAACATTATAGTTGCCAGTCGAAGCAATTGAATAATAGTAGCTATAGCCTTATATAAGTCTCCTGTTTTAAACTTTGCTCCTTTACTTTTTATTTAACCTGTTTCGTGTATCAGAATCTTTTGAACTCTAAGATGATTTTTTTACTTTTCACTCCCTAGATTTCTTGTTCTTCTAATTACAACCCTTTTAAGTATTCTATTCAATTTTGATTATCATGACCCAATAATTTATTTATGTTACTCCGTCATTTATAATATGCCTCAAACCGAGATGTCATACTGCATTTTCCAGACATGCTCAATATTGCTTGAATAAGAATATCCAAATTACTTACGCGCAGTTCTAACTCTTACCATTACTTCTGTTTGCTCTTATTTTTGAATGAATGTACATTTCCAAATAATGGTACCGCCTTGTAATATATGTTGGAGTACTTTATCATATCGAAATGATTATTATCGTAAAAATATGTACTAGATGGCACCACTTCCTTTCTTCATGCATTTATTAATTATTATTTGTATTCTGAAGCATGCAGCTGATGGGCTTAAGTATTACGATCTAGTTGAAGGGAAAGGTCCCGTTGCAGAAAAAGGATTAACAGTGCAGGTTTTTGTTCCTTTCACAAAAAAATAATACTGTTTCTTTCCTTTCGGGTAACAAACAAACTCTTGATAATTCTCCAAGTACTATACAAATAGGTACACTTTGACTGTGTATATCGTGGTATTACAGCTGTGTCGAGTCGAGAATCTAAACTCTTGGCTGGGAACAGAATCATTTCACAGGTTTATTTTTGAAAAATTTCAATACATGTTTGGAATGATTATTATCAAATTGAATAAAGTGCGGTAAATATTCATAAGGCTTATCTTGTGTATGTAATTAAGTAGCCTTACGTGTTCCAAGTGGGAGCTATACCGGGAAAAGAGCGAAAGCGCGAGTTTGTAGACAATCCAAATGGTTTGTTTTCTGCACAGGCAGCACCAAAACCTCCAAAGGCTATGTACACAATAACCGAGGGGATGAAAGTTGGTGGGAAGGTAACTCAATATTTATCCTTTTTTTTTTGTCACGATATCGCATAACGTCATAAACGATCTTCTTTTTTTTTTTTTTTTTTCCGTATGATTCTCCTTTTTTTGGCTCATAGAGAGCTCTTTTATGTTACAGAGGACTGTGATCGTTCCCCCAGAGGCTGGGTATGGCCCTAAAGGAATGAATGAAATTCCGGTAATGTTTTATATTGGCTTCTCGACTCGTTATTAGTGCAAAATGACAATATAGAAGTTCATTTTGTAATTCATGCACAATCCGCTAAAATGACCATTCTGCCCACTCAAAAAGAATGAGTGTTTTAAGAGAGGATAGATGAATATTTCTCACATTTCCTTTGAATTGTAAGCCCTGTACTGCATACAGCATAAAGTTGTCTAATATGCACAATTTTGTATAATTATTGTAGTGACAACAAAACTAAAATTTGAATATTGGCATATAACTGTAACTAAAATTTCACATAATAAAGTATGCGTGTATTCGTATTCGTTCTATACGTTTGGAGCCTTCTGATGTTCTTGTTTAACTTTGCAGCCAGGAGCTGATTTTGAATTGAACATTGAACTTTTGCAAGTAGTCCCAGCTGAAAACAAGTGATGCATACACATCTTGATTGAGAGGTTTATGTATATTTGAGTCTTTTTTTTTTCTTTTTTCCAATTTCATTAGAAAGCATAAGTGATGCTTCTTGATGCAGGATACTTGTATTAGAACCATTTTTCCTCATGGAATCCAACTTTTGATTGATCATATGTAATTGGCTGACTAAAATGCTCTTTTTCAAATTACATGGGTTAAATTGAACATTATGCATTTTATAGAGAGTAAATTACCATTAACTTTGGAGAAAAATTAGGGTTTGTATCAAAATTGTAATGAAAATCTATCATGTGGAATCAAATTTGCATTTACGTGTCAAGTGGTACTAAATTTGCAAGTTGCCTATCATATGGTACAAAAAAATAATTTTTAGTTTTTCTAAGTAAGTTCGTGTGTCCATTAACACAACAAATACCAGATTAAATAACATTTATGATTTGATTATTTGTTAAATTCGACTCATTAAGAGTATTTTTTTGACAATATTTCTTTTAAAAGTATCAAATTACTCGAGTTTAATATATATTTAGTTCATTTAAAATGTTCCGAGTTGGTTGTTTTAATCAATTCACATTCAGACATAACACTAAGCTCAATAAAAAAAATTAAATCAAGATTGGATAATAGTATATTTTTGGACTAGATGCACTTGGTATTTAGTTAATGCAGTCTACTAGTAAGTGCTTTTGTAAAATATTTTTGAACAATTAAATTAAATTATAATTGAATAAGGCTCGATAAAAATAGAATTCAAGTAACACAGACCTGATTTAAGAACACTACTTCTATTCAACAAGGAGCAACTTTTTTTTTTTTTAAAATTTATTTAATATTTACTTATGAGACTACATGCAGTTAAATAAGCCAATCCTTTTATATATAGTTAATAATTGTGTTGCCAAACGCAACCTTATAAAATAAATACATGTCGTAATACGACAGAACCCCTAAACCCTTTCATTTCAATCCCCACTTTTGCTCTCCCGTTCCCAAATCAGTGGGTTCCTCAAAACCCTAATTTCCCTCTTCACTCCCATCTGACGCTCAACATTCGTCATTACAACCATGTACTTGTACAGCTTAACACTCCAACAAGCCACCGGCATCCTCTGCGCCATCAATGGCAGCTTCTCCGGCGGAAAATCTCAAGAAATCGTAGTGGCTCGTGGCAAAGTCCTCGACCTACTCCGCCCCGACGATAATGGTAAGCTCCAATCACTTCTTTCCGTTGAAATCTTCGGCGCTATTCGCTCACTAGCTCAATTTCGCCTTACTGGTGCTCAAAAAGATTATATTGTTGTCGGTTCGGATTCTGGCCGCATTGTAATCCTTGAATACAATAAAGAAAAGAATACGTTTGATAAAATTCATCAGGAAACGTTTGGTAAATCGGGATGCCGTAGAATTGTTCCGGGCCAGTACTTGGCTATTGACCCTAAGGGCAGAGCTGTAATGATTGCTGCTTGTGAGAAGCAGAAGCTTGTTTATGTTTTGAATAGAGATACTGTGGCTAGGTTGACTATTTCTTCGCCTCTAGAGGCTCATAAGAGCCACACTATAGTTTATTCGATATGCGGGGTAGACTGTGGGTTTGATAACCCTATATTTGCGGCTATAGAGCTGGATTATTCTGAGGCCGATCAGGATCCCACTGGTCAGGCAGCTAATGAGGCACAGAAGCAGTTGACCTTCTATGAATTGGATTTAGGGCTTAACCATGTTTCGAGGAAATGGTCTGAACAGGTTGACAATGGCGCAAATATGCTTGTGACTGTGCCGGGTGGTGGGGATGGGCCGAGTGGTGTGCTTGTTTGTGCAGAGAATTTCGTTATATATAAAAATCAAGGGCATCCAGATGTCAGGGCAGTTATTCCTAGACGCGAGGACTTGCCGGCTGAGCGCGGGGTCTTGATTGTATCAGCTGCTATGCATAAGCAGAAATCTATGTTTTTTTTCCTCTTGCAAACTGAATATGGGGATATTTTTAAAGTGACGCTGGATCACGCTAATGATCGAGTGAAAGAGTTGAAGATTAAATATTTTGACACTATTCCTGTTACATCATCATTGTGTGTCTTGAAGTCTGGGTTTCTTTTTGCTGCATCAGAATTTGGGAACCATGCATTATATCAATTTCAAGCTATAGGAGATGATCCAGATGTGGAGTCCTCGTCATCTACATTGATGGAAACAGAAGAAGGTTTTCAGCCGGTGTTTTTCCAGCCTAGGAGGCTGAAGAATCTAGTTAGAATTGATCAAATTGAGAGCTTGATGCCAATGATGGACATGAAAGTTTTAAATCTATTTGAGGAAGAAACACCTCAGATTTTTGCACTTTGTGGGCGCGGTCCTCGTTCGTCTCTGCGGATATTGAGACCAGGTTTGGCTATAAATGAAATGGCAGTGTCGCAGTTACCTGGTGTTCCAAGTGCTGTGTGGACTGTCAAGAGAAACGTCAGTGATGAGTTTGATGCGTATATTGTTGTTTCCTTTGCAAATGCTACTCTTGTGCTTTCCATTGGTGAGAATGTTGAAGAAGTCAGTGATAGTGGATTTCTTGACACTACACCTTCTCTTGCTGTTTCTTTGATTGGGGATGACTCCCTGATGCAAGCCCATCCTAGTGGTATCAGGCATATCAGAGAAGATGGCCGTATTAATGAGTGGAGGACTCCAGGGAAGAGAACAATTGTGAAGGTTGGGTCTAACAGACTTCAGGTAGTCATTGCTCTGAGCGGTGGGGAGCTTATATATTTTGAAGTTGATCCGACTGGGCAACTCATGGAGGTTGAAAAGCATGAAATGTCAGGAGATGTTGCGTGTTTGGATATTGCACCCGTTCCAGAAGGAAGACAGAGATCACGATTCCTTGCTGTTGGATCTTATGACAATACCATCCGCATCTTATCTTTGGATCCCGATGATCCTATGCAGGTTCTAAGTCTGCAAAGTGTTTCATCTCCTCCGGAGTCTCTCCTATTTCTGGAAGTTCAGGCTTCTATAGGAGGAGAAGATGGAGCAGATCACCCTGCTAGCCTCTTTCTGAATGCTGGTCTGCAAAATGGGGTTTTATTCAGGACAGTAGTGGATATGGTGACTGGCCAGCTTTCAGATGCTCGTTCTCGGTTCTTAGGACTGAGAGCACCAAAGCTCTTTTCTATTATTGTGAGAGGACGGAAAGCCATGCTTTGCTTGTCAAGTAGACCATGGCTCGGTTATATACACCAAGGGCACTTCCTTCTGACACCACTATCGTATGAAACTCTTGAATATGCAGCTTCATTTTCATCAGATCAGTGTGCAGAAGGTGTTGTTGCTGTTGCCGGGGACGCATTAAGGGTTTTCACTATCGAGAGACTGGGAGAATCATTTAATGAAACTTCTATTCCTTTAAGGTATACCCCAAGAAAGTTTGTAGTTCAGCCAAAACGGAAGATGTTGGTAATAATTGAGAGTGACCAGGGAGCATTCACTGCAGAAGAGCGAGAAGCTGCAAAAAAGGAGTCATTTGAAGCTGCTGGAATGGGCGAAAATGGGAACACAGAGCAGATGGAGAATGGCGATGACGAGGAAAACAATGATCCGCTGTCCGATGAGCAATATGGTTATCCAAAATCAGAATCTGGAAGGTGGGTTTCTTGCATCAGAGTTCTAGATCCTAGGACAACACAAACAACCTGTCTACTGGAGCTTCAGGATAATGAAGCTGCATTCAGCATGTGCACCGTGAATTTCCACGATAAAGAATATGGAACTCTTTTAGCTGTGGGTACAGCGAAGGGCCTACAATTTTGGCCCAAAAGATCCTTTGAGGCTGGATATATTCATATATACAGGTTTAAGGAAGATGGGAGGGTCCTTGAACTTTTGCACAAGACACAAGTGGAAGGTGTCCCCCTTGCATTATGCCAGTTTCAAGGAAGATTGCTGGCTGGTATAGGACCTGTACTTCGATTATATGATTTGGGGAAAAGGAGATTGCTCAGAAAGTGTGAGAATAAGTTGTTCCCTAACTCGATCACATCCATCCATACCTACCGTGATCGCATTTATGTTGGTGACATGCAAGAGGTATGGTATCTGAGCATCTAGATTCTAACATGTTTATATATATTCTTCCTCATTCTGGCTAGTTGACTGCTAAAGTAAGTTAATTCCTGGGCTCATGTTTGTTAATGCATTTTGCATGGCCCATTGTTGAAATGTAGTGTTATCAACAGTTGATGGTACTTAGGGGGGTTTTTTTTTTTAGAAATATTGAAGTCATCCAACACCTGTTTGCATGATTAAACGATCTGGAATCTGTCCTTTTCGGTCAAAGGAGGCTTTATGAATTAAATGTTGCGCCAAAGCAGTATTTAAGTGTGCTGCAGTGTGGTGTATGTGCCATTTAGGATAAAATAAGTACATGGACATTTTCTTCAAAAGTGGAAGATGTGCCAAGTAAATGGTCAATTTGGTTTATGCTTTATTTAATTTGTGTGGTGTCAGTGATAGTCTGTGGGAGACAAATAAGTGACATTTCAGAAATGTAAGTTGATGGATAATTGAACTTTTTGTTTTGAGGCAGTTGCTTGAGAAGCCCAATTACTTTTATATTTGCTCACTGATTAATGTCCTGTAAATTTTAAACTGGTGAAGAAGTAGTTGAAAAATTAAGTTAACACTTAACAACTCTTTAGTTGTAGGATTAAGTGTTTGAACCATTTGTGTCTTAATCTATAAGTCTGTAACACATAATTATTGTTGTGCGTTCTGCGGATATCCAATCTTTAGGAATTTTATATCTAACAAATTGTTGATGGTTCCAGATTCAGTTTTTGTAATATGGTAATTTCGACTTAAATTATGTTTAGCTTTTCCGATCTTATTCTAACAGTTCTCTACCCTGGTTTTGTTTGTGTGTTACAGTCATTCCACTATTGCAAGTATAGACGTGATGAAAACCAGCTGTATATATTTGCCGACGACACTGTCCCAAGATGGCTTACTGCGGCACACCACGTGGATTTTGACACCATGGCAGGATCCGACAAATTTGGAAATGTTTACTTTGTACGGTTGCCGCAGGATGTGTCAGACGAGATTGAAGAAGATCCAACTGGTGGTAAGATAAAGTGGGAGCAGGGGAAGCTGAATGGGGCCCCCAACAAGGTAGAGGAAATAGTGCAATTCCACGTTGGTGATGTGGTCAGTTGCTTGCACAAGGCATCTCTGATTCCAGGGGGTGGAGAGTGCATTATCTATGGGACTGTAATGGGGAGTTTGGGTGCATTCCTTCCGTTCACATCACGTGATGATGTTGACTTCTTCTCTCATTTGGAGATGCATATGCGACAAGAGCACCCACCTCTGTGTGGCAGGGACCACATGGCCTACAGATCTTCCTACTTCCCGGTGAAGGTGAGTGACACCTTAATTACTCATCCATAAGTACCACAATTGAGCTAATCCTGAAGCAATAGTACTTTCAAGTTCACGGGGTCCTATATATAAAAGCACAATCTGTTTTTTTATTTTTTTCTTTTGGGAGTAGTGGATGTTCTATTAGAGGACTGTGATAATAAGGATAATCTTGAAATGGGCTACTCTGAAATCCGGAATGCCTCTGGAGGCTGATTTCTAGATCTCATTTGGTTCCCACTAGTCTTATGTCTCTATCCACTTCTGGGTGCATGCATGTTAAATTTCAAAAGTCAACACCCATAGCATCCTCATAACCTTCAGGCTATATGCATCTACCTAGGACAGCATCATTGTAAGTTTACTTTGAATAGTGGAAAACTCTGACTTGACCTCCTAAGATTCTGGTTTCACTTCAATGTTCTTCTCTTAGTACAGAGAAGAAGCAATAGCTGCAGCTTAAATTATTAATTATTTCATTTTCTCAATATGATATATAAGAGTCTTTCGTCATGAATCTCTGCCTCTCCTTACCATTTGTTTTTCCTGGAGTTTATTTTGTAAATTGGTTCATGAATTAAATCTTTGCAATTATTTGGCAGGATGTGATTGATGGAGATTTGTGTGAACAATTTCCAAGTTTACCTATGGATATGCAGCGTAAAATAGCGGATGAGCTAGACAGAACTCCAGCGGAGATTTTGAAGAAACTGGAAGAGATCAGAAATAAGATTATTTGAGGTAATGTTTATGTTGATTCGGTACATCTATGACCTTAATAATCTTTTGGAATCTCCTAGTTAATTGTGTTTGAGCCCTTGGTTCTAACAGCTCCAACTTTCTATCGTTTTCTGCTTTCTTATTATGTATGTGTGTAGTTGGAAAATTGTTTAATACAGGTTCTCACTCTTGAGCTTCTCATTAATTTGAGATGTTCTATAATAGTTTTACATCCATTCCTAACTGGTCGTAATTTAATACTTGTACATATTAAGTCCAAGTTTTCTAGAAAATATAATGTGACGAATATCGTCAAATAAAGTACAAATACTTGAGATGAGGGCAGAGCTGCCTAACTCTGCTGAAGTTGTTCCCTGAATGCTGAAAGCTCAAGGACTTGAGATAAGCTTGCTTTATTATTTGTGAATTTGTGACATGCAGAGTTATGCAGAATTCTCATGGTGCTTGTAAAAATTCTTTGCAGCTAAGTAAAACAAGGCTATTAATCTGTCATTGTAATTGCTCTGCTGCGCATATTTACTATTTGGATTTCCGTATCAGTCTTTGCTGTGTTAAGGTATCGATTACTAATGGAAGTTAATGTGCTCAGGTCCTTGTTTCAGCCTTGTTGATAGTCGCACTGCTTGCTACAAGATTAAGTTTGTCCATGAGAACGCTAAACGCATCTGGTTGTCTCAGATGGATGTTGCCAAATGATCGCTTGGCAGGGCCGGCCCGATGTATTAGGGGGCCCTAGGCGAAATGTAACTTTAAGAATCATTTTCTTTCCTTAGTGTAATTTTTTGAAAGAATTTGATAATGGCTTACGGTTTCTTATTTAGCTCTAGTTTGAACTTACTTTTTCTGTTTACCTAGCTATGAAATTTGATCATTTATTAAAAGTCCAGAGTTGCCTATACATAATTTATTATCTGCCTTCAAATAAAATAATTAGATTAATCAAGGTGAAAGAGATAAAACAACGACCATTCAAATTTGCACCTTGTAAAAAATATATGAACCTGTGTGAAAAAATATGTAAAAGATGTACATCTTCAATGAAATTTGAGAATTATACGAGTTTTTGGCAAGTTAAACCCATCTGGTATGTTTAGTAATTTAACCAATTGTGACATTAAAATAGGCATATTATCCCTTGTGCTATACAATAATGTTATATCATTTCTCGTGGGGTGGTGTATATGATTTTTATAATTTGACTAAAAACTTTATTTTTATGTGAAAAATGATCAATTAATATACATTAACAATATATTCACTTCATTTTATCAGATATATATAATAAGCTCTTTACTCTATGTGATACAGTATTGTCTAATGAACAATTTACTTCAACTGTAAAGATATAAAAATTATTGGGGAGATATTGTGCTCCTCCTACAAAACATATTGAAAGTATCGTATACTTTTATTTATCACAGGGGATAAATTGGTTTTTTAGAATAACACATGGTAATTCCTATTAACTCTAGATGATTGTTCAAGGATTACAAAAAAATTAATCCAACTTTTTAGGAGTAATTTTATAATCGATTTCAAAAAATACTAAAATTTTCTGTTTGAATCATTCCAAAGAGATTATAGTTTTGCATAGAGGTCGTTACATGTATCTCCTTTGAATTTAATCTCATTAAGATTAGGGGAAGTGAATACAAATAATTGAAATAGGAGATTGAAATTTTATTTCCTATAATGAAAGTTTTTTGAATATGTTTCCGAAAAATTAGGTAAAAAGTTATTAATTACAAAAAAAATAAAAGATTCCAAGGCAAAAAAAAAAATGTTTAAAAAATACACTTTACTTTTGTTTCAATTAATTCAAAACATAAAAATTTGGATGTTTTCGCCTTTTCACGAAAATAAGGTAAATTTTGAGTCATGATGGGCATAATGGAGAAAAGGTGATTTTTGTTAAATTATCTAATGTTAGTAGACCCCCCCCCAAGCTAGATTACTAAGTGAAACATGGGAAAAAGCATTTAACTTAATCTTTGTTCGCAAAATCATGACAATTTATTTTTTGACGAGCACAATATAATTTACTACATTTTTTGTACCCATAGTTTTAATTCGCTTGACTGCAATTTCAATCTCTATTTTGTTGACACTTTATTTTTTGACGAGCACATTATATTTCACTACATTTTTTGTACCCATAGTTTTAATTCGCATGACTGCAATTTCAATCTCTATTTTGTTGGATTAATTACAATGTCCATAAATTGTCAAATGTGCAAACAATTTGGGGATTTTTCCATATTGGCTACCATGGGTCGAATTCAAGTTACATCACCAGTGAAAAAATGTCCTCTTCCACGTCCACTGCATGTGAATTGTTACCGAGGGAAGCGAGCTCCTATGCGAACTGCGTGACATTTTTTTCACAACTGGTATGGCTTGAGTTGACGAGTATCAACCAACATGGAAAAATCCGCAATCAGTTTGCACATTTGACAATTTCTAAACATCTTGATAAATATCGAAAAAATAGGGACTAAAATTACGGTACAAAAAAGTATAGGATATATTTTACTCACTATAAAAAAAAGTGTCTTAATATTGCGATTTGTAATATTTTTTTTTTTTTTTTTGTGAGAACATCGCGATTTGTAAAAGTTAAAGTATCTAAAATGTTTTCTTTCCATGAAATCGGGTTCCAACGAGCACTTCTCATTTTCTAATAAAACGCTAAGAGGCAGATGAAAGTCGTTAGTTTGTGATCGCCCTCCGTTTGCAGTAGTACAAACTACAAAACATTATTCGTTTCTCACAAATTAGTAATTCAGATTTATTGCCGCGGGCAAGCTTCAATTTCAGAGGAGAAAGAAGCTGAAGAGAATAATGAATCGATTTCGATCGGATCTGTTGCTACTCTTTGTTGTCGGGTTTTGTATGTTTTTCTTACCTGCCTTCTCCGATCTCGTCATCTCCAGGCTCGATCGTAGGGTAAAGATTTACTCCATTTATCTTTTAATAACCCTCTTCCTTGCATTTTTTACAAATTTTTAATAGATATTTGGTTTTTGAGATAATTGTTTAAGTTGCCGAGGGTTTAAGAACCTGGTTCCTCAGTATTTTTATTAACATTGTGGATATTAACGGAGTGGAGAAAGGTTGAGTCTTTTTAATTCACTGTCTTCTTTCTAATGGTCAAAAAACCACTTCTGTTCTAAAATGACAAAAAGCTCTAGAGACATCTATGCAGGAATGGTGTAAATTCTGTTTCATTATAAAGTGCTGACTCTTGTTTTTACTCTTTTAATACTTTTTTTTAAGTGTGTTTGTATGAGGATAGATATTATTCTATTAATCAAATAAGAATTGACTGTGTCGTGCCTTGGGCAAGATTATGAGGTTTTTTGCTAATTTAAATAACTCACAAGGAACTTTGACAATAAAAATTATGCAAGGGGAGTAATTGCAAAGAAACCGAAAAGTATTAGTTTAGTAAAGAGTGGTTGTAGTTGGATTTTGATTGGTTTTAAGATTTGGCTTATCTAGCGGGATGCCATTTGCATAAAATTTTAGGCTATCTTGGGTTAGAATGGATAATTAACAGGAACAAGCTAATCATTTGAGCAATGAAAGTAGTAATTTTTTTGGTGTTTTCATGATTTAAAATCTAGTATTAGCATAATGATGCAGTTTTAAGGTTATTGAAGCTTGTTATTGCTGACTGCGAATAATCCTCTGGTGCAGATTGATCTATCCTCACAGGTAGTGCGGACAGTTGTATCACTTAAGGTGGGCTCTTTTATCCTTTATTTCATTTTTTTTTGTTTAACTTCACTTAGCTATCTACTTCACTGATATAGGTTATTGATTTTACTTACAAGCGCACTGATAGTGTCATGAATTTTCTAATCAATTGTCAAGGCTAATTTTGTTGGGTATTATCATCTTTTTCCAGGTAGAAAACAATGGTCCTGATTCAGTATCAGAGATTTTATTGCCTTTCCCTGAACACGTGGCAAAGGACTTGGCTTTCCTGGAAGCGTTTGTTAGTGAAGGGAAAGGTAAAACCAAAGGTTCTTCTGACAGCCTTTCGATTAAGGTTGTAAACCCAGAAGGAATGCCCTCAGCATTGTCTTGGTATTCTGTCTCTTTACCCAAGGAACTGGGTAAAGGAGGGAATTTGAACTTGGAGGTTAAAGCTGTATATAGTCATATACTGAGGCCATTCCCTGAGAAAATTACTCAAGCTGATATTCAGCTTGTAGCCTTCCAGGACGGTGCACATTATCTCTCTCCTTACGCGGTGAAGGTCCAGTCACTTACTGTGAAATTACCAGAACCAAAAGTTGAATCGTATACAAAATTGGGGAATACCAAGTTTTCTGGTTCAGAAATTAAGTATGGTCCTTATGAGAATCTTCCTCCTTTCTCATACTCGCCAATAGTGGTACACTATGTGAGCAATAAGCCATTTGCTGTTGCTCGAAATTTGGTGCGTGAGATTGAAATTTCCCATTGGGGAAATGTGCAAATCACGGAAAATTATGACCTTGTTCATGCTGGTGCTGAAATCAAGGGGGAGTTTTCAAGGTATCTAGTTATATCTCATTCTTAAACCATTTTGTTTGTGCGATTTCTGTGAGATGTTGCGTTTTTATACTGTCAATGTTTTGATACCTGCAGGCTAGACTATCAGACACGTCCCCATGTTAGAGGTGCATCAGCATTCAGAAATCTTCTTGCCAAATTACCACCAAGGGCTCATTCTATTTACTATAGGGATGAGATAGGAAATATTTCCACATCTAATGTGTATAGTGATTCGGCAAAGGTTGGTGTTAGTTCTCCTTGGAAATCATTTTAGAATCCGATCTCCTATTGTGGTAAACATTTTTTCAAATGCAGACACTGCTGGAAATTGAACCTCGGTATCCAATGTTTGGTGGCTGGAGAACTGCTTTTACAATTGGATATGGCTTGCCCCTTCGAGATTTTCTGTTCCAATCAGAGGGGAAACGCTTTCTTAATATTTCCTTTGGTTGCCCAATGAGTGATGTGGTTGTTGAAAATCTAACTGTAAAGGTAATGCTACTTTTATAACTGATAATCTTCAATGTTGAGCTGCATTTTCCCCAATTATTTTTTTGCAAAAAGAAGAATCTAATTAAATGGCATCAAGGTGGGGCGTTTTTTACACCCGGGTATTCTCTACTTATAAAAATCAGTTTTTAAATATATTAATCTTTTAAGATTCTGACAAATTAGTTACCCTGTTGTTATTACGAGTACATGTAATGTTTTTTAATTATTTATCTTCTTCCTATTTTCCCTATTTGAAAAATGATTATTAGAACTCACATATGGACTCCTCAATTTCAGATTGTTTTGCCAGAGGGGTCAAATGACATTTCTGTGTCGGTTCCATTCCCCGTCAAACAGTCTCAAGAGGTGTGCTTGAACTGCAGTTCAGTTCTTATTTTTTTACTTATAGCAACTGGTTTTGATGTGCCATTTTTCTCATATATTGTTCTTGTGAGCTGTTGTAGACAAAATTTTCCCATCTGGATATGGTTGGAAGACCAGTCACTGTATTAGAGAAGATAAATGCTGTGCCAGAGCATAATCAATATTTCCAGGTAATTTTTCAGTTTTCAGCTTGTTAGTGTTTCGTGAAATAAAATAATTATTGTTAAATTTCAATATACAAGTGGTGTACATGTGAATTAGTACTCGCATATAGATATGGGATGCTAGGACCAACTCGTCTCATTCAATGACCAAGAACTGTGCACTTTATCCTCGAGATTAACTTTTGTTCTCTCCTTCCAATTTTTTTTTGAAGGCCTAGCAAGGGCCTGTGTTAAGCTTTCAAAATTTTCAAAGTGGTTCAATTCCTAGGTTAGGAAAAGAATAACTTGCAAGCTGAAAAGGAAAAGGAATAGAGACCTTGAACTAATCTTGATCTTGTGAATTTGACCTACCATACAATACTAATTCTCATTTTTTTAACAGCATCAAATTCTTTCTAAAAGTAATAGATGAACTACTAAAATTTCTGGTTGAAGTAAAGTAACATTGGATATAAACAATTTATCAAATTAAAATGATGAAATTTGTGTGTCCTAACACAACAACAATTTTATCCTTAAAGATTTTGATGTTTAATGGGAATTTATAACTCTTGTAGGATAAGGTTCTGACTTCTGAACTATTTGAACAATGAAGTTGTTGTCTGTCTAACTTATAGAATTGAAGCAAATTTATGATTTTTGTATAGAATGGAAAGCAAGAAAAAAGGTGCCAGCACATCATTGTTGGTCCTCCACATAATATCTTACAAGTTACAATGATTCAACGAGAACACTAAGCTTATAGTTATCTTTAAAAAAAATGTTGACACTTGATTCCTATAGTAATTCTTTAGACATCATAAAATTGTACTAATATTCTAACTTGCACAATGTTAACGTCTTCTATTTTTAAGTCTTTAATATCAAAACTTTGAAGATATAATTTCAATAACACAACCTTTTTAGGTCTCAATAGTTTAAAACTCAATTGTCCATAAATAACTAAGCTTTTTAAGCACTGGGTACATTTATAGCTGTTGTTCCAGTAAAAATCTGTCAAAGGGTCTGCTCAGTTTATGACACCCTTAATTGTTCGCATCCTCTTCTTCCTCTATGCTATATTAAAGACTATTTCGTGAAGTTAAACCCCATTCTTTTTTATTAATGTTATTCCTTTTTTTTTTCTTCCTTTTGTTATATTATTTTGATATTATCTCCAGGAATGTACCTTTTCAGTGCATCTAAAAGTTTCTACTGAATGTCTAAACCATGTCAGACGATATCCGACAAACTTTTCTTTGATGATTGCTAATAAACCAATTTCTACTTTTCTTGTTTACTTGTTTACTTTATATATGCACCTTATCCTCAAATGTGTTTTCTTTATTTAAATTAACTTAAGAATAATTATTGTTAATGTTCATAGAAACCATAATTATATGTTCAATAATTTTGCTTGCAAGTCACATGCCCAAAAATGCTATTATTCAAATTAGCATGCTCTATGATCGTATGGTTGACCATTCAACTCATTAACATTATTTACTATTTTCTCGACAATGAAAGAAATCTGCCCTAGAAATGAGATGCCTTGAGAAAATATCTACCTTAAAAAGGAAGAAAAAACTGGGGGGCTGCAGCATCACTTATTTTTTATGCTACATTTCCTGAATGTTTCATTAATTAGTTAATAAACCTCGCAACTCTTGTATCACATGTTCTATTCAAATTCATAACTAAGAATGTTGTAATTGCATTAAATTGAGAGATAGAGTTCCTCTCAAACAGCTAGTCTAGGGAATATATCCAAGTCTCTTTAAGCTTCAGCTAGTAGGATCACAATTTCATATTAATGCATAAGCTGTACAAATATGGTTTTATTACCCATGATTTAGACAATAGTTAGTCTATGCTTGTTTTGCTCTCATTTCATTGAACATATTGCTTCTCTTGATTGTCGTGCATTCAAGACTAGATTAGAAGTATTCCCATGCAGGAGAATCCCATTAATCTAGTTTACACTTCATGATGACGTATTCTCTTTTCGCGGTACATTTCTTCAGAATATAGCTAATATATCTTTTGTCGCCTGAACAGGTCTATTACAGATTCAGCAATATTTCTTTGCTTACGGAGCCGTTGATGTTGATTTTTGGTTTTTTCTTCTTCTTTGTTGCATGTGTAATATATACACACGCAGACTTGACGATCTCAAAGTCTTCTGCTTCTTATTTGGCAAAACTTCAGTGGGATGAGGTATGTAGATATTCTAATTCTCGGTTTTGTTGTTAGATGGAATTCTCAATTCATTATACCATTTAAGACGTAAAAAAATTACAGGTCCAAAGTACAATTCAGCAGTTCCAAAGTATCATGAACCGGTCTTTGATTGTTCATGACAAGCTAGAAGCATCATTGCGTGATCTTTCAAGAACCGGTGATGTGCAGGCCTGCAAAGCAGCACGGAAAGCTGCTGACACTTTACTTAAGGAGTTCTCAAAGGAGGTGAAACCCTTGTTGTCGTTCTTGCAGTCTTCTTCACAGGCTGCCCAGATATTTCCCAAGGTTCACACTCTTATCCAATTTTTATCATTTTCTAATATCATCGCTAGCGATCACGCATTAATCCGCTTTAAGTCACTGTTAACTCTGGTTAATTACGTGGACTTAAATATAACATTATCTGCAACTTTGTGTAAAATATCTGTAATTATAAGCAACCATACAGTCATAACACATGATGGTGGTCTTATTTTGCTCGATTGTGTTTTTAAATAGGTTGAAGAGTTGGTAACCAAGGAGAGGGAACTGCAAGAAAAGCTGATGTTGAAACACACCACTGTGGTAGATGCTTATGAGAAGAAATCTTCCGGGGGTCGAGATATCGAGAATCGTGTCGCTTCAGTTCAGCAAAAAATTACACTCTTGAGACAGGAAGTCGATGATCTACTTGAAATAATTGACGAGATCTAATTTAGATATAAAAAAATACAACGGTGGTCGTCGAATTTCATTAGTTGCGAATATTTTGTCTGAATTTGTTGAGTCAACATTTTTGTTGTGATTTAGTAACTTATATTTGACTTAGAAGTTCTAAAATTCAATTGGGAATGTTATGGATTTGGGTCTTAAATTAGATTGGGAATATGATTGGAAAGAAAAAAACTTTAAAAAGTTACTCTCCATTTTATTCACCGTCTTAAATTAGATTGGGAATATGATTGGAAAGAAAAAAACCTTAAAAAGTTACTCTCCATTTTATTCACCATAAGTAAAAGTTCTTTTCCCAGTTTGCCTGCCCCTCTTTTTAGTTTCTTCTTATTATGTTGCTTGACGCACGTTATTCGTTCCCTTGGTTGTTTTTTTTTTTTTTTTTTTTTTTTTTTTTCAATTCCTTTCACTTTTGACGTAGAATTTGTAATAATTAAGTTTTTTGTTTTTTAGATAATTTTACATTTATGTCCTTGAAATTAATAGTTCATAATCAATGATGATAAATATCGTTATGTGAGAGGACTTGGAGAAGAGAAATTCTTACTTAGATCGGGTTTGGTCGAACTCAAACTAATTACATGGCAAGTGTAATAAATACACTTGTTTTGTGATTGGATGTAACTTTCAGGAAAATTACCAATAATATTATATTTTTTAATTATATTTATCCAATCACATACTGACATTATATCTATCTAAACATTAAATGCATGCTGAAAAGAATACCAATTTATTTATTTACTATTTATATACAAGTTGAATAATTGAAATTAAACTATTTTTCTTTTTCATTTCAAAAGCCACAAAATATACCTCTCAGACATAATATACACTTACTTACCTATGTTTTTTGAAATGTGATTGTCAAAAGCTATATATTCTGTTAGTTTTGAAAAATCATGATTTTGAGGCCCCAAAATAAAATAGAGAGTCAAGTACAAAAACAAATAATAATAAAAATAGAAATAGAAATAGAAATCACAAATTCATAATTGACCAATAAATTATTTTTATATAGAACTTTATATACTTATAATTTAGAAATAATAAACGCTCGAAATTATTTATTATTATTATTATTATTTAAATGAATTTCAAAGAACCGCATTTCTGCAAACACAACTTTTGTTTTTTTGGATAATTAGTTAGGACGATTTTATATGATGTAAATTCCAATACTCCGAATTATCATTTCCCTTTTTTATTTACTACTTTCATCTACCAATTTCTCCGCTATATCTGTTCTGTTTTTTATTATCTTCTTCTTTGTTTGTTTGTTTGTTTGTTTGTTTGGTCTAGGGTTCATAATATTAATTTGAGAAAATGGAAACGTCGCTTAGGTATGGCGGAGACTCCAAATCCCTTAGAATCTACGCCAAGGAGAAATTTCCCATCGCCTCCAATACTATTTGTCAGGTACATCCATCCACTCTTATGCTTATTCAATTAAATTGATAAACAAATACTGTCATTGCGTTATGTACACCAGCACAAACACACTCTGTAAAATTTTCCATTTTTTCTTGTTTAATTTTCTAATTTTAATTTGTTTGGGTGACAAATTGGTGATTTTTTTTATTGAAAAGCTCGGTTATGCATAGATTTTAGTTTTTTCTTGTGCTGTTTCTCGAACTTTGAGCTAGGGTTCGGTATTTCCTTTTATTTTTCGTTGTTAAAATATTCCGTGTTGTATTGAATGATAGTCGAATGCGCATCCTTTTTGTTTACCCTCAAATGCTGAACAGGAAGGAGCATATGAATGTATTATACTGCGAATTTGGTTGTTTTTGCATATGAAATCGAGCAATACTGCAATGTATCTTATCTTGCATTTATTTCATGTAGCTAAGTGTTATTCGGTTTCTTTTGAATGGCAGCTTCATGGAGAGCTAGACACGAGGATTGGAGCTCCTACTTACCTAAATGCAATGATAAGATATTACTATTCCGATGTACTCTCTCATCTCTCTTGGTTAATATGCTACTAAGTGATGCACCACATATCCCCTTCCCCACCCTTCAACTAGATAATTACAAAAAAAAGAAGTGCTAAAAAGAGTATGCGAATGAGTTTTTTCTTGGTATTATTTGTCGACTGACATGATTGCTGGTCTGTACAGTTAGCAGCCAATATAGGTGTGGGAGTTCAATACAATAGGAATGAAAAGCTGAACTATAATATACGTGCAAAGAAGTCATTTCCAGTAACTGCTGATGGGATTGTTAGCTTTAATGTTAAGGGCCGATGTTATGTCGATGAGGAAGTTAAAGAGGTTATTCTTTATTCACTTTCTGTGCACCTGTGAATATATGCGCTTTTGGTGCCTGAATCATTTTTTTGTGATGTGTGATGTTAAAAAAAAATTCTTGTTGGCTTGAGCTAAATTCCTTGGCTTTACAATGTTAACCAGGTTAAGTATAGCGGGGGTGCTGATATTACTTGGAACATTTTCAATGTTAAAAAAGACCAGGATTTGCGGCTAAAGATTGGATATGATGTCCATGACAAGGTAAATATTCTTCTTTTAAAACTTTCCAGCAATAAATTGTCTTTTTAAGATCCTAAATTTGTATTTAAGTGAGTCCACCATCTTTGTCTTCCATGATTATCAATGATCTACTGCTTTCGACTGATATCTCTCACCTGCCTGTATACAATTAGTTGAAGAAAGGAAGGGCTGGAGGATTTTTTTTTTCGGGGGGGGGGAAGTCTATCAGAAAACACCTGTTCTAGTCTAGAGCTGTCAATAAGATTATTTAAAATTTTAGTTTCGGGCACCATCATCTTCATTCATGCAACATGAGGGACATGGAAACTTTAACTGGAGTACATTGCTGATTTCAGCAAATTGAGAATCGGATGCTTTTGCTCTGTAGTAAATCTAATGATTTTACATTTCGAATGACTTTTGCAACACTGGTTTTTTGATAGTTATTGTATTGCTTTCAAAGTCATAGAAACGATTATAAATTCTCAATATTTTTATCTACACAGGCAGAAAATTTCATGAAGGGCATTGTTTTACTACTTCCAAATTCTTCTTTTAGAATGTGTTCCTCATTTTTATTACTTAAATCCATTCCCTGTTTCTAAAGTTCAGATCTTAGTAAAAATGGTGAGAATTTATGAACCTCTAGTATGTTTACCATAAAAAATCGTTGTTTCTCGTAACGATTCCTGAAAGTAAATTTTATTTTACAGGATTTAAGATTGAAAATGATGACCCATGGTATACTCCTTAACGCTCAGTTAACTTACGAGCCTAGCATTTTTCTGAAATGTGTTAAGAAGAGCCTTTTCTGAATCTACATCTTGTGTTTGGACCCCTGCTTCATATCACCTATAAATAATTTAGAAACAATTCTAATCTAATATTTCTCTGTTAACAAATGGTCTTTGGGTCATCATTTTCTTAGTGCGAGGATGGAAACAAAATAAAGAAAAAAAAAGGAATCTGCACTTGATATTTTGTTATCTGCATATATATATTTGCATTCCTTCACTGATTCTGTTGTCATTTCAGGTTCCATACTTGCAGATTCGGGAAAATAATTGGACCTTTAATGCTGATATTAATCGCGGATGGAATGTAAGATATGACCTGTAAGAGGGCTGAGTTTCAAAATAGTGATGAAAATGGAAAAGTGTCGGGCATAGGATTTTCCTATAACATTTCTTAGATTTTTATGCCATTTTGAGGTTATTTTGTTGGAACTCATGTTTCCTATTACAGTTGATTTTTCCTGACCAAAACAGATATGGGCATAACTTAATTTGTTATAGCATTTGGTAGAGGCTGTTTGTAAAGCTTCATTACATTCTTACTACATCCATTATTTTTATTTAAATTGGATCCATTATTTTTATTTAAATTGGATTTGAATGCTGTAGGTTTCGAAATCTCCAACCATAGCCAGGGCCGGGCTGGTGTATTAGGGGGTCCTAGGCAAATTGTAAAATCCGGGCCCTATTCTATATAATTTTTTTTTATTAAATATTCTTTTTAATTTTAGAATTAAAAAAAAAATTATTAAGATAGATAGATAAAATTGCAAATCAACTTATCTTTTTTCATGAATCTTAATATTTTTTATAATATATAGAAAACCTTCCTTCCTTAAAAGAAAATATTATAAGTATGGTGAAATATAATAAGTTAATAGGTTAACTCTTTACTTGTCAATATCAATAAATAGATAATAACATAAAAGTAGAATGTTTATCTTCTGGCAATTATGGTATTAAATGGGCTTTTCATTAAAAATTGAATTGAGTCGTACCAATTTTCAATATTCAAATAGGTTCGATAATTTCATAATTGATATCGTGTGCTAAACCAAATAATTCGGTTCGGTACCAAGAAATCGAAAACTGCAATTTTCAGATTTTTTTTTCTTTTTTTTTTCTTTTTTTGTAAATTTCATGTAAATTAAATTTTAGTATCAAGCCTTAATTTTTAAGTTCTACATACCATTATAAGAAAAAGAAAAAGAAAAAAGAAATTGGCACCTCCATAGTTTGTTATATTTGCGGAAATTTATAAGACAACACACAATAACACACCAAATTGTACTAGAGTTCGGGGTGTAATCAAGCCGAGCAGTTTCGACGACATATTATTAAAATTTGGTTAAATTTTATTGAGCTTAAAATTTTAAATTTAAACTTGGTTCGATTGTTAATCGAGCCGAGCTCATACGAGCTTGAGCTGAGTATTGAGTAACTTGATAAAATATATGTATACTATCAATTTTTAACTCATCGAGTCGAGCTTCAAAAGTTATCGAATGAAAAACGATGTTCAAGCTTGTTTAATTAGTGTGACGAACCGAACTCAAACGAGTTTTTATTAAATAAGTTCGAATCGACTAGTCGAGTATCGAATAACTTGATTTGATTTTCGCCTCAATTAAAGTTAGAGGTTACGTCAATTAGAAGCAGATTGTTAGCATCCAATATCCGGTAGGTTCTACCGCTCAATTTTGAATGAAGTGTAAGTAAAGGAGTTAGTTCATGCAAGACTTGCTTTATCTATTACTCCTAAATGTGTTGACTCCTACGTTTGGTTTGATTTCTTCGTAGTTATTTTCAAACCTTCCAAATTTGAAGAATTAATGCTGACTGCAATGTGGCCAATATCATTTTCATGTTAGTATTACTTTATTTTAATTATATATTTATTTATTCACACAAAAGAGTGTCTAGGGTTTGAGTGGTTTATTCAACGTGTCGACCCTATTTAATTTGGCTAAGGCAAATTGTTTATAGAGACGTGCTCAATTTAGATATATATCTGGGTTTTTTTTTTTTCACTTTGCATCCCCAGAAACTTGGGAGATAAGCAATTTACACCCTTAAAATATATATTTAACATTTTGCATCCTCGAAATAGGAACAATTCAGCACTTTGCACCCTTTTTTATTTTTCGTCAAAGTTGATCATCGGAGTGAAAAAACTTAGGTGTAAAATATGTAATTCATTTTTGGATTTTTGACACTTTGCACCCCAAAACACGATAAATGAGTACTTTGCTCCCCAAAACAGAATTAACATTTAGCACCCCCGAATTAAGAACAATTCAACAATTTGCACCCGAAAACACAATAAATAGGCACTTTGCACCTGCGAAACACAAAATTGACAATTAGCACTCTCAAATTAAGAAAAACTCATTAACAAGCACCCCCTCGTTTTTTCCGGCAGATCGAGTTGACCAAATGAGTAAAATAAATCTAGGGCAAAATAGGTAATTCATTTTTGGATCTTTGGCAGGTTTCTTTAATTACCAATTTTTCAAATGTCCTAAAAAAATTTCCAAAGAATTCGAAAAGTTTCTGAAAAGTTTTAATACATAAAATTTAACGAATCATATCACAAAATTAATTTTTTAATCCAAGTTTATAATATGGATATGTATATTGACCGAAAAAAAGATGGAGAGAGAAATTAATATTCTAATATTCATAATTGTATTTTGCAAATTTTAAGGAAAAAAGAAAATGAATTACCTATTTTGCCCCTAGATATTTTTTACACCGATGGTCAACTCTGCCAGAAAAAAACGAGGGGTGCTAGTTAATTTTGACTCCGGTATCAACTTTTGGAAAATACGATAGAGTACAACGTGCTGAATTATTCCTATTTCGGGGGAGGGAAAGTGCTAAATCTGTATTTTGGGGGTGCAAAGTGCAAAAATCACATATATCTTAGACTTTATCAAATTGATTAAATATTGTAATTGGAGGCGCCCTAAATCTCTTCCATGTGGAGAGGAAATTAATTAGGTGTTGACAGGAACACTTAAGAATTCGTTTTCAAGGTTTATTTCTAATTGTATATATATAGCATTGACGTTTATAAAAAACATAATCTGGAAACTACAAATTAAATTATTTTTTAATCTATCGTCTTAGTGCATATTGCAAGCCGGCCACATATATAGAAAATATAGTTTTAAGATATTGAAACTTTTTTTAATTTCGAAAGTGATAATGAAAGTTCATCATCTTAGGAGATTTCTCCACTAAACCAACTTGGACTTTGTATTTTTTTCCTTTTTTTTTTCCTCCCACTAATTACTACCTTTTGCTGTTTTCCTCTTTCTCCTCCTTTGTTCTTTCCTTTTTTGTCATGTAAAAGGGCAATTAATCTTTGCCAAGCTATTGGGAGAAGTATCCATGAAGTTGATATGTACAGAAAAATTAAAATGTGTTCAATTTATTAGTTTATGACACTATCCACCCCTTTATAGAAGCATCACAAGTTATTTCCTCGACTTAATTATTTACCCAAATAATTACAAAAAGTTTTAAGAAGATGAAAAGAAATAAAGCTATTTCCTAGTACTCCTCCATGTGGTGTTTGGCCCGACTTTATATTGGAGTTTATGAATTTTTCTTCATTTAGTATATATTTTCAATATTCCAGTGGCGGAGCCAGAAACTTTTTTCACCGGGGTTCTTATAAATTTATGAGTATTATTTAAAATATTAAAAAAAAATTAAAATACGACCAAACTAATTCAAACTCAAAATAAATTAAATGGAATGAAAACTTCTTCTTTACAAATGTACACGTCGATACTTTGGGTACTCTAACAACAAACTTGTCCATTATTTTTGTCTAGTAAAAATTAAGAATCAATTATTAACTAAAATTTAACTAGAAAATAAATCTATGCGAATCAAAGTAAAGTTAATCTTTTATCCATAACTCTAATCTATTCTAGACCATATATATTACAAGTAAAAAGTATTAAATAATTCACTACTATAATTATAAACATACATACATCATACCTTATGTCTTCCTGAAGAATCAATGGGTTCGCCTCTTAATATGAAAAACTCAGATCTCAAATTTTTTTTTTGGTACTTTGTATTTTTGTCTTGCACGTTTTGTTTAAAATAGGTTCTTTTGTGAGAATGGAGAAGAAGATGAAAGAAAGAGTAATATGAAATTAGAGAGACTCTTGATATTCCTAAAAAGTGTCAAACCCTAAAAAATATTATTAGGGTAATAATATGATTCAAATTACAAAATAAAAATAAAATATTAGAATTTGAGTTAATGTCCACTTTGTAACTCTTAAATTTATCAAACTCTAATATACATGGACCCTTTTTATTTAAAATTTTAATTTTAAACTAAAAGAAAATTATAAATTATATTATAGTTGAACATAAATAAATTAATATAGCAATATAGCATATATACCATACACTTGGGACCAAAATTTCAGGGGGGTCCATGCACCCCCTGTCCAAAGCGTGTAGCTCCGCCAGTGCAATATTCAATCTAACTTCTTAATATTAATTCATGGGTTAATTTTGATTTAGTTAAATTGATAAATTTAGTTGAAGAAAAATAAATTCAATTTAAATTTACACAATATGTATTGAATTCAAATTCGAATTCATATTGAGCGAGGTTTTTACATAATATGTTCGACAAACGGAAGTCGATCATAACTAATTAGACCCTAATACACTTGAAAAACAAAAAAATAAAAATATAATCTATTTTTTTGTTTAAGATAATTTACATGCTCTAATTTAATAGCTTAGCAACAAGAAATATTAGACTTCTACGTACTTGAATCCCCTTTATGAGGCCAGTTAAATTAATTATTGGAGTACTACTAAGTCATCAAAATAAGAATAAAAATTTGGCCTCTATGATATGTCACAAAATAAAATAAATAAAATAGTCAAATTGAGAATGATTCTTGTATAGGCATGTTCGCTATCTTTTCAATGGGATTATAAGAACAGTATAATTAATGAATTTTCGTTCTGTTGAAGCAGACTCATAGCAACTAATTTTTCTCTAGGTGGCGAATGTGATTGATTGGAACCACATTAAGTTTATCAACTCCAATAATTGGTGCTTGACTATTAATTAATACATATCACTGACTAGCTAGATGTTTGATTTTTTTTAAGAATTAAATTCGAAAAATATTTAATCAATTATATAAATACAAGTCAAACTTGATTAACTCGTTAATTTTACATATATTTACTTATTTTTTCTAATTGATTTATGCTCAAGTACGAAGTTAATTTTAAACGAGTTCGCATAGATCAGACTCAAATTGAATGTTTGAAAATTTTGGATTACTTAAACTAATTACGAAGAGGTAAGTCATTTGGTAATATTCAACATGTTCACTTAAAAAGAAAAAATGGAATAGCCAATAGAAAGAGAAACATGTTCAAATTAATGGGGAGATGGGAGTAGTTGAGAGAAGGGAAAAATGGAGTGATGTCCATTGATGAGGGGGGAAGGGGAGACCTCGCCACCCACCTCAGTATGTGGACATGTGGCGACGATAATTGCCTTCTTTTATTATTTTTTTATTTAATTAATTTATTTTGAAATAAAATTTATAATTAATTTTATTTTTAAAAAAATCTTAACATTAATTTAATTTATTACTTTTATAATTGTAAATTTTATTTAATAAACTTAACATTAATGTTTTAAATTTAATAACATTGTAAGAAAATTTAATTTATCTATCATTTTAAATTTTACAAATTTAACTTTAATTTGTGTTAATTAAGAAATATGAAAATTGGAATTAATTAAAATGGAAAGACTTAGATAAATATGAAAACAGAACTGAGGAGGGAAATGAAAGTCTGTGATGAAGTGGTGAAGAGGGGGATCACGGCCTAATAACTCACGAAAAATTGTTTCATTTTCATTGAATGTTTATGCATCAACATATTTGTACACGGACTTGCCATATTTAAAACCAACAAAAAATGGTGGTATTGTAAATGAAGCCATAGATCAATGCTATGATTGAGGTCCTAGAATTAAGAGGTGTGGGGATTTTTCTAATTTAATACTAGATAGTGATTGGTAATTATTTGATGTATTTGGATTTAATTATAATTGAATATGATTTTTGATTTAACAATATTGATGTAATTATCTAAAGAAAAAAGAAAGAAAAAGTCGATGAGCTACATAAGGTCATCTTCAATGGTGGGGAAGGAGGATAACAAGGCGGGCTTCAATGGTAGGGTTAGTGGGAAGTGAGGGGTGAGTGGTAGGGGGCATGTGAAAGAATATGCAAAAGCTTGCCTTTCTTTCCCCTGTCCGTTCTCACTTGTAGCACGGGTGCGTACAGGGCAAAACCTTATAAGTGGAAAATTTAATTTTTTTTATTTAAATTAAAGATAAAATGAGAAACTTGATTTTTAAATTTTTTGTATGATTTATTAAATTTATATTCTAAATAAAATCTTTAAAATAACTAGTTTTAATTTTGATATTTTAAATTTGTCTAATAATTTAAATAAAATGTACAAATTAATCAAATTATAAATTATTTATTTATTGATGTGATTGTGTAATTTTCTTTAAATTAAATTTTGTTTCTTTTATTATTAATTGTAACTCTGTTTTATTATTATGGTGAAAATGATGGCTAAAAATAAAAACATAAACAAGCCATAACTATTGGAAACGACTACGGAGAAGAAGGGAGAGTGTGAGGGAGGATGGAGGCATTTTTGTCCGAATGACGACCTAAGACCCTCAAATATGAGAGATTATTTAGTGCAACCGCTGCACCATGTCATCAAGTATACGTGATGCAGCCCACCAATTCACTCGGGACATGTGGAGTGATAATCCACATCACCCCATATTCTGGCCATGTTCCCAAAAAATAGAATTTCAAAAAATTGTGTTCCCCCAAGAAAAATACGAATCAAATATTTATATAGACACAGGGACGGACCTAGACCCATTGTGTCGGGGGGGGGGGGGGGGGGCAAAATTTAAACAGTAGTCAGGTGGAGATATACGATTTTTATTAAGGGGCGAGATTTTTTTTGGTAATATACTTGATATTTTTACTGTTATTCTGATAAAGTGATAAAAAATTATGTCAAGATTAAGTCATATTATTATCCACAAACGTAGAAACATAAATATATATCATAAAAATAATATCGTTTCAACTATGGGTGGCGATGTTTGTTTGATTAAAAATCGTCTATCAGAGAACTAGCTAATTAAGCATAAAAATAAATTACGACTAGAAAACTTTAAGCCCAAGCGTTCCATTAACACCATGTCATCAAGTATACGTGATGCAGCCCACCAATTCACTCGGGACATGTGGAGTGATAATCCACATCACCCCATATTCTGGCCATGTTCCCAAAAAATAGAATTTCAAAAAATTGTGTTCCCCCAAGAAAAATACGAATCAAATATTTATATAGACACAGGGACGGACCTAGACCCATTGTGTCGGGGGGCCGGGGGGGCAAAATTTAAACAGTAGTCAGGTGGAGATATACGATTTTTATTAAGGGGCGAGATTTTTTTTGGTAATATACTTGATATTTTTACTGTTATTCTGATAAAGTGATAAAAAATTATATCAAGATTAAGTCATATTATTATCCACAAACGTAGAAACATAAATATATATCATAAAAATAATATCGTTTCAACTATGGGTGGCGATGTTTGTTTGATTAAAAATCGTCTATCAGAGAACTAGCTAATTAAGCATAAAAATAAATTACGACTAGAAAACTTTAAGCCCAAGCGTTCCATTAACAAAATTTAGATAGCCTCACAACTCTATAATTTGAACACCTAAGCTTTACCATTCGCAACTCATAAAATAGTGTAATTTGAAGGATAAAAAATTGTGCTTAAAAATATATATACAAAGTTAAGGTAATCAATAAACGAAAATATTGCAAAATAAAATTGAACTATTAAAAGGGGGAAAAAACACACCTAACTTTAGCATTCACACCTAAGCTAGAGGAAAGTCATACTAAAATAAAAAATATTGTTGTCAGGGATTGAACACTGGACCTTGGCTTAACAAATACATATCATAACCACGTGATCAAGTGAATATATTTTATTAGTTTTTGCTACGAATACTACTAATAATACTGCAGCGGCTTTTTCTGGGGGGACCATGCCCCACCCCCAGTCCCCAAAGGGATCCGTCCCTGCATAGTCACGTGTTAAATATATTGAATAAAAGGCAGTGGAATAGTGGTTGGGATGGTGAATGCATATCAAGGAAGCTGGGGTTTGAATACCTTGTTATGCAATTTTCTTTCTTTTTTTAGTTATAACTTATAAGCTATTCTTCTTTATTTTATCTAGATTATTAATATATGGATCAATATATAAATATTAATATGGTCATATGTATTAACATTAAATATTTGATTTTATAAAATGCACTACAGTAAAAAAAAAAGTTTAATATTAATTTTGGTACTTGAAGCATTTCTATTTTACATAACTGAATTTATGTTGTAAAAATGTTTATGTATTTTAATATTACTCAATAACTTGAACTATTTGTTGAATGTGGCTCTTTAAAAAAAATTCTAGTATATTTCTTCGGCTTTTACACTAAATCATTTTTCCTCAAATATAAGGTCAATTTATCCATTTTCTATTAATGTTAAACTATGTCCCTTTTCTCTATTTAAAAAAGAAAGAGAGAAGAAGACGACTATGTCCCTTTTTAGCCACTATCAATCTCAACAAAAGAAGTTTATAATTTTTTTAATCGTAGTGCTTTTCTTTAGATCCGATCCCCATACTGCGGGCATTCCTTTTTTCCACAACCTTTTCATTTGAGCTCATTTAATTATATAAACTAAATTAGGTTACCAAAATTTGAAATTTATGCGTAATCAAAACAAGATATTGCATCATAATCTTTGTACGCAGTTGGCAAATGGTTCCCTGTTGAATTTGTACACAATTGGAACAAGATTGCAACATTATCACAATTGAAACATGATTTTTTGATTGAATTTAAGTGAAGCTCGAATGAATTTTATTCTAGTTATATACAAATTGAGCAAGAAGTCATTTTGAAAAGGTATTAACCTATTAGACTGTGTATTTACAGCTTGGACCAAAGAGTGCAAAGGGTATAGATCACTTCAGTATGGTGTCTCCAGTAGGATTCGACCTTGAGTCTTGGGGGTTGCAAGTCACTGCCACTTGACACAATCATCTTGAATACGAAATAATAAATATTGACTTATTTAGGAGCATTTATAATAAAATGGGCTCAGCTGAAAAAGTTGTGGAAAAATGTCCAAATGAAAAAAGGAGAAGTTGGACGGGTCGGGTCAGACCGTGGGTATGGGTCTGGATTTGGGTCTAGTACTACTGACTGACTCACTGTTAGCGGGACAAGGTTTGGGACATGGCAAATAAACTTACCGGGTCTTTATTGGGTCCAGGTCCGAGTAGGACTTAAACCTGTCAAGGACAGGCCTATGTCGATTAATTATGATACTCCTTAAACAAGTTGGACCCAAGTTCAATGATGGAGTAATCACGTTGGGGAGACACTTAAGAAAATATAAATAAATAAATTAAAAAAACTGATTGATAATCGAATTTTGGTTCAAATTTGGTGTGAACTTAAACATCAACCACACAAAAGTTCCAACAAAAAGAGAGTAACTTTTGCTTTAATTACTAAATACTTGGTACTAATTACGAAAACCGTCATACTTTTGTTTTGTGGACTCCCACCCACGGTTAAAAATAGTACCCATGGGCCGTAGCCATTAATCCTTGGAATCCCCTGAAAACGAATCATATTACCTTCTCTGTTCCAAATTATTTGTTGTTCTAGAGAAATTATTTTATTTAAAATTATTTATCATTTTAGGAATTCAATACAATATTAATTATAAACTCCCCCTGTTTTAAATTATTTGTCATTTTTCATGTTTTCACACATATGAAAGTATCTACTAAATAGCCTCAGTTTTAGAGAAAAAATAAAATATATACCTAAAATACTCTTATTATTTATTTATTCCACCATTAGCTACTTACACATTATTCAAGTTTTACACTCTCTCTCTTACTTTTTCTCTTATATACCTAAAATATGTAATTAATAGTGTTTTGAAATCCTAAAGTGACAAATTTGAGACAATTTTTTTTCTCTAAAAGGACAGATAATTTGGGACAGATAGAGTATTTTCTATTTTACCCTTAAGAGAGAGAGTGTAAAACTTGAAAAACGTGTAAATAATTAATTTTGCGTAATTTAGGTATATAATTGATTTTTTTTTTTTAAAATTGAGGCTATTTATCGGATACCTTAATATGTGTAAAAACATATAAAACGACAGATAATTTGGGACAGAGGGAGTATTTAATAAGCATCACTCATGGTTATCACTACTATTTTCACGATGTAGAGATGAGTTGATCTTCCACATTTAGCACAAAATTTATCTATTTCGCAATTTTTGGTGAAAGAATGATATTTTTTATCTTCCATGATTTTTTTCAAAATTTACACCAAATTATAAAATAATAATATTTCACCATTTTTAGAGAATATGATTTAGTTTGATCTCCCATGGTATTTCACCAAATGTGTCATCAAATAATACATTTTATGTTTATCATAATTTTATTTCATTAAATTTTCAACACAATATTATCAATTTGAAAGTATTATTTACAGTCAAGACTTAATTAAGTAGTGGCGCCTAGACTTGAACACTTGTTATTTATGAGTATTTTAATTTTGTATTATTTCTAGTTTAGTTTATTATCTTTTTATGTTATTTATTGACTGTGTTTCATTAAGGAGTTTGCCAGTCATGCATGTATTTCATTTTCATGTATTATTTAGGTTTAATAAAATAAATATAGCTTATTGTTGTTTTATTAACAATGTAAATATTAATGGGCTTGTTGTCGTGTATTTTATTTTAATTATTAATAATAATTAGTGTATTTATTGGATAAAAATTAATTAATTTATTGATAATTATACCTAAAAATATATAGGTATAAATAATTGATAATTATTGTCGTTTTATTAACAATGTAAATATTAATGGGCTTGTTGTCGTGTATTTTATTTTAATTATTAATGATAATTAGTGTATGTATTTGATAAAAATTAATAAATTAATTGATAATTATACCTAATAATATACAATTAATTAACAATAATGTAAAACATATATATTTTTATTAACAATAATAAATATTAATAACAATTAGTGTTTTTATTTAATAAAAGCTGATAAATTAATTTTATAGTTAATTATAATAAACATGTCAATAAGTTGCTAATCATGCAATTAGATGATAATTAATTAAATAGGGACAATTACACCAAATCTTTTTTTTTTCCCCAATATTTGGTGATAAATATAGGATTTGGTGTAAAATATGGTGAAATAGTTGAATATAGGGAGATACAAATTCCTTCACCAAAAAATTTGTTGTAAAAATAAGATTTAGTGAAATGGTGAAATGGTGATTGACCACCATGGAAGAGTAAAATTAAATTTCTAGGTGTGATAGTAATTTAGTGATTTAGGATGGGAGACTAAAAACAACTAAATTTTATGGAAAAAATATTTTATAGGAATTGTCATAGTTGAAATTTATACTCCTTCTCTTGACATGGGTCTATTGACACTATCTCGATTAAAAATAGTCTGTGAATATACTAAAAGTATTAATTTTTTAAGAAATTCTAATTAATTATAAGAAAAAAAATTTAGTGAAACTTTTTTTTTTTTTTTTTGAGGGAAAAATTTAGTGAAACTTTAAATAGTTGCTAATAGTAGTCCCTCCATTTTTTTTATTTGTCGCTCTAGTAGTTCAATGTAAAATTAATTCTTTTATACCAATTTTACCCTTTTTGTTGATGGTTGTAACTAATGCTAATTAATATTGTGATTATTTGATTAAAAGTGTATTTTGAAATTTTTTTCTTAAAAAAGTGGCTGTAATTGTATTTCAATTAATCTGTGTGCAATCCTACAAAACGACAAATAAAAATAAAAGTAATACATATAATTTGTGACAATTTTATCATTGTTACTAACTATTTAGTCACTTAAAAATTCATTTGTCATAAAGAAAACAAACAACTGTCTTTGCTTGCAAAAATAATTCATTCTCTCTCTTAAAAAATCTCTATTCCTAATAACAAATTATATTGTGGTTCGACATAACTACTTTCTCATTAAGAAAACTTCATTTGAAATAAAGTAATATGACGCTTACACCATTTCTCTTGTTTCCATAATATCCGAAAAAAACATTCTCAATTATAAAACTTATACATACTATTTATTTCAGATGAAAGAACTAAAACAAATAACATTACAAAATCGAACTTCAGTGTGTTTCCGAAATCAATTTCAGAAACAAAAGACAAACATGCCATGAGAATTCGTTGTTAACGAAATGAATATAACATTTAACATGTAATTTTTCTGATAATTAATAATCATTCAAAAAAACTGTCATTCACTCGGACATATTTTTTTTTCCAACGAATATTAATACTCAACAGTTACAAAAAAACAGTTGTTTGTTTTATTACTAACTGATTTCCTCATCTCCTACCTCTATATATATATATATCCGCTTCCGACTCCACAGCTAAAGCTAAGCTATAAAAATTACACACACACACACACTTAATTACTTCTCACAATTTCTCTCTCTTTCTCTGCCTGTAAAAATGACTGCCCGTTTACGCTTCCTCGCCGGAGCTAATTCGCCTCCCTCCCAAACGACGTCGTCTAGCTCCTCATCTCCACCCCCACAGACAACCGAAGCCGTCGACTCCGACTTCTTAGTAATCCTCGCCGCGCTCCTCTGCGCCTTAATCTGCGTTCTCGGCTTAGTCGCCGTCGCTCGCTGCGCCTGGATCCGCCGCTTCTCCTCCGCCGTTGATTTCACTACGCGGCCGCCGGCTGCCGCCAACAAAGGCCTTAAGAAAAAGGTGCTAAAATCGATTCCGAAGCTGATCTACGGCGAAAACGACGATCAGGCTTCGGCGAAGCTCTCCGAATGCCCAATTTGTCTGGCGGAGTTCGTCACCGGCGATGAAATTAGGGTTCTGCCGCAGTGCGGACATGGATTCCACGTAGGATGCATTGACACGTGGCTTGGATCGCATTCCTCGTGTCCTTCTTGCCGCCAGATTTTGGTGGTGGCGTGCTGCCATAAGTGCGGCAGCTTGCCGACGGCGTCCACCACAGCCGGTGCCGGAGGTATTCACCCTGAGCCGAGAGAAAACCATGTCAATGGATATTTGCCTTAATCAATTTAATTAATTACTGCTTAATTATGAAAGTAGGGGACAGATCATAGAATTAGCAATTAGGTTAGACGAAGGTGTATAGTTCATCGAATTTTAGTTACTGTGTGTACGGATAGTGTCACAAAGTTGAAATTACATTTCGAAATTTAAATGATCGGTTTTCGAATTATTTTTGGTGTGCAAATATCATCACTAATCAAATTGGTATATGTATATCATAAATTATGTACAAACTTATTGAGTTAGGTAAGAAAATTCCGATCAACTTTGTTAAAAATAAAATACTACAATTTCATTTTTCATTTTTTTTTTGGTACGAGTGAACACATAAAACATGTTGTCTAAAGTTTTAGTAATGTTTGTGTATGTGAATGCAGTGTATGATTAAAATCTACGTATTTCCTAACACCGACTGACTTTGGGGTAAATGATAGTTCATGAGGTCATATACAACATTGATGCAACATTTCTAGTGTTGTGTGTTTTGTTTCTTTTGCTTGTATGGAAATTGAGTTCGATTACTGAAAGAATTTAACGTAGTAATATTTCAATCAAAAAGAATATTAATTGAGTTCGAGTAACTTGATATTTAAATATTATTAGAAATTTTTTCAAAGTATTAATAATCCAGAAAAAAATTATCAATCGAACTTGAATCAATATTAAAGAATTGGGTGAAATACAGTTTTCTCCTTAAAGTATGGAGTGGTATCAATTACCCCTTTAAAGTACTAATTGTAACACTACCCCCCTCTGTTATAGTTTTTCTTCCAATAATACCCCCGCCCCTTACATAAATAATAAATTTCTTATTTAAAATAAATTTATATCTTTATTATTATGTATCCATTCATCTACCAAACAATATTGGCTGTGTTTGGATGGGTTTTGGCCCGGTCTCTTGGGTTTCGCGAGACCGAGCCAAAACCCTTTTAAATGAGTTTTCGTCAAACCCATAAAACCATCAAAAACCTATTCAGAATTTCACACTCAAACTCTTCAAACCTATAAAACATTGATTTGACACCTACCACTTACTTTTTCCCCCAAATCTCACTAAAAAAACATCGAATTGACACATATCACCTACTTTTCCCCTTAAACCCCATCATCCAAACCCAATCCAAGTGGGGTTTCAACTTATTTTAACCACAAAACCCAAGAGCCAAAACCCATCCAAATGAAGTCTCAAAGGTTTCGTCGAAACCACCCAAACCAATTTTTTAAAATCGAGACCCACGAAACCGAGTCAAAACCCATCCAAATAGACCCATTATGTTTTAATTTACAGTCTCAAATTTTTCTTTCTTTTCATCTCACTTTTTTTCTTTATTTCTATTTCAATTTGTTTTCTTTATTTTAAGTTTCAATTTTTTTTTTATTTCTATCTCACTTTTTTTCTTTTTATTCTTCTGAGTTTTTAATTGGTGATTATTATCTCATTTATATTCGGTACGAATATTAATCAAAATATTGATTAATTCTCCTTCAAATTATTTCTCGCAAAATTCAAGTTTAATACCAAATAATATTATGAATTAATTTCTTCATTCTTTTATCAAAAATAACTTTTTTTTATTAATTATAAATTCATTCATCCATCCACCAAACAATATTATCTTGCAATGTCTTTATTTCTTTTGTTTCCTTCAATTATAAAAAAATGAGATGAAAATGAAGAAAAAAATTTGAAATCGAAAAAAAGAAGGTAACAAAAGAAATGAAGAAAATAAAACGTATTGTTATTTGGTGGATGAATGGATTCATAATTAATAAAGATACAATTTTATTTTGATAAAGTAATAAAGAAATTATTACTTCATGAAAGGGTGGGGGTATTTTTGAAATAAATACTATATAATTATAATATATGGCGATAACTGTTATAATTGATACTTTAGAGAGATAACTGCTACCACCCTCATACTTTAAGGGAGAAAACTGTATTTCACAACTTTACCTACCAATTAAGGCAAATATTGCACTAAAGGAGACCCATTGGACCTACCAAAGAAGATAAAGGGACCCTCTTAATTATTTTCTGTGGGTGATAGATTAGAACTTTGAAAATTTGTGACTGAGATTCAATTTTTTAAACTTTAGAAACTTTTGATTCTTTAACCATCTCAGATTCAGGCACACTCAATCATTAATTAGTTATTAGTCGTCTCTACATTCACGAAAAGTGTTATTAATTCCTTGCTTGTGTAAATAAACCACAACCACGAAAAAGAGGTGAGTTGGTTGGAAGAGAACCATCAGTACTTACTTCTTAATCTTATCATCATTTTATTTATTTATTTATTTATTTTTATAATCCAGGTGTTCAAGCTTACACTGGACTAATCCTGAACTTTTAGAATCCTTGTCCTAAAACCCTGAAGGATGTAAATCGCAGAATGTGCCTCTATCAAGCCTAGTGAAAGTTTTGGACACTTATTACTTCTTTAACACATTTCCGGTTTAAACTTTTTTCCAACTAATAAAGTAAATTGTGTTATTTTAATTAATGAAAATTCAAACACATTATTGGCATCCATCCACCTATCAGTTGATTTTTTTTTTTTAAATAATATCGAATTTCCTGTCCAGAAAATTGGTTTGCATTTTGAGAGTTTTTTTTCAGAATTATCGTTAATTATCTCAATAACTGCACAAGTACAAAGAATTGTAATAGACAATTATCAAACACTAGTTATAAACTAAGATAAATACTCACGTTAATTAATGAGAGAAAATATTCATATTAGTTGGAGTTCAACTCATGACCACTTAGTCCTGAAACTTCAAATTAATCTGTAATTAACACTAGTCACTAGGCTGCGACCTCGTTGACCATTTTGAAAAAAGTCTTAACTAAATCAAATTAAATTATTCGAAATTCATATAAGTATTTGAGCTTGATATGTTATGTAACAAGCCAGTCCGACAATATTTATTAGTATTTCATAATGTTTCAACATTCTTGTATTTAAAAATAAGACAAAAGCATACATATAAAAATACGAAATTGCTCGAGAGTTTGATTTGATTAAAGCTCAATTATATTTGTTTAAAATCAAAATAAGTTGAAGTACAATTTAAAGTTTAATAAAAAAAATAAAATAAAACTTAAATAATATATCAACACAAAGCATTAAGCTCTTTATGGGGGTTGAACAACTATTGTTATATAACGATAAATCATTCCATATGCTTACAAAATCGTACTGTTACATGATTTGGTTTTTTTTCTTTTCGTTTTTGAGAGCGATATGATTTGGATTTGATTTGCCAAACATTGCACGTGAATTATATGCAGGAAAGGCAACGAGTCACTGATCCACTTGGCAGCAGATCTTTAGTTAATAATATTTATGTAACACCAATATAAAATTGACACGTATTAAAATTAAATAGCATGCATTGCATAGGATAACTTTTATGTGATTTTGTCCAACCCGAAATTAAACTAGTAGACAATATGTATTTTGAATATGATATTTTGCTTTCGTGGTATAACGAAATGATTAAATTAGTTATGTTGTCAATTGTCATGCATGATATACAATTATTTTATTTTACATGCGAATCTTTGGATTATTGAATCCTATAAATTTTAAAATATGTATCGTCGTATTCGTATCCGTGCAATCTAGTCCAATAGCATGTCAAACAAACAAATGGGCATATGTATATTATTAAGGGAAACTGCACTTTACCCCCTAAATTTATATTATCGACACTTTGTCCCCTCAAATTGTTAAATATTTAATTTGCCCTCTAAATGTTTAATTAGCTTTGTTACACTGTGCTCTTCAGGTCAGTTTTGAAAACACACATGAGCATGTAAGGGTAAATCAGTCCAAAAACAATTTTATTTGTTCAAACCTTTCAATAACATTTTCCCACGTGTTGCCATTTTCATACTGTCCAACGAAATTCTTCCTTCACTCTCTAATGGCATCTCCCATGCTTAAGGGGAGGGGTTAAGAGAGGGGGGGAAATGGAGCGATCTTCATTGATGAGGGGGAAGGGGACAATGCCTTTTTCTTTTTTTTTTCTTCTATTTTTTGACTTTCTTTTGCTATTTAATTAATTTATTTTATAATAAAAATTATTATTAATTTTATTTTTGAAAATAATCTTAACATTAATTTAATTTTATTACTTTTACTTTTATTTAATAAACTTAACATTAATGTTTGAAATTTAATAACATTGTAAGAAAAATTAATTTATCTATTATTTTAAATTTTGCATATTTAACTTTGATTAGTGTTAATTTAGAATAACGTAATTAGAAAAGATTTATGAAAATGAAATAAGATTTATTATTATTAATATCAAGAAATATGAAAGTTAAAATTAATTGAAATGAGAAAATTGAATCACTGACTTTGTTTTTTTTTTTTTTTTCAGCGTAGTCTTGTGTGTATATGTTTGTTGGGAAATTCTTATGAAAACAGGCTTCGATCAAACTCAAAGTATATATGTTTGTGATCTTTTTTTTTTTTTTTTTTTTTTTTTTTGTCAGCGTAATCTTGTGTGTATATGTTTGTTGGGGAAATTCTTATCAAAATAGGGTTCGATCAAACTTAAAGTAATAAATGAAAAATGTAATATACATGCTTTGAGATTTGATTAAATTGCTAGGAAAGTGACCAATCATGCACAAAGTAAGTATTATATACATGTCATGTAATTCAATGATAACAATTTCAAAGTAAGGTATTCAAATTATTTGATCTCAATCATCAAATTACTACGAAAAATAAATCAAATTACTTGAACTCAATTGTTATTTGTCTCAGTTAAAATTTATGTGAATTCAACTAGTTATCAAATCAAATTCATGAGCACACTAATTAACTTCCACAAAACTAAAATAAATTGGAATAAATATTTTATTGAATTCCAACTCGAATTATTCTCTAGATCCCTAGCTAGCCAAAAAACGGGACAGTGTCAGTACACATGAAGATATGTTTAATTATATGCTAAAAACATGAAGCAACATTCCATTCAAAACAATAACCAACTTTTCTATAATAAAATTCCCAATTAACTCCTAATATATTAGGTCAATGTTAGTCCAACTAAATGTTACTACAATAATTGTATTTTATTTTGGTCAGAGAATAGTTTATAATTATGTACAAAGCACAAAATTGTATTCCCTTTTAATGGAAACCGTCCAATAAATCAAGATGGAGGGCCCTTCAAATTGCCCAATAAACTTCTGCAAAGTGGATGGTTAAATTTCAAAGTTCTAGTTAATTAGTGATGAATTAATATAAAACAAGAGTATAAATGTTATAAAAACATCATTATGCATAATGAGCATAAATGGATTCTTTTGGGTGCATCTAAGAGTAATTATTCTATATTAATTTAGTGCCATTCAGCTGCTAATTTTGTCGTCAAACAGTGCGTAGTGCTATAAGCAAATAATTCGACTCTAGGTAGGGCTGAAAATCAAATCAAGTTACTCGATACTCGATTTGAGCTCGTTCGATAAAAGTTCGTTTGAGTTCGGTTCGTCACACTAATCAAACAAGCTTGAACATCATTTTTCGTTCGATAACTTTTGAAGCTCGGCTCGAGCTCGACTCGATAAGCTAAAAATTGAAGAAGTACATGTAAAATATCAAGCTAGTCGGTACTCGGTTCGAGCTTGTTCGATAAAAGCTCGTTTGAGCTTGGCTCGATTTAAAATGAAACCAAGCTCAAACACAAAATTTCAAGCTCGATAAAAATCAAACCAAGCTTGAACAGTGTGTCGTTCGACACTACTCGACTCGATTACACCCCTAACTCTAGCTAATCAATTCGACTTAAACACATTGTACTATAATTAAACTATGCTTAAACAAGTTTGATTTGCTTTTTTATTCAAACTTAGATTGTGTTTGAGTTTAATTAAACAAGTTACATTTGTAAAAAATAGTCATACAACTCGACTAGCTTGAATTTCTTGTATATTCATTTATTCGAGTTTGAAGATCCAAACTTCAATATTAATGAAAGGTATATGTTTTTTTTAGAATAAGTTTCACTAGTATTTTGAACACACGACTTTCATGTTTCGTGAAAATTTAGTAATCGTGTTAAACCTAATCGTAACGGAGTCAAATTGGTCAAAAGAATTCAAGTTTCCTCTAACATGCAAAGAGAGTTGAAGTTTACATCTTAAACACCCTCATCATGTGATAATAATTTTAAATTTTTTATTTTTTTTAGAGGGATAATAATTTAATTTAGAAAAGCCAAAACTAATGGTGGCAATATGGGTTGTGAGTTGTGACTCATGAGTTGGTCCTTGATCAGCCCAGTCCAACTTAATTAATTTAATTCAATCCATATATTTTTTTCTTTATTGTTGGCGGGTGAGATTGGGTTTACTTTACATTTTCATGTGCCAAAAATGGGGTAAGTGAAAAAACCACCCAAAAGTATTATTTCTTTTTCAAAAATTCATTTAAATTATATTTTCAATATTAAATATTTTCCAGTCGTTAATAAATATTAAGAAAAATAAAAGTTGCTTACCATAGAGTAAAATTATAGTCCATTTAATTTTTAAAAATACATATTACGTTAATTATATAAAACAAATAAAAACATGTTTAAATTTTCGTTATTTAAAAAAAAAAAATAAATAAATTAACCCAGCTCACGCCCCTCCCCGTCTCCTGTATGGGCACATAACAACACCCCCCCCCTCCCCCCCCTCTCCTTAGGCCATCTCCAACCCGTAGGGCTATTTACAGCCCTGGGGTGTCAATCTCCACCCGGGGAATCTGCACCCCCATGAGTATCATCTCCAACCGGTAGGGCTATCTCCTCCAATTAATTAAAAAAAAAGCCTTCCCCACTCTCACCTATATTATCTATAATAATAATAATAATAATAATAATAATAATAATAATAGTAGTAGTAGTAGTACCAATAATAATAATAATAATTATTATTATTATTATTATTATTATTATTATTTTAAAAATAAGTAATATTAATTTAAATATGAAAATGCATAATAATTAAATTTAGAGACAATGATAATAATTATTTGGAGTAATTTAATGCAAAATTGTATTTCAACATTTTGTCTCAATTATACATTGAACATTAATGCTATATTAGGGTTTAAATAAAATTAAAATATTTCAAATCAAATTTTAAATGTGGCTAAATAAATTATTATTTCATAGACAAATATATAATTTTAAAATATTTATTTGAGTTAATTATCTAATTTTATTTGAGTTAATTATCTAATTTTATTTGAGTTCATTTTCATTCATAATGTGTAAAATATTTATTTGAGTTAATTATCTAATTTATAAATAAATTTGGCTACAAGTTTCTATAATTTATAAATTTTAATTTGTACTAAAAGTTCAACAAAAGTGATGTAGCTTAAATGGTAAGGAAGTCAAGTTTCACAATAAAGGTTTCGTGTTCAAATCCCAATTGTTACAATAATTTTTAACATTAAAAAAATAAAAAAGAAAATCCATCATGCAATGTGGCTGGGAGTGCCTGGGACGCGCTGATTAGCGCGTCCCAGCCCGAGGGCTGTGGGCTGGGCGATAAATCACCCAGCCCACAGACCTGGGCGGTCCAAATGGACCGCCCAGTATCATCTCCAACCCGCGGCTGGCGGGCTGGCCCAAATCGACCCACCCCCCAGCCCGGGTTGGAGATGCCCTTATCATGCACCTCGTTTTCTTGATCAATTTTCACATCTAGTTCGTCAATTTTTCATCAATTTCACTTATTTTTATCGATTTCATCCGCTTATCACGGATTTCACCATAATTTTTTCACCCGTTTTTTGCTGATTCAAACACTGAACTGACTCGTTTTTCACTAATTTTATCCACTTTTCACTTCTAAATGTTGAATACCATTAATTAACCATACCAAAGTGCCAGTTTTTATAGGCAAAGCTTGTTGGATGTGAATGTGCTAACTATATGCAAGGGGCAAAAGAAAAGGCTATTTTAATTGCTTCGGAATAGATATCAAGATATACATGCCATTATATATAGTTAAAAGTTAGAGCAGCTGCAAATCTTTAGCTACAGCATTTACACACATTTAGTCATTAAACTTATATCATATTTTAATTATAATCCATTAATGCATAATAAATTTCATCATGTAACTTTCAATTAATTTGTAAGAGCAGAAAGAAAAATGAGATTTACTAAAAGTTACAGGACGAAGTTCAAAAATTGAAATATAATGAAAGTTAAAGGACTAAACGAGACTATCTTTGAAATGAAATGGTCCCAAAACTAGAGGACAGTTTTTGCAATTTTACCTTCCACCTTACTTTCAAGTTTCAAATTACACAACCAAATTTTGGCAAATAACCCCTCAAAATGCAGTCAAGTCTCAAATATATGTTATATATGGATTATACATTCTGAATCAAATTGCATTGCACAAATCACTTTCCTCATCACTCACTCTTAGCAGCACCTTGTTTGGCACCAACAGCAAAGAACTCCGTAATAACTTCAAGCGGCATCCCTTTCGTTTCAGGAACCTTCAGGAAAACGAAGAACCACGAGATCACACAAACAACAGCATAAATCCCAAAAACACCAGCTAATCCGATCGAAGTAAGCATCATCGGCAACGTGTAAGTAACTATGACGTCAGATATCCAGAAAACTAGAGCACAAATAGCAATGCATATGCCACGAACACGTGTGGGAAATATCTCCGCGCAGAGGATGTTAGGAACTGGCCCGAAGCCCATCACAAAGGTGCAGAAGTAGATAACAACACACACGGTTGAGATTACAGCATGAGCTACTTCTCCGAAATTGAAGACGTTTCCAATAACAAGGGCAATGAGTGTTATTATCAGTACTGGTATTGTCGTTAGCAGCAGTGACCTGGAATAAGATTTCAGATAAAAAGCACATTCAACTTTATGACATAAAGATAAAAATGAGTTCGGAACCAAAGAAATCGAAGTATTTTTGGTTTACTTGAATCACCAAAATGTTAATAAGATTTGCCAAACAAGTAAAGGGCGTCCATCCTTTTTTTTTAACAAGAAATTCTAATCTTTATTACATTACACGAAAAACATCTAAACACAGAAAGCTCAACTAATGGGGCACTTAAACAAAACAACTTTTTTTTTTCAAATACACAAAAAAGCTAGTATTTATTCATAAAATTGGAATAAATACAAAGATTAAGAAAAATTATTAATTATTTGAAATTTTGGATTGACAACTGGTGCATAAATGTGAGCTTTCAATCAAACATAAACGAGGAAGGAATATAAGTTACCTTCTACCAGCTACATCCATGAACCTCATAGCTACAGCAATACTAGGAAGCATCAAAAAGTTTGTAAGTCCACTAATGAGGAAAGACGCAGAATCCGAACCAATGCCAAGGTTAGAAAGAAGAACTTCAACTCCTGCTTGCTGAAGAATTTGTGGAGTATAGTACAAAACTCCATTGATACCAGCAAACTGCACACACACGAGAAAAAAACGAGGCATAAGTTTCTTTTTTAAAAATAAAAATTGTTTTAACAAGAGAAGTTTTCAATCTCAATACCTGTTGCAGTATTTGGATCCAAATCCCAACAATCAACGCTCTCTTAACCCCTGGTTCAAGAAGAGCGGCCATAATCGACCCTTTCGAAGCTGTTTCCGATGGGTGCACCATTGCGGGACCCACTTGATTTTGACCCATAAGTTCCTTCGAGTAAAGAGCTGGCTGGCTCACAAGAGCCGCAGCATGGATAAAATCACCATCTACAGGAACATCACCACCAGCAATCGAAACAAGTGAGCCACGTCTGGACCCATGTGCACCCTCCTCGTGCAAATAAATCCTCTTAAAACCACCTTCTTTCTTTCCATCTTCACCTTCTCTTTCAGCCCATTTCCAAGCTAACTGCCACCCACCACCAATCCCCATACTACTCACGCCTTCTCCACCCGTCCCTTGCGTAAGGCTACTATGTCGTCTTATTTCTAAGCTGCTCCCATGGGCCATGTCCTTATCCACACTCGTAGTTTGACGTGAAATCAACGGACTATGTAATAAATTATCATCAGAATCGGCACCTCCTGATTCATAACCCTCACCTTCTCTATGCAAACTCTCTTCATCCCATTCTTCGTGCTTCATATGAGGCTCCGCGGTACTGAACATGCTACCGAAATTGGGGAATAGCATGCTTCTCATGCTACCTGTTTCCGGAAGCTTCTCGTGCACACTGCCGAAGAGGGTCACAAGAGGATCCATGTAAGGCATGCTTTGATTTACCATGCTTCCTTGACGGGAGACGATACTAAGACGACTCTGGCCTGTGACTGGCTTAGCGACCCATGAGAGGCCCTCCTCGGGCCCGTATAACTTGATGTGATCTTTAGTGGCAGATGGGTCCTGATCCTCGTCTAGTTCATCTGATGGGCCGATTATGTACTCTTCCAAGGAAGTTTCACCACCTACTGCCAGACCTTCCACCAATAAAGCCATCTCACCTGCAAATTAAAGTAAAATCACCATAAACGATGCAAAAATATATAATAATTTTTAGTCCCATGGGATTCTTCAGGACTTTTTGTCTCGTACCTAGTAAATTGCACTTTTGGTCCCAATTTTTTAAAATATTTTATACTACTGGTCCAGTCGCCCAATTTTCCATCCAACTTTTTCACTTTTGTCCCACAGAATATTTCCAGATTTGCACTTTGGTACCATAGGACTGCCTCATTTTTGCACCTTTGGCCCCAAGGATGTGAAGGGGATAGGACCAGAGTTCAAAATATTTATAAAAAAGAGGATCTTTGAAAGTGTAATTTTACAAAGTGCAAGTGTTAAGGGTTTCATCCTGTCGACTAAAACTAAAATTTTACCTAAATACTAGTTCTACACAAAGTTCAAACTTATTAAACTATCAAAAGTATGTAGTCAAGCTCAATACCTAGTTAAGGCCAAATGAAAAAAGCTCAACATCTAATTTAATCTTATCAAACAAGAAATAGTCAATCAAAGTAGAACTAGTGACAAAAAATGTACCAGAAACATCCTCCCTGCCGCGCAATTTCTGCAAAACCTGTTTTGCCTCAAGCATCTTTCCTTTACTTACAAGCCATCGAGGAGATTCAGGTAAATAAAATACTACCAGTGCAAAATAAAACATAGAAGGAACGGAAAGAACTCCTAGCATCAGTCTCCAGCTAGGTGAGGGCGATAAGGACATTCCAAATACCATACAATATGCGAAAAACATCCCACCAGAGCCCATGAACTGAGGCAGAGTATTCAACAGACCTCGTATTTCTGATGGGGCGGTCTCGGATATGTATAGAGGAACTAGAGTCACAGCAAGTCCAACACCGAAGCCATCTAAAAGCCTCGCGAGAAGTAGGACGTAGACATTAGGAGACCATAACATTATCAAGCCACTCAGGAAATATAACAAAGATGACATAATAAGCATTGGGCGTCGGCCAATCAAGTCGGATATCGTTCCCGAGCAAGTAGTAACAAGAGTGGCTCCAATGAGTGACATTGCCACAATAAGCCCTTCTATGGCTGCTGACAACTCAAGCTCTTTTTTAATGTAAACAACAGCTCCTGCACATTATAATTTCACATATAAGACAACAGGATCCATATCATGCCAATTTCTTTATTAACCGCGTAAAGAAATGAGAAGAAGTAATTAAACAACTTAAGATGAACATAGACAAAAGTAGGCTGAAAATAAAACCAAGATTTGACTCGAGCTCGATTGATTAAAGCCCTTTTTGTGCTGGGTTTGTTATGCATAACAAACAAAGTTTGAACAACATTTACTGATTGATAGCTTCTAAAACACAATTCATGATCGATTTGATAACCTAAAAATGTTATAACTTATATACTATAAAGTATCAAGCCCATTCAAACTCGACTCATGTTCGACCTGATCAAATTTGTCCGAGCTTTGCTCGTGTTAAACACACATGGATTAACTCACCTCAAAACCAAGCTCAAAAGGTGAGAATTGCCTAAGACCATATAAGGAGCACTTAGTCCTGACATCCAATCCATGTGGGACGTTTTAGTCTCAACATATAGTTCATTGGAAAATCAAACAAAATTCTCAACCTAGTTTGAACAATCTGTTGCTCGAGTATACTCGACTCTTTTACACTCCCACACAAAAGATACATGCTTGATTTTCCAAATTAGTTAAGGCTATAACAAATAAAACCACAAAACTTAAACATCCAAATGATTTACTTAAAGATCTTCAAGACCAATTGAAAAAACCATTTAGACCAGAAAATAACACTGACCTGCAATGGTTGCATTATCCCATCCTTGCAACAAGTTGCCAATTGTGGCAGCAATGGCGACCAATGCAGCCCCGTTCATCTTTTTCACTAAACAATTAAACTCCAAATCTCTTAAACCAGCTGCTATCAGAAGAAATAAAATCATTAAAATGATAACAACCAATAATCCTAATTAACACAGATCTTAATATACCTTAACTTTTAAGTCTGCTTTAGCAGCTCAAGTACTAATACAACTTAAGGAGAAGGAAACAAATACTATAAGAATTGAATATAGAAAGAGACACCATTAACATAAATACAAGAAAGTATGAAAGAGAGAAAAAATCAGAGATCTAAAGTCAGAAAGATTGCAGCTACATAGAAGTAAAGAAGGTCTATATAATCACTTTAAAAGAGAGAGAGAAGCAGAGAGTGAACTTATAACCATTCAAGCACAGCTAAATTATAGAAAACACGTTCCATGTAGAGAGCAACTGACCTAATATGACTGAAACCAGGGCAGAGCTTGGGCCAAATTCATAAACTGATTCTTCACGAGTACTGATAATTTAATGCCTCAAAAAGTTCTTTAGTGACAAAAAAGATATTTAGACTGAATGAAGAGAACCCCAACAAAAGCATATGCCGTATATAGTTCACTTGAAGACAAACAGTATAATTTAAGAATATCAAATGTAAAGCCTAATTAAACAAAATTAAGGGGTGCCCAGAAGTTCGAAATTGAGTAAGAATCAAAGTATCTACTCAAACTTCAATTTAACTGATAAACTTTGAACTGGATGATATGGATACTAGAAAATAAGAGATCTTTAGAATTCTTTTTTTCTTTTTTTGGTACGATGAAAACTTGATTTCCAGGTAGTGAGAAAGAAGAGTAGAAGAGTGTCCTTCGGAAATTACATACTCTCTGTTTTTGTCCTCAATTGGATATTAGTATTAATTTATTCATCCTTTTAGAATTTACACTTTTAAAATTAAGAGAAAAGAAAAAAGCTTTTTTGTTTTTCAATTCAATGACGGAGAGTGGAAGACACCCTTTTTATTTTTCTTTAGATTATACATTATTGTTTTCTCCACTCATTAAATAGCTAAAGTAGGATTAGTGTATTTTATTCTTCATGATGCAGAACGAGTTTTCAATACATTTAATTATAAAGTGATAATTATTTGAAACTAAAGTTAATTTAATTTACATGATACGTGTCATTAAATTCACTATTATAAAGTTTTGGAAAATGAACGTGACGTTTGATACTTTGCCTCTTATAAAGGTAAGCAGACAACCCGATATTAAAGAATCTCCATTTAAAGTTGAACCGTTTAATAAATAACACCTAAACCATACATAGGCCAATCATTGGCACATGAAAAGTCCAAGGAATATTAACTAATGAGTTAATAGCAAATTAACCCTGTATTATTCATTAAAGGCAATTCACCCTCTTGTAAAATTAAATGATAATTAGATATTTTGTTGTTTTTCTCAAAAGAATTCACTACCTCTTTCCTATGCTTCTATGCTAACATATTCATGGACGAAATTATCCTCGCATATACAGATTCGTTATTAATATCACAGGAAAATAAATTGTCAACTAAAAACATCATATGTGATAACAGGTTATAAAAACCGTGATAAAATGTACATTAAATAATTCATATCTTGTAAAGTGAAGGGAGTATGATTTTCATATCAAAATAAAAATCTCACTATTAATTTTTAGCATGTGTGTAACACCTCGTCGAGGAAGAATGTAAGATGTTCTTTATTGTTTCTCATAAGGAGATCATAAATTTATTTTCATATCACGAAAAGTTAAATTATTGATTAAAGATATCACCGTGGTAACCTAAAAAATACCCATTTATTAAGTTCACATATCAACAACTTAGATTCAAAATTTTAATCTACAAAGGGTCCTAAATTTCCAAATAGTTCTCTTTCTCGTTGATTTTTTTTTTTTCTAGTGAAACGACAGTACATGAACAAATTTATTTGATTACTAGTAAAATACAAAGAGTATTCAACAAATAAAATACGAAGACTACTTAGAAAACTAGTCACATTTTTTATAGAGTTCAAACCCAAAACCTCCACAATCTCACGGATATTATGGAAAAACATAGGTTGGGCTTTGTTCCAATTTTATAGTAAAAATTGATTTGGGAGTTTTGATTAAATTTTTGAAACTTGATACGGACAATGCATTCAATATAATATTGATATGATTAAAACATAAATAAAATAAAACTTTAAAGTAGGTGATGTGTTGACATCAATAATTTTATACAATTCAAGTTTAATGGATTTTGCTTTGGTCTGAGATTTGGAGTTTGTGTTGAGACTAAACTCATTCTCAAATGTGGCTTGACTCAATTTAAGTGAGCATAAATTGACTTAAATTATTTTCGAAAAGACTTTAGATTATTTCTGAAAGTGGTTTGGCCCAATGCGGGCTCACCAAAGCCGGGCAAGGTTACATCAACTCTTGTTGGGAGTCGTACAGACAACAGACAACTTCAAACGATGGATGAAATATAAGTTTTTGATATTCAACATGAAGGATGTGATTTTATGATCTCAAGAATCTGGAAAGGAGGGCAAAATTGAATTAATTGAGTGCAAGTTGGGCTTGTATGTTAAATTGCTTCATGAAAATAAATCTGGACTTGGAAAAGCCATATTCGAGAGCTTATTGGGCTTGTTAACTAGATCTGATTGTGATGCCTTAATTGGGCTTGAATTGTAATGGGCTGATGAAATAAATAGACAAAATAATTTTTTTAGTGGAATTGTGTAGGTTAAATTGCAAATTAATTAGTTTTGGTTTGAAAAATAGAAAATAACTTCTATTAAGCTATAAAACATTTTCTTTTTTAGGTTTGGCCCAGCGGTTGTAGCTCTTAAAAGCACTTATAGATTTCTATTGTGATTTTTGAAGTGTTTGGTCCTGATTATTAAAATTACTTATGCTCAATCGTGATTTTCATGATGTTTGGCCCACAGGATCATAATCACTTTTGGGATCTCGTGAAGCAAAAAATCAACTTATTTTAGAAGCTACTAAAGTCTTACTTTTGCAAAAGTTATTATACAAAAGCAATTATTCTATAATTAATTATTGTTATAATCAATTATTACCAAAATCAATTATAGTAAAATTAATTCTCCTATAATTGATTTTCGAATCGCTAGGCCAAACTCACCCTTTATCCCCTTCAGGGCCAACACACTAAAAAGTAATTGGTTTATGAATTCGTCACGTTGTGAGGGACTTATTTTCTACGAACCTCAACCGATATTAATTGTTGGGTGTTCATTATACAGTATGGTACTCAAAACATTTATTTATAATAAAAAAAAAAAAGTCATATTTTTTCATTCCAATCAAATTGGAGGATTCCATGAACAAGTTTTTTTGTATAAAAAACACTTATTCTAATTTCAAATATAACATATTTTCTTCACTCTTCTTCTGCCTAATACAATATAAGAAAATTTACACATTACTTAGCAAATTTGACATCAGGATTTCTCATTGATTTGAGCCACATATCAGCAATTACCCTTGAACAAATACTCCACAAAACATCCTGTCCCTTCTTCAATCCAACATGCTTTCCTTTCTTTCCTCCCTTTCCCATTCCATTTGCTATCAGCCAATCCACTACATTCAAATCTTGCTTCTCTGAATTTCTCACTCTTACACCTCCAACTTGTACACTTTCCACTTTATACCTCCTCTCTTCATTATTAATATCAAACTCGTCCTTGACTCCCGTCGCATGAATTAGTACTATCATAGGACCTCCAACCGCCTCGTACTGCCTCATTGGATCTCGTAGTTGGACCACCAAAGACATCGTTATAGTTTCCGTTTCTATCCCATCCTCGATAGACACTGCAGAAGAAAGTATATGATTGTATTCTTTCCCATTATCCATGATGATTTTCGGATCAATTGTAGAAACAACGAAAGGAGCTTCTTCTTCAGCCATATCTACTTGGATTCTTAAACCATCCACTGCCATTTTCTCAATCTTTTGCATTACGAATGGTAAAATCTCATTAATTGTTAAAGGGTCTTCACTTATACTATTCCATATGCCATTTGAAATTCTTTCTTTTCGGTAAGTACTCATTGCAGTCGCCATGGATTTGGCAACAGCAATGCTACTGGCTGCGCTTGAGGTGGGACGTTCTTTGTTCCTCCCCTGTATAATAGCCGACGCGATGCCTTCAAAAGCTATTTTCTCTGCTGTTTTTCCCATGAGTTCATCTATAGGCATCAACGATGAGATCTCGGATGTCAATTCTTCGACACCAATTGCTGCCATCTTTTGAAATAACTCAAATCCGGTGGAGTTGTTTGGTTGAAGAATCAATGGTTTCGACATCTGCATTGCGAGCTTTGGGGTATCATTTCTTGCTAGTGGAGTATTGAAAGGGTTCATTGATGCCAAGTAGCCTCCGTCTCTCGTTTGAACTACGCAGCCCAATCCCTTCCCAAGATCAGGTATAATTACCTCAGATTCTAATTCTTCTTTACTTTCTTCAATTGGATGGATTTCATCTTTATTGATCTTGGGTTTTTTAGTTTCTGCATCCTCAAGCAATTGAAGAAATTCCTTTGTTAACTTAACTTCGTCTTGATCCAATATTTGTGATGAAATTTCTTCATCTTTTAAGGCTGTTTTTCCCTCTCCCATCAAAGATTCAAGAGCTCTTATATGCAGAGAAATTGTATCAAGCTCTCCCAATCTTCCGATGTGGGACTGATCTTCAACAACTTCCTTAACAACCTCACTTGAAACCGATCTTTCATCAAGAACTTCAACTCCTTTTTCCTCCACATCAAAGTCGAGAACATCGTTTCCGTCCATCATCATCTCTCCACGACTTGATATTCTTGCTCTAGGAACACTGAACGAACTTTTCGACTTTCTTCGTGCAATAGAAGTCGAATAGCTTCTGTTTTTTACCGACTTTTGCCCTTCAACCTGACTATATATTCCAATTCCTCCATCTTTATCCATAATTTGGAATCCCAATTTCAAAACAAGTTCACCTCCTTTAGCTTTACCTAAAAGATTAAAACTTTTATCCCACTGCTTAATTCTTGTACCCTCAAAGCTCTTCTCTATAGACTCTTGAATCAACCCACTTAAATCCACACAACTTTTCCCGAAATCGAGTTCCTCAGCGTCAACAGCAAGAACGTATATAAAAAATGGGCGAGCTTCGAATTTCATGTGAGTTCCACTGCCAGGAGTGTAGTAAACATAACACCTTATGAACAAAGTTTCTTCAAAATCAGCAGCAGACTGTGAAACTCGAGATGGCATAGTTTGCACTCCTCCATTTTTACTCTCTTTTTTCCTTACACAAACAGATAAACGGAGACCGTTCATTGACGCTGGAAGATTTTGAATTGTAACTACTTCCATGGAAAACAAGCAACTAAGTTTCTGCTTGCCGATGTGGGACAGTGCTCGAATTGGTTTCCAGTTCCAAATTCCTTTCTTTTCCGATGTGGGATCACTATCAGTACCCCACTTATTCGTTTCATTGCGTTCTTTTTGCTCGTTTTCTTCTTCCCGGCCGAGCTTTGGCTTAGAACGCCAGGGAGAAAAGGAAAGGCGCCTGGATTTTGGTTTCGGGTTTTGAGTTCGAATCACATCGGAAAAGATCGACGGAATTTCAGTTCTGGAGATAACAAGAGAAGAGGCCGTTCTTCTTGGGGTAAATTGTGACTGGCTTATTGACTCACTGAGTGCCTCGAGTTCTTTCAAAAGCTGAATGCTTGAATTCTTTGTGCCTGTAATATGATCTGCTGACATGATTGGAATTCTTGTAAAAGGTAAGGAAAATGTTCAATTTTTTTGAAGGTACAGAGTTGGGCAGAAGTGAAAGAAAAAAAGTCTGGGGATATATTGACTGAAAAATAGAGTTGGCGGCAAGAAACAAAAGAAAAATAAACTTCTTCTTCTTCTTCTTCTTCTTGTTGTTGTTCCATGGAATTAATTAATTAATTAATTAGCTGGTTTGGTTGTTTGTGAACCAAGTATTGATTTTGGTTATGTGTGTGAAGGAGAAAGCAATAACGTTTGATCTCTTTCTATCATATCATATATCTAATAGAAAGATAGATACGGGGTAAGAAGTAAGAGCATGACTCGTGTGAGGAAGAATTTATTGCAAATGCTTTTGTTCAATCAAAGGGGTTGTTTGCATCTTTTCTAGTCGCATATGTGTTAAACTACGTATGTGTTATAACTAGCTACACCCATTTTAAATTTAAGAGTTGACCTCATGGGATTTATTGTTCAATCAAATTTTGAAGTTTACAATCATTTTTGCTAACATTTTTAAGTGAATAAATTTGTTTTTACATTTTATTTCAGAGAAAAAATAACATTTAGGTGTATATTTGTCACCTCCCTTGGAATTTTTTTCCGAAATAGACTTCATGGTCAATTTATTTCGAAAATGTCTTTGTTGCCAAACTAGGTCCTGAATGTATCTTTTCATTAAACTCGCAGTTGGCAACCTCGAGCTTAAGGTAAACTCGCAGTTGCCAACTGTGAGTTTACTTAAAATTCCAACAAAAAAAAAAAAAAAAAACACCAAACAAAGATTAATTAACACTAATTAAAACTCGCAGTTGGCAACTGCGAGTTTCAAATGACTCATTTTAAACCCCGACTATTATCAGATTTCAAATTCACCCCCCTTTTGACTACATGTTGAACCTTTTTAGAATGTTTTTTACGAAAATTGCAACATAACTCCTCAAAATACTAAAATTAGTATTATATCAAGAGATAATATAATGAGAAATAATTAAGTAAGGAAGTAAGAATTTACGTTATGCAAATATATTCACACGAATATGAGTTACAGCCGCTACCCAAACGATTTTCGCAAATGTGAATGTTGAGAAGAAAGAATGGAGTCTGCATACGTTGCCTGTTAGGGTTTAAAATAAGTCCTTTGAAACTCGCAGTTGCCAACTGCGAGTTTTAGTTAATCTTTATTAGGTTTTTTTTTTTTTTTTTTTGAATTTTAAGTAAACTCGCAGTTTACTTTAAACTCGAGCTTGCCAACTGCGAGTTTAATGAAAAGATAGATTCTCATAATTAATTTGGCAACAAATACATTTTTGGAAATAAATTGGCCATAAAGCCTATTCGGAAAGAAAATTCCCTCCCTTGCAAATTATGAACTTGGATGGGTAAACATCTTTCACTTTCTAACATAATATTTTTTTTTTGTTAATAAAAATAGTACGAAGGATTTGCTAACGGTTAAAAATGGCAGAGGGAATGTTTTTTTTATTTTACTCCTGAAAATTCTATGGGCCTATTTGTTTGGTATCTCCCAAAAATTCTGTGTTTGGAAAAGCGAAACAAATTCTTCCACTTTCTTAAAATAAATTTAAATTCTTTTAATTTTTTTAAATTATTTTCCCAAAAGTCAATTTTAATAATAATTTTCTTATATCTAAAAGAACCTACACAAACTCTACATTGATTTGACATAAAGTAATCTATATCTTAACAAAAAAATTCTCACATAACAAACATGATTTGACATAAAGTTCACACATCTTACATCTACAACATAAACTCTTCTAGAAAAATTACAACAACTTTATTTTCGAAATCAGTCTCCCAAAATCCAAACAAATAACATTATGCAAATCGAAAATATTTCACAAACCCCCACCACTCTCACAAACTACATTCCCAAATGTCAAACAAAGATGCCCGACTTTTTTCTCCATTGTTTTTGTGCATATGGTGGAGTTGCAAATGAATTAGGCAAACGTATTTTTCCATTTCATTAAATGATATACAAACAAGGTTGGTTCCTATTGCTTTTGTCATAAATTCGTCACACTGCAGTTATGTAATGGGAATATGGGATGGTGGCACTGTTCAATTTCCAGCTACTTGGGTGAACAAGTCATTTGAGTAACTGCAATTTTATTCACCAAATTACATATTACATGTTTTCAAAGTTATTCACATTCGTAAAAATGTGTTACAATTTATGTTGAAAAGACAATTTTAACCCTAGTTATATCTCATATTTTCAAGCAATTTACTATATGATATGCACAATGGTCTATCTACTTTCCTTTGTGAAATCTAAAAAACGGGTGAGTAGTGGTGCTAATATTTTTTATTATATAGGGACATTTTAGTCTTAACTAAAAATGGCTAAAGATCCTCTGTACCACAATTTATGTACCACAAATGTGTATCACAAACAAGTAATTGACGGGTGAAAATCCTATGTACCACAATTTGTGTACCATAATGGTGTATCACATATAAGTATTTGACACATGTACATGTGACAATTATAATAATTATTACATATACATGTGTCAAATACTTATATGTGATACACCATTATGGTACACAAATTGTGGTACAGAGGATCTTGTGCCGTAATTGACACATGTACATTTGTCAATTATAATAATTGTCACATGTACATGTGTCAATTATTTATTTGTGATACACATTTGTGGTACACAAATTGTGGTATTGAGGATTTTCACCCACTAAAAATAAGCGTCTGAAGTATCAAGGAAGACGATGAATCACTATTCTACGGGTCAATTAATTATATCCACATCCCCTGAACTCTGAACTATTTGCATCTACCTCCCCCAGTTTTAACAAAATTTACAAAATCAGGGGAGGTGGATGCAAATTGTTCAAATATTTATCCTCATCGGTAACAAAATAGAATGATGAACAATTTTAGTTAAACTTTCGGTTATATATAAGCCGAAGAATTAGATAACTAAAAGATCAAACGGATTTATAGCTTCTAAGAACGCGGCTCATTTCATTTCTCTATCTCCCTAACTAATTAATTTCATATATATATATGTAAGAAGATACAAAATAAATTTATAACTCGAAAAACTTATTAAAATATGTCTCAAGAACAACGTACGGAAATGGAAGAATCAGGGCAACAACAATTGAGGATAGAAATCAATGATGAATCAGAAATGAAAGAAACAGAAGTAGAGCATAATAAGTTGCCATTAGAAAGCAGCCCGTATTTGAGGTACACTGATTTGGAGGTCTTTAGGCAATTCGGGCACATCAGCCCCAAGCCTGATCACGGCAATGGCGGTGGCGCCACCACCGTACGCCGCATTTCCCCGCGACAAGCAGCCGACGGCATTGACAGGAAATTGAAGTGATTCATAGTTAGAAATTAAATTTATTCATACATTAATTGTGGAACAATTGCATACATATTGGGTCTACTCTAACTTTAGGAAATTAAGTATGCATGACACTTTTCAGTGTTACACGGAACTTACTTTAATGAAATTATCACGTGAAATTCGTGGAATCTTCTGTACTATTAAATATTCGGCATGAAACCTTTTATCCTTACAAAATGAATAGTCAGAATTTGTATGGAGAAAATGTCACATGCTATATATTTAATTATACATAGAGATTCTACGCAACTGACATTTCATTTAGTCTATATAAGTAACATATTTTTCTTATTATTTTATTCACTGAATTTCAATAATCAAACATAGCCTTAGTATACTACGTAATTTTGTGCAGGTTTCGCCTACCACATGATAAAATGTCTTCCATGTTTCCACTGGATTTTAAGATAATACTAATTTGTTTTTTAATCATTTCAACTTAAAGCATTTGGTTCTATTTTCATTTAGATTTAATTACATGTATTTTCATATTAGACACATTTGTACTGTACTTGAATTTTATTTGAACTTAATTTGATTGTTAAATGAACCAAACTGAATTTAAAAAATTATCAAAAAAAATTGTTTAAACTTATTTTATTTATCTATTGAATCAAACTCTGAGCCAAGTATCAAATTACTTGAATGTGCCTTCTGGCTCTACCAATATAGGAAAATTTATGCACATAGCTGTGTGATCACATAAAATGCATTATTTTATGTATTAAATTTAAATGTGGCCTGTGTATGCAATATTAAAATTAGTTTCAATGTATCGTATATATATATAACACTTCTAGTATAAAAATGAACCAGAATTTGTTTTGAATCTTTTCGCTCTTTTTCGTTTGAAAACATCAAAAAATTTCCTTTGTTGAACTAAGCGAAACGAAAATAAGATGTAATTTTAAAACTATTTGTTTGCCTTAAATCATGGATCAAAATTTTCATATTTTCCTTTGATAACATCGGAAAAATTATGTTTTTGAATCAATAGAAACGAAAATACAATATATTTTCGAAACTCTATATTTGTCTTGAAACTTTCTTTTTTTCCATGCCTTATATTAAGCTGATCGAAACATATAACGAAAACGAAACTTTGATCTATGCCTTATACTCTGTTATTTATCTAAATTTAGTAACTTTTGTTTACAATTTTTCCTTAGAGTTTCCGTAACATTTTCGAAAAGTTTCTAATATTTAACTGATCGAAACATACACTCAAAACGAAATTTTGATGCATGAACCAAATTACAAAAATCTTAATCGGATCATATCGATGGCTGTGTTTGGATGGGTTTTGACCCGGTCTCGCAGGTTTCGTGAGACCGAGTCAAAACCCTTTCAAATGAGTTTTCGCCAAACCCATACAACCATCAAAAACATATTAAGAAACCCACACTCAAACTCTTCAAACCTATAAAACAATGATTTGACACCTACCACCTACTATTTTCCCCAATTCTCACTAAAAAAAGACATTGATTTGACATTTATCACCTACTTTGACCCCCTAAACCCCAACATCCAAACCCAATTCAAGTGGGGTTTCAACTTATTCAAACCACAAAACCCAAGAACCAAAACCTATCCAAATAAAGTCTCACAGGTTTCATCGAAACCACCAAAACCAATTTTTTTAAACCGAGACCCGCGAAATCGAGCCAAAACCCATCCAAATAGACCGGATATTTTTCAACTTTCACTTAATTGGTGGACACATCTACAAGATTTTTTTAAAGACAAGACGAATTCCTAGATCAAGAGCAACTGAGCAAACTTTATCTATTTTAAAAAACTCGATGTTTTGAACAAACATATCATAACAATTTTTACCTAAATTTTAAATAGTATACTAGTTTATCCAAATAATAAGCATTATTATTTAATTTCCATCGTTTTTTAATGAGGTAATAATTTCTTAAAATAAATTCAGCGAGTAGAAAATATAGCAAAAAGTTTCTATTGAATTCAATCTCTATCGATTGACTATCAACATTTCCTATTTAATTGTGGAACTTTTACTAAAGAATTCAATTTCATAAGCCATGAATCGTCTCAATCTAAGTGAATTCACTTTACAATGTTCGGAACTTATATTTGATGGAAATAAAATTATTAAGAAAAAAAATAAAGTTTTCATTGCTGAAAACAATAAAAATATATAATCCAAACATGACTGTCAATAGTCCAAATATATAGAGTTTCCTAGTATTTCAATAACTACTCCCTCCGTTTCAAATTAATTGGCACACTTGTCAAATTTTTATGTTTTAAAGTAATTGGAACATATGATTTTTCAATGCAATTTTTCCAATTTTGCCCTTTCTTGGGAAGCTCAAGGATCACCAATAAAAAAAGTAAAAGGTAGAAGAAAATGTATGAAGTAGTTCATGACAAAAGTGATATCAATCATTATAAAGGGTATTTATGATATTTTATCATAGAAAAATAATTTATTATGAAATTTATTAATTTGTGTGAAAATAAGAAATATGCCAATTAATTTGAAATGAATGGAGTACAAATTATAATCCAAACATGACTACTAAATTATAATCCAAACATGACTTACAATTTGATCTAAATAAAATTACATAATTAAAAGTGTAAATGTTGGGTCGGAACAAGAATTTAACATAAACTGCCAAAATACCTCCAAAAAAATAGAACTCTTCGAATCAGATCAGGATCAACCTAGATCTGACTTCATTTATGTCGGTCGTGGTCGAGTCAGATATATATCATGTTCGGATCTATATTTTTCTACTCTATCATCTTTGGTCCTGATTCAGTCCGATATGGCGATATCATATATTTTTTAGATCCAATGGAATCTTAATTTTTGGAATTCACATTAGTATCTTTTCTACAACAAGTTTGTTAATGTTACAATTTCATTAAATTTAGCTTACACCTTTAAAATTTCATAGTAATATTCATGTTTTAGATGATACAATATGCATAAAATGAATTATGAATTAATTTTTAACAATATTTTTTAAATTGATGGTGAAATATTACTCCGTATTAGTTTACTTATTTTAATATATATATAATTTTTTATTTTTTATTGTCAAATATAAATTTTTAACTATCAAATCGACTTAAATCAATATACACTCGTATATTTCAAATTACGGATTTCAAAATCGAATTATATTCATCGGACGAAAATCATACTAAATCAAATCAAATATGAATCGAGTTGGGTTGATATCCGCCCCATTTAGGCATAACTAAAATTACATAATAAAAAATTTTAAAACTGCAAATGCTTAGTCAAAAAGAAAAAGAAAAACTGCAAATTCTGGCCCAGGACAAAAGTTTGACAAAACCAGCTTAAACCCTCTTAACCCAGAAAGTTTGCATGGGCCGATTAAACTGAGCTTCATTTCGAAGCCCAATACTTATAAACGGGTACGGGTCCTGATGCGTTTACAAATTGGAACCCCGTTTCTGTCAATTCAATCGTGTTTGTTGGAGATTGCAAAAAAGGTGAAGGAAAATGGTGCTGCAAAAGTTTACGATGAGGGGAGAGCCGCTGGTGACGAAATTGGCGGCATGGGCGAGGTACGCCGTGCTTCCTGGAGCCATGATCGCCGCCCTCGTCTACTCTCCACCCGATTACGCTCGATCCAAAAAGGAGTCTTCTAATTAGAACAGAAAAATGCAACGAAAGATGAGGAGGTGATTTATTTTTGCCTTTTTGCCCTTTTTAATTTTTTTTTTTTTTTGGATAGGCTTTTGTTTCGCTTTATATTTTACTTTTTAAAAATATTGTTGGATCTGAAGTGATTTATTTTAACTTAATAATTTCAGGATGGATGAATGTTTTTATTCTGGTTCATTCTTTATTGATAACCTTAAACAAGGAAAGTATGTGATATTTTTTTGGTGGAATTTTTGAAAGGTGGAGTATTACTTCATAAGGTTTGCATTTTTGTTGGCAATTGGCGTTGAACTTGTAATTGCCAAAAGGATTGTAGTGAAGATAAAGGAAGAGATATTTTCTTGTTGGGTAAAAATTGATCTATTTTTATTTGCTTAGCCAAATCATGCTTAAGTATAATTTTTGTGCGTGGCTATCTTGTAGAATTCTGAAAGGCTAAGGAGTACTATAGAAAGTTTAAAATTTTCATTTGTATTATAGTGAAGTTATTGTAAGGGTTGACAACACGTAAGATTTAATAAGTAAATATTATCTGTAAGACGACCTCATCATTTGGAAGATATCAGCTGAGCTATCAGTTGCTCGTAACCATCGTATGGTGGAACGAGGAAGATAGTGCTTATAGAAAAAAAATGTTGGAAAGTATTGGTATAGTGATATGGATAAGGGTCATGTGAATACCTTTGCTTGTCCTTTTGATGCTATTCATTGTTTTGATCATTTCGGATCTACTTTATGTGTCTCTGTGAGAAAGCATACGTGCGAGGGATGAGATTTTGAAACCAAGTATTCCGAGCTGACATGTGATTGACCTTGATGCAGGGCTTATTGGCTGGATAAACATGCATATTTCCATGTTCGCGTGATATGTTAGATGAATATGGTATGTAATAATCACGGTGCAGCTTTGCATCTAAAAGATATTGTAAACATTGAAGAGCTTGAGTATTTTATTTTCTTTAAGAATCATGTTTCTTTCCTTAGTATCGTTTTTTGACAGAATTTGATAATGGCTTACGGTTTCTTATTTAGCTTTTGTTTGAACTTACTTTTTCTGTTTACCTAGCTATGAATCTGATCATTTGGTAAAATTTATTATCTGCCTTTCAATTTCATAGGCTTATGGGGCCATATGGACTCCCCACCCCCCAATGACCTCAAATATGTACTCAGTTTTTTTGGATTATGCTTCCTGTTGACAAGTATTTGCATATTGTCATTGCTACTTGTTACTGTGATCAATTGAGGCGGTTTGATAAAAATTGTTACCCTTAGATAGTACCTCAATCAACAACTCTTGTTTTTTTTTTTTGTATTTTTTGGTATACATCTTTGTATTTGTTGATTTGTGTCCCTTGCTTTTAGATATATACTGGTCTAGGTATGTGGAAAATCGAATTTTTTACTCTTTAGACACAAGGCCCTTAATCATATAAATATATGATATGTAGTTGTTTAGGCAATAAGATTGATCTTCATGGATGCCTCAAGTTCATTGCTGAGGTGAGTTCTGGAAGACATTGGCTTAAAGGCCTTCGAAGAGTGTCCGGCGAGGAAATTAGGATTTGGGTTGAAGATAATTGCAAATTCCCCCCCATATTTTTGAAATTGTGCTTCTCCATTTTTTATATAATTGTGCTTCTCGCTCATTTTTTTTGTACGACGCGTGCTTAGCACGTGACATTTTCCTTCCAAAAATTAATGGCCGAATGAAATGTGAAAAAAGTTGTCCAATTTTGGTATGAAATGTGTCATTTTGAAAGGTATGGTATGAAATGTATAAAGTGGCAAAAATTTGATATAAAATGTGCAATTCCCTCGTTATAGTTGTGTTGGTTTACTAAATTGTAGGTGCAGTTTTACTCCTATGATTGGGGAGATTCTTTTTATTTTTATTTGGTAGAGATTACAAGGTTAGTTTTACTTGTACTACATGTTTAGATTGGTTCTATCAATTTATTACTATGTACAAAAATGATTAGAAGAGCCCTGTCTTATCTAAGTTTTATGTAGTAAATTATTATCAACTGAATCCATGTTTTGGTTTTAGTGAAAAAGTATTGAAAGGTGCGGAATTGACTTTCAGTAAATAAAAATAAATCTTTGAATTTGCCAAGTCATAGATAATACTCCCTCTTTCCCAATTATCTTTATTCCTTGATCAACTTGATTAAATTTCTGAAAATTATATTAAATAATTTAATTAATATATTTCACTAATAAGTTGATAAAATCATATGATATCATGTATATTAATATTTAAAAAATTTAATACACCACAAATATGAATAATTTAATATGATAAGTTATTTAAAAGATTGAAAAATTTAATCGGATACTGTAATAAATTGAGTAAAATAAATGGGACGGAGGGAGTAATAATTAAACTTAAATATTCATGAAAGTATGACTTTATTCGAGAAGGTAATAATTATAAAACTATACTGTATAAAAATTCTTTAGTTAATTTCATACTTGTCTTGTTGATTAAATATTATTTCAAATATCAAAAACGAAATTGTAAATTAAAATGCACCATAGAGCATATGAACATGAATAACATAAAGAATTTTTTACTCCATCGTAGTAGAATAAATTTCAAGTATATATTAAAACAAACAAAACAAGTATCAAATAAAAAATGTGCCGATGAGGAGCCAAGTGCCTAAGGATGAAGCTTCATGATTTGGTCATGGGTTCAACTCTCATTAATATATATATTTTCTTTCACTATTTTGCTATTAATATATATAATTAGTTTACTTTGATACGATTGTAATAAATAAATAAAATAAAAAAAAACCAAAATGCTACAATGTTATTCATATAATTGAATATTGATCATCTTTGGTTCCATGTCTCTAACCGCAGTGATGTGGCTCAGTGGCTCTACACATAGGGCACAAGTTCTTTCTCATCAGCCACCATGTAATGCAACCAACATGGAACTCATGCCGGCCCACAATAAGAGTTGCAATTTTCTCGTTTTCGTGGTACAAAATATTGAAATATATTGTTCATAGCCTAATGTCACGGCCCGGCATTTTGCAGGGGCAAAATGGCGCGACACAGAGACCCGAGGGACGGGTGCGTGGCTCAGAGAGCTCGGGACGGGACATGCCGAGGACTTTGCAGAAACACGAAGCCAAGCGGGGGAGAGGCTTCGCACGAACGGGACTCTGCCCAGGGGAGCGTTGAGTTGGCCCGAGGAGAAGACCTTGGCAGTCAGGCAGGGGGCCGACTGGCCAAGCGGCATGGACGGGCGGCCATACAGGTGGGATGGTCGGCCCGGGATGAGACAGGCGCGGGAGGCGCGCGCCAAGGGTAACCGGCAAGGCGGGAGGCCTAGCCGAGCGTGATACGAGGCACAAGGGCAAGGAAATGCCGTTGAGTGGCACTGGGACATCCCAGGGGCGGCCCAAGTCTTTTGGAGGTGCCAAACCTAAGTATTGGAGGTTCCGGAGGGTTCCAGAAGGTTCTACACGAATCCGGGACGTTCAAGAGAACTCCGGAGGGGTCCGGAGTATTCTACATGGTTCCGGAGGGGTCCGGAATGCACTACAAGGCTCCGGAGGGGTCCGGAGGGGTCCGAAAGGCGCTACAAGGTTCCGGAGGGATCCGGAATGTTCCACAAGGTTCCGGAGAGGTCCGGAATACTCTAGGAGGATGTAGAAGATTCTAGAAGGTTAGGGAACCTTCTAGAAGGACGGAGAACCTTGTAGAAGATGCTAGAAGGTTGGAGAATCTTCTAGAAGATTCTAGAAGGTCGTGGAAAGTGGTGGAAGAAAGTAGAACCTTGAAGAAGGTTCTAGAACATTGTAGTAGTAGGAGTTAGTAGAGCATTACGGAATGCTCTAGAATAAAGTAGATGTAATAGGTTTTTGTAGAAGCCTCTAGACATTGGAAAGCTTCTAGATAGGTCCTCTTAGTAGTATAAATAGGGGTAGGGAGTCATTTGTTAGGATCAACCAAAGGGAGATCCAAGTGTTGTATATAAATGTTGTAATCTATCCATGTAGTAAGATAAGGATTTCTTTCAACTCTTGTGTGCTATTTTACCTTCTCAACTAACCTCCTTCATAATACCTACTTGGAGACGAGAGTGAGACTGACTTAGCCAATCCGACAGAGGGGCGGAAACGATCGCTGGGTGCGTTCGTGGCTAAGTGCCGCATGGGAGGCTTTGGGGAAAGTCTTAGCCCATGACACTAAGCCATAAATATTAAATTACAATGATTTTATTTTTGTAGTAGTTTAATTACCTGGTATGATATGATGGATGTCAAATATTTATAAGAATTATGGATTTTAATTATATGATGATAAAATTAATTTAACTCTTCATGAAGTTGTTTCCTTCTAGTGCTAAGTTATAGTAAATTATTTAGAATCATTCATGTACAATGTTGTAGTAGTGAATTAGAATCCTTCTTGTATCCCTTCAAAATATAGCATTTTTGCACTTTGCACCATAACTTAAAAGTTTTGGCACTTTGCACCCTTCAAATACAATTTATCTGGCACTTTACACCTTAGTGTGTTTTGATGAAAAAAATCGTTGATGAAAGGGTAAAATAGTCATTTTACACCCTAAAAATATAGATTTTGACCATTTACACCATAAACATATAAAATATTGGCACTTTATACCCTAAAAATATATCTTTTTCGCATTTTCAACGACATAATATACATAGTATAGCACATTTTTCATTTTAGCCAAATATATTATGTTATGATCAAATTGGGTTAGTTGTGTTTCGAACTTTTTCTTCAAAGGACTTTTGACCCTCATAACTTTTTCAAGTAAGTTCATTTTTCTGGTATACAGAAAAACTTCAAAAACCTATTGAGACAAGTGTATGTGTTGTTTGTCAAAAGAATGAGTCGACATAATGGAGAAAGAAATCAAAGAATAGCACCACAAAGAGAGAGAGAGAGATTGTTCATGTATTTGACAGAAATGTGAATGCACCACAATTTAGCACTAACAAAAAAGATTACTTCAAATTAATAAAGAATTATGAATGAGATTTATTGTAAAGATAATTATGAACTAAGACCTATTAAGGATTAATTGTGGATTAGTATTCTACATAAAGAGGTAGATTGACAAGAATTCGTAGTAGGATATTTAAGCGTACGTACTTAATGTAGATTCATATGCATTATTTAGTGGCATCTGAAAAAAAAAATTAATGAGATTAAGTGCACCTGATTTGCATAATTAGTACGATTGTATTACATTAATTACAATGCATGCATCAAACTCTTTTCATAGAGAGTAGAATTAAGATTAAAGGAGTGGAATATAATTTAGTATAAAATAGAAGGATACAAGGATGTTGAGTAGCAACTTGCTTAAAATATCAAAAAATAAAGTAACTTGCTTTTAATTGACGCTTTTGAAGATGCTTGACAGAGACCAAAATTGATAGTTGATTGTTTCGGGTTTTTGTCATTTTGCACCCTAAAATTATAGGGTTTTGGTACTTTGCACTCTGACTTAAAAGTTTTGGTACACACTCTGGAAATATAACTTTTTTGGCACTTTGCAACATAGTGTGTGTTTTGATGGAATAATTCATTGATGGAAGGGTATAAAGTTATTTTCGAATATTTTTTACACTTTCCACCCTGAAAATATTAAAAGTTGGCAATCGTCACCCCGATTAAATTTTTTTGACACTCTATACTTTGAAAATATAATTTGTAGGGCATTTTGCAACCTAATTTTTTTTTTTAATTATTTACTACTAGCATGTTAAATTTATTAAATTACAAAAAAAAAAAAAAAAAAAAAAGAGTTCTTAGTTCTTACCTAATCATTAATAGCTAGTAATTTGGTTAAAATAAATAATGTGCCAAACAAATTAAGTCGAGGTTATTGCCAAAAAAATAATTTTAGGGTTAAAAAAATAATTTTAGGGTTAAAAAAATATTTCCAGGGTGCAAAGTGTCACAATTTATATTTTCATGGTGAAAAGTACAAAAAATATTCGAAAATGACTAGTTTATCCTTCCATCAATAAAGATTTTCATCAAAACACATATATAGTAGGGTGTAAAGTAGCAAATAAGTTATATTTTCGTGCAAATTAAAGTGCTAGCATTTCCAACTCAGGGTGCAAAGTGCCAAACCTATAATACCAGGATACAAAGTGCCAAAAATCCATTGTTTAAGAATAATTGAATTATGAAATAAGTTAAAATTGATTATTTATGGTTTTTTTTAGATATAAGATGATTTTTTAAGATGGTATACTTTTATAAAATCTGAAGAAAAACTTAGGCCAGCTTCAATGATGAGGGGGCATGGATCTGATGTATGGTTACTAGTTTACTACCAAACAAAAAATAATGTTGTCAGCACAAAAAATTAAGTTAACATTTATTGTCTGATCTCGAACCAAATATATGATTTCCAGCAATACTGCCAGACTTATTAGTAGTTCCATGTATTATGTATATTTAGGATCAGATTGATCCTTCTTACCTCCTAATGTATTTCTTTTATAACATCATATTGAATCATCATCAAGTCTCTGTATTCAAAACATGCTTTGATTTAAAGCCTGCCAAAAGAACCAAGCTTTAAGACTCAGTATACTTAAAAATTAAAATACATTTTATAATATTATTCAAACAACTTCATTCAAAAGCAAAAATATATGTATATAAAACCTCTTCATAAGCACCATTCTTCATTCATTCAACAACCAATACTTCTCCAATTCTCTAAACATGGTTTTCTCTTTACTTTCCAAAATATCTTTTCTTGCAGCTTTCATATTATTCTCTTCTCTCGCAGCATCCGCCCACGACTTCTCGATCGTGGGCTATTCACCTGATGATTTGACATGCATTGACAAACTCATCAATCTCTTCGAGTCATGGATCAACAAGCACGCCAAGAAGTACGAAAGTCTTGAAGAGAAGTTGCATAGGTTTGAGATTTTTAAGGATAATTTAAAGCACATTGATGAGAAGAATAAGGTCATTAGTAACTATTGGCTTGGCTTGAATGAATTTGCTGATATGAGCCATGATGAGTTCAAGAAAATGTATCTGGGACTCAAGGTTGATCGGTTGCCCGAAAGAAACGAGGCCCCTGAAGAATTTAGGTATCGGGATTTCGAAGTTTTGCCTAAATCTGTAGACTGGAGAAAGAAAGGAGCTGTTACTGATATCAAGAACCAAGGTTCATGTGGTATGTATTCATAATTTTCTACCTTAATTATCGATAACAATTAGATAAATAAGCTTGAATTCAATAGAATTGACAAATAAGTCAAAATTGTGTCCCCACCCGAACTCGAAACGACAGATATTTTATTTTACATTGACTTTGACTAAAACTAGCGAAAGTTAAATCTGAATCAAACCCAATCAAGTAATAAGGTATACATAAATATTGTAAGACACTTATTATTCAAGGGTTAGCTCGGACTTGGCCAGGGTCCGATCCTTTTATGGTCTAACCCGTCTTTATCCCGTAAACATAACTTGTTACTTGAGGCCACCTAAACCTGATCAGACTGGTTCCTAAGAAAATGACACCTTTAACTAAAATGGTTAACATGAATTATGCAGGTAGTTGTTGGGCATTCTCGACCGTGGCTGCAGTGGAAGGCATAAACCAGATCGTGACAGGAAATCTAACCGAATTGTCCGAACAAGAGCTGATCGATTGTGACACAACTTTTAACAATGGGTGCAATGGAGGTCTCATGGACTATGCATTTTCCTACATTGTCTCAAATGGTGGTCTACATAAAGAAGAAGACTACCCCTACCTAATGGAAGAAGGCACTTGTGAACAAAGCAGAGTAAATGCAAAAAAAAAAAAAAACACAAACATAAACAACTACAAACACATAACATGACTATAATGATTTATTTATTTTTTCTTTTTATTTCAGGGCGAGTCAGAACTAGTGACGATTAGCGGCTACCATGACGTACCTGCAAATGACGAGCAAAGTCTTTTGAAAGCACTTGCAAACCAGCCACTAAGTGTAGCCATTGATGCTTCTGGAAGAGATTTTCAATTCTACAGTGGGGTAAGCTTTTTCTAGCTACTTACCAATTGATTCTTGATCTAATTTTTGCTTAAAAAGGATTCATAAATCATTATTAACTTATTGTATTAATGTGTATGTAGGGTGTGTTTGATGGGCATTGTGGAACTGATCTTGATCATGGAGTGGCCGCGGTTGGATACGGATCAAGCAAGGGATCGGACTATATTATTGTGAAGAATTCATGGGGACCGAAATGGGGAGAGAAAGGTTTCATCAGAATGAAGAGGAACACTGGAAAGCCTTCAGGGATGTGTGGCATTAACAAAATGGCCTCTTTTCCTACAAAAACTAAGTGACATTTACATGACTCTCTCCTTGTTGCTTCCAATATTACAGCTTTATATTTTTAAGAAATAAAGACCAATCTTTTCTTTTTGTAATTTCTGGTGGAAGACTGAATTTGAACTAATCGAATAATCGAATGTTTGTTAATATATTTATACGGCGTATTTTACTACGCACTGCACCTAATAATAGAAGTAGGGCTGTAATCGAGCCGAGTAGTATCGAACGACACACTGTTCAAGCTTGGTTTGATTTTTATCGAGCTTGAAATTTTGTGTTTGAGCTTGGTTTGATTTTCAATTGAGCCGAGCTCAAACGAGCTTTTAGCGAACGAGCTCGAGCCGAATATCAAGTAGCTTGATATTTTATATGTATTTTTTCAATTTTTAGCTTATCGAGTCGAGTTCGAGCAGAGCTTCAAAAGTTATCGAACGAAAAAAGATGTTCAAGCTTGTTTGATTAGTGTGACGAACCGAGCTCAAATGAGCTTTTATCGAACGAGCTTGTGTCTAATATCGAGTAGCTTGATTTGATTTTCAGCCTTAAATAGAAGGTACGACCAAACCTTAAAACGTTGCACCTGTTTGGATATCACTTGTAGAAAAGTGAACAATCATGGTCGGATACCACTTTGCAGAAAAGTGACTAATATATATGAGAATTGAGATACATTAGTCTTATGATTAGAATGATCTTAACTATTCGGGTATGGATTATAATTTTCTAATAGATACATACCAAAATTTGAGTGAATAGCAAATTAACTCCCTGTGTTATTTTAAACAGGCAATTTAATTCCCTGTAAAAATAAAAGGGCAAAATACCTCCATATGATATCTTTAATAGACAATTTAACTCCCGGTGTTGAGAAAAATGGCAAAATACCTCCTCGTGTTTTTATAAAAGAAGCACATTGTCTTCCTCTAAATTATAATTCACATCACAGGGAATTAAATTGCTCATTATTTTATTTCACAGGGAGGTATATTGCCTATTTTTATATCACGAGAAGGTAAATTGCTCATTCACGGGGAGTTAAATTGCCTATTTTTATATCACGATGAAGTAAATTGCTCATTCACGGGGAGTTAAATTGCCTATTTTTATTTCACGGGGAGGTAAATTGCCCATTAGACATATCACAAGAAGGTAACTTGCAAAAAAAGAACAATGTTCAATACAAGATACTCCAACAAAGAAAATGTAAGTTACAAAAAAGGTCTACAAAAGAAAATGTAAATTACGTACATTTGGTCTTTTCCTGCTAAATGAATTGAAAATATGGGGAAAATGCAAAATACTACCATGTGTTATGCTAAATCTGCAAGAAATTATCATGTGAAATTTTTATTACGCTAAACTTCCTTGTGTTTTTAAAAATCCTGTAAAAAAACATCCAATTTGTAAAAAATAAGTCATTTGGATCGACATATTTCAAGAAATAATTTAAAAAGTATATTACGTGAAGTTGTATGGACCAACTTAAAGTATTTTAAAAATGGTTTCTTGAAATATGTTGATGCAAAATGACCTATTTTTTGCAAATTTGGTGTTTTTTATAAGGTTTTTGAAAGCACAAGAAAATTTGGCATAATAAAAATTTTATAGGATAATTTCTTGCCGATTTAGCATAACACAGGGGAGTATTTTGCATTTATGCCAGACATATTAGAGTTTTCAATTTTAAAAAACTTGGGGTGTATAATGTATATTGGTTGATTTGGGTCACGGCATATTGGTTTTGGCTAGCGATATTGCCAGAACACAAATTGTTGCTTCCAGAGCAAATTAATTAAATTTCCCAATATACCCCTTAAAGTCAGAACAATAGAAATATATTCACTCTCTCCTTATATTCTCAGTCTTCCCTTTCTAGTTTTCAAATTTCCGGGACAGTTCATCTTCTTTTCTGCATTTAATTGCGAGCATTTCCTTCCTCCATTTCATCTCCATCTTTCCATGAATTGAGTTACACCCCATTTTCATATATCTACTTTGTGTTATTTAACTTTAATTAGAACCACATAACCAGAACTTTGTCATTGCTCTGTATTTTACGGACAATTTGTTGCTAAAATTTCAAACTTCTGGTCTAAAATAAAGATGCTGAAATTTTAAATAATGGAGAAAATCTGAAAATATTAAATAATTTTTATAAATCTAAAATTCTTCTTGAATTTTGTGTCTCAATTCATCACGCTCAACAGAGGTGGAGAGTAATGAATCAAAGATTTTTTTGAGCTAAAAACCTCCATCGTTATAATCACTCTGAACTCTAAGTCTGATCTTGGAATGATACTAGCAGATCCCGTGGCTTCTAGAGAAACTATTTACTCAATCGTCGAGATTCAATCAGTTTGTCAATTTAAGCAACAATTGTTTACCCATTGACTAGAAAGTAGTTTTTTGATGAATTTCATTTTTGAATAACATATTCGATTGAAAATTTAACACTGAATTGTATTTAGTATAAATGAAATGGATTAGAATTTTCGTTGTTGATCTTAGCTACATAAGAAACTGCAATGAATTGTATCAAATTAACACGAGATTTTGATTAAAGATGAAGAGGTACCGTGACTTTCAGAACAGAGAGATGAATTCATATATGATGATGCAATAAAATGCAAGAAATTTTTTCTATTGAGGGTTTGGTTATACTAAATCCAACACTGAATAACATATTCATATACGATGATGCAATAAAATGCTCTTATTTGTCAACAATGACTAACTTTTGACTTTTGAGGGCAATTTAGGAAATTTATAAAATTTGCTCTGGCAGCAACAATTTGCGCTCTGTCGCTAGACATTGATTTTGGGTTTGAGAATTTTGGAATATTGGTTTCATTCATTCATATTGTTCATAAAGATTTTAATTTAAAGAAAGACACCATAAACGATATTGCCCAGATTTTGGAAAATATATGAACAGATATTCAAATAAACAGAGGAATACATGAATATTCCAATTTCTAATAAAGCACTATTCAATATCGATTATAATAAAATTTAATTACTTTTAAATTAAAGAAGTTTATTACTAGGAAAATAAAAAATTTGCTCCGGCAATATTACACTGTTAAGCAAAAAATATCAACTACATTGTTAAGCAAAATTTTGAGTCGAGCATAAAATAAATAATAAGATTTATTTTTATTGATATGATGGAATCGGTGGACCTTGATTCAATTCTTCAATCTCACGGCGAAATTGACTCCGATGAAGAGAACTCCGCCGCTCATAATCGCACCGTCGACGAAATCCTCCTCTTAAATTATTCTTCCTCTTCTCCTTCTCCACCTTCCTCCCCAACCTCCACTTCCTACTCAGCTCACAACGACGTCGTCTTTGCAAGTAGTAGTAGTAGTTCAAAAAACCCTAGGTTCCCGCATTTTTCACGCAACAACTACAGTTCTGGTGCTAATGATGATTTTACTGGTGGTGATACCGATACCTTTACCAATAAAACCAAGCACGCCGAAAGGCAATTTTTGGGTGGTCGAATTATCAGATCCAATGCGAAGCCTGGGGCTGCGGTGGCTGCTGCCTCTCTCTCACTTCCCACTCCACGCGCCACCGCCATCAAGTTGAGAATTGCTGCTGCAGCTGCTGCTAAAGATAGACTATTTACATCCTCAGCTGTGGGTTCTACAGATTCTGAGAATGGGTCAAACGATTTAGAGAGACCTCAACTACAGTTAGAAGAGGAAGAGGTTAAATTGGAGCAATCTCAATCTGCACAACTTGATTCAATAGCTGACAGACCAGATTATGCTGAAGATTCCGATAAGGGTGGAACGGATTACGTAGATCAAGAATGCACGAGACCAATATCTGAAACCGACAACACTTCTCGGGTTGAAAATGAAAGAGATTCATTACTGGACAATAGTAATATAAATGAGCAAGTTGCGTCTCCCTCATTGGATGAAAAAAGTGACGAAACTCCACTGGTCTTCCCTGCTAGTGTACCTGGTGAAATTGAGGAGGCTGTTACCTCTCCCATATGCGATGAAGATGCAACTGAAGGAGATAAAACAAGTGATTTTGGAAAGGCAATCACTGAACCTAGCGATGCTGATGATGCTCTTTCGCAAAGTGATGTTGCAGATACAGTTGAAAACATGGTTTCACCAGACGAAAACAAGAGTGACAATACAAAGACGCAGAATATTTCTCATTCTTCAATAAAGCCACTCGATTTAGCTGAAGAAATTGAGAAGAAGCAAGCATTCACAGCTTTGCACTATGAAGAAGGTGCAGCTGCGCAGCCAATGAGGCTTGAAGGTGTGAGAAAGGGTTCTGCTGTGTTAGGGTATTTTGACATTGATTCTAGAAATGGCATCACCCGAACTATCTCATCACAAGCTTTCAGAAGAGATCACGGATCCCCTCAAGTTGTGGCCGTGCATTTAAACTATATTGCAACAGGGATGTCGAGAGGATCAATTTTTGTTGTGCCTAGCAAGTATACTGCTCATCATGTTGACAACATGGATGCAAAGGTTCAGTACTGTACTTAATATTCCAATTTTGTTTCAATTACAGAAAAAGTTAATTTACTAAGAGAGCTAATAAAATTTGCTGTTTGATTTGCTAACATTAAAGTTTTCTAGTTATCTTACTTTTGATCAGTATTTAACATTTCCACATATGTTAGTTGTGCATGCACACGTCTATTTCTTTAAGTCAGGAGCTTGCTAATTATGATAATATCTTATGTTTCCTACTGAAACGAATGCAAATTCAGATGACGTTGCTTGGATTACAAGGAGATAGATCTCTTGTCCCTGTTACTTCCATGTGCTTTAATCAGCAAGGAGATTTACTCTTTGCCGGATATGGTGATGGACATTACACTGTTTGGGATGTGCAGAAAGCCTCTGCACTTAAAATCATCACAGAACATAGAGCTCCAGTAGTTCACATGATGTATCTGGGGCAGGATACTCAGGTTACTCGCCAATTTAATGTGGTTAGTGGTGACAGCAACGGTGTGGTCAAGTTGATTTGTTTTTCAATTGTTCCATGGTTTAATAGGATCTCCTACACAAAATCAATGGTAAAGATCAATATTTGATGATGAAATTGTTAATAAGCAATGTAAGCTTCCTAGAAATGATTTTCTCAAATGTATCTTTGAACAGAAACTATTGGATGAAACTACTAGCAGAGTAGTGTGCGCTTCTCCATTACTGTATGGTGAAGGCCATGGAGGTGCGGTGATGTCCTCTCAGGCCAGCAGTGCAGTTTCTGCTAGTAGTATTGGTAGCATGACTGGAGGCATGGTTGATGAAGGCGTCGTCATATTCATCACGCATCAATCTGCTCTGGTGGTAAGGCTTCTTTTTGCAAGCTGCTTGATTCTTGTTCCTTACATTACTTTCTTCATATTGCTCGGATCAGCTGATATCATATTTCTCTGTAGGCAAAAGTTAGTCCAACTGTTGAAGTATATGCTCAAATTCCCAAACCTGATGGGGTCAGGGAAGGTGCCATGCCATATGCTGCATGGAAATGTATGTCAGTATCCCTCGGTTCTTCCTCTGGTATGTCTGGATAATGTTTTTAATTGTTTTTAGTTGTAGCAGCTGTATAATATATACGGGAATATTAATCTCAATATTTTTTCCCAGAAAATGCTCCTATTGAGACATCAGATAAAGTTTCAATGCTAGCCATTGCTTGGGATAAAAAAGTTCAGGTCGCTAGGCTGGTGAAGTCAGAGCTAAAAGTAATTGACAAGTGGACTCTTGAAAGTCCAGCTATAGGTCTGGCATGGTTGGATGATCAGGTTTGATTTGACTGACATCTTTAATCATTCTGATGTTAACCCTTTTTTGCTGTACTTTTTCTTTTTCTTTATATTTTTGCAAATGTGAAGTATAATTATCTGGTACCATTGGATAATAAAATATTATTTCTTTTAATAGTTATTTGTATATTTTGTATCATCCAGATGTTGGTCATTCTCACTTTGACAGCCCAATTGTATTTGTATGCAAAAGATGGAAATTTGATTCATCAGACAAACTTTTCTGTGGATGGAATTCGTGGGGATGATCTCATTTCGTATCATATGTATTTTACTAATGCTCATGGAAATCCTGAGAAAGCTTATCACAATAGTATTGCTGTTAGGGGCGCTAATATATACATACTTGGGCTGGAGCATCTTGTTGTTTCTCGCCTTCTATCCTGGAAGGAGCGGATTGAAGTTCTGCGAAAAGCAGGTGACTGGATAGGTGCCTTGAATATGGCAATGACACTTTATGATGGTAAATCACATGCCGTTATTGACCTTCCCAAGAATTTAGATGACATACAATGGACTGTTATGCCCTATCTGGTGGAGTTGCTTCAGTCATATGTTACCGAAGTATTTTCCTATATATCTGTGGCATGTTCCAACCAAAATGCAAAGCTGGACCAATTTGATGAGATTAAGGAGCAATACACCCGTGTTGGTGGTGTTGCAGTTGAATTTTGTGTGCATATAAGGAGAACCGACATCCTCTTTGATGAAGTTCTTGCAAGATTTGATGAAGCTCACCATAAAGGTGCTACACTCTTTATTTATTTTTCTTTACTTGTTTTTGTGATCATAAAATTTAAGTAAATGATGCGAGCCTCAAATCCCATGGAGATTGATGGAATAAATGGACTATTAACTCGTAAAAATGAAAGAGAAAAAAAAGAATATGCTATTACCTATCAAATGACCTGCCAATATGGGTTAATAAGAATTGTCTTTATATGATTTCCGACGAAATCAGAAGAAAAGTAGAATCAAAAGAACACACCGGAATAATTTAAGCTGAGTTCCCCGGAGAATGAACTCCGGGAAGGTGGAGTTGAAATTACTACTAGTAAATATGTTAAAGTAGTTGAAATGAATAAACACGATCAATCAAAACAATATCTTTTCCGATTCGAAGTTTTTTTTTTTTTTTTCTTATGCCACGATAATGAAATCCGGATTCTCAAATTTGTCAAACAAAACACCAATCTGCTTTTGAGTTCGGATTCAAGTTAACAAAGCTTAAGCCTATTTATTTCGGGTTCTAAGACCAGTAGTTCTAGCGGTCAACTTGGTTCTTTCAAATTGTTTCTCATTATTGAGTAAAGGTAACAAAGATAAATACGAGCTTGTTTTATAGCAATAGTAATTAATCGTTGTTATTTGTTTTTACGTACTACCTGCTTATTAAGCACCCTGAGTGGGATTAAAGAAAAGAAAAACAGTAGCATGAAATTTGAATTTATTCCTTTCTAGAAAATATTTGTAAAGCTGAATTGAAGCTGGAGTACTTTTAATCAATATGATAAGTGGCATTTTTTATTCCTTTTGGTCTTTTGGTATCTTGAGCTTGGTTTTTGTTCAGTGAACCAGAACATATAGCATCAATAATTGTTCTGTTCTGGTATATCAATGCAGTTACTAATTAGGGAAAACTGTTAGTACGATGACATAATAGGTCCCATTATTAGTTGATCCAGCTATAGCTTCAATCTATTCTCATTTCTCAGTTGAAGATATTATTTTTGTCTCTTATGGTTATTTTTCAACTGAGAATTGATGTTTGAGTTTCATTATTTCTTCATGCAGAGACATTCTTGGAGCTTTTGGAGCCATACATTTTGAAAGATATGCTGGGATCGCTTCCACCTGCGGTATATCTAACTCTTAAGATATCGGATTTGTCTTTGTGTTCGACCATAGTGAGCTATTAAGCATTTACTAATGACATGTTTAAAGGTCATGCAAGCATTAGTGGAGCATTACAGCAAGAGAGGTTGGTTGCAGCGAATTGAACAATGTGTCCTCCACATGGACATATTGTCCTTGGATTTCAATCAGGTAGTTATTTTATTCAATTTCCAGTTGTTGTCTCTTGTTCCATTTGTAAAGTGACAATGTCCCTTATTTTTGGTAGGACAAATTTCCATTCATCATTTTCTTTTTGTTAAATTCTTGAATCATTTTTTTCCTTTTATTGAGTAGTTGGTAATATCTTATAATTGTATAGTAGGTTGTACGCTTATGCAGGGAACACAGGTTGCATGGTGCATTGATATATGTGTTTAACAAAGGTTTAGATGATTTTAAGACACCTCTCGAGGAACTCCTGGTTGTATTACGAAATAGTCGAAGGGAAAATGCTGCTCCCCTCAGGTAAATTTGCTTTGTTGAATGTATCTGTTTGTTGTTAAGGGCACCTGACAACTTGAACCTTGTCTTTGTCAAAAATTGTCCTATAAAAGATCAACATTTAAAATGCTTTTCTCTTCTTCCACATTTATTTTAATACTACGTAACAATAATCACAACAAATCACATGGAACCAGGTACAGGATCCTTGTTTACCTGAAGTATTGCTTCCAGGGTCTTGCTTTTCCTCCAGGTTTGATTTCAAACTGATGCTTTGGATATTTATTCATTTCAATTTTCTCGGGATACTTTCCTTTTTGGGCAGTATATTTTCAGATGTACGTTAAGATATGTAAGGTTGGTTTAAGTGATAAAGGAAAAGCAAAAAAAGGGGGGGGGGGGGGGGGGGTTGAGTTGAAAGACATGAAGAACAAAACTTTTCTGATGCCAGCACTCAATTTAGTTTATGTGAAACTACTCTGTTTCTCTATTGCCAATACCTGAACATCATATTAAACCATACTTTTATTCTATTTAGCTAACTGTAATTTAGCGGTTCAGAAGTAATGCACGCTTATTGAGATATCTCGTCTCGCAGGACGTGGAAATCTTCCTCTCACACGCCTGCCCTCTCTTCGGAAAGAGCTTTTGCATTTTCTATTGGAGGCCTCTACTGCTCCAGATGCATCGGTTGTTACAAGGTTAACATTAGATGGAACCTATGCGAATTTACTTCATCTGTTAGAATTGGATACTGAAGCCACTCTAGATGTTTTGAGATGTGCATTTACAGAAGATGAAATTTCTACATCAACCCACTCCCAGGAATCAGACAATTTCATCATGGAGTCGACTGAAAGTGAAAAGTTGATTCAAAAAATTGTTGATGTTCTTGCTGGTATACTTGATGCAAGTTACTTCCAAACAGACAGTCTCTTCTGCAGCAATGGTTCCATAGAAATTTGGCCTTCAAAGAAAGATGTAGGTCACATTTATGATTTTATAGCCTATTATGTGGCTTATGGGCGAGCTAATGTCTCAAGAGAGATCCTAAGTCAAATTTTGGAGTACTTGTCGTCAGAGGTCTATAATTCATGTAACATGCCGTGTAATACAATTGAGATCATAAAAAGAAGGGAGAAACAACTGCTTTCACTACTGGAAGTAGTACCTGACACACACTGGGATGCTCCTTACTTGTTGCATATGTGTGAGAAGTCTCATTTTCATAAGGTATATTTACTAGTGCATTAATATTATTTGGTGCATGTGTGAGAAGTCTCGTTTTAATAAGGTATATTTACTAGTGCATTAATATTATTTGGCACTTGATTAGTTTAAACCAAAATAGGAAGCCCAGTAGATGGGAATATGAATGCCTGTCCTATCAATTCATCTATCTTTTGGGTAAGAAATGGGAAAGGAAGAAGTATATAATCTCCCCATTATTGTTTCTCATTTCTACCCAAAAGACTAAATTTAACGGTAGTATCGCCATTGCAAATTCATTTCCTTTTGAAGATTCTTTCCTCTTCGTCCAACACCATTACTTAGATGCTATATACTTCCTTAGATGGGGAAATAGGTAAACCACCATATATAGATGTTATATCTTTTTCAAGGATGGAAAATAGTTAAAACACTTATGTTATCACATGCAGCCGAAATATGACTATCTTATTACCTCATGTAGGTGTGTGGCTATATTCATACCATCAGGTATCAATATCTTGCCGCTATGGAAAGTTATATGAAAGCGACAAATGAGCCAATATATGTGTTCTCTTTTATTCATCATACTCTAAAACAGCTACACAACGAAGAAGCTGATGCTTTTGAATTAGCTGTTATTTCTTGCATTCCAGATCTTGTTAAACTGAGCAGGTACTGATTTAAGTTGTAAAGCTTTTCATTTATTTTATGTATCTGTGAGTTTTGGTCCAATTGAGGTAGATTTTACAAAATCTCTTTCCTAATGATCTTTTGCCTTCGAGATTTTTCAGAGAAGGAACCTACTTCCTGATTATTGACCATTTTCGGGGGAGAATTCAATATATTATGTCTGAGCTTCAAACTCACCCCGAAAGCCTTTTCCTTTATCTGAAGACAGCTATAGAGGTTCACAAAACTGGTGTCCTCAACCTCTCTTGTCTAGAAGAAGTTGACGTATTAGATTTCCCTAGTACAACAAGATCTCAGAAGCATCCAACTGGTGTTCACGCTTATCTGGAAGCAATATCCAATTTCCCAAAACTTGTCCGCGACTATCCTGTTCATGTTACTGATGAAATGATGGAGCTGTATTTTGAGGTGATAATTCCTGAACTGCAAATACTAGTGATGCTTTGTTAAAAGGACAGCTATACTCTTTCGGGTTATTAATGCGCTGTTTTATTGTTTTATGATTTTCTAACATTAGTAAAATTATGTTTTTCATGATAGATTTAATTTTTCTTAGGGAATGATTTTGGCATAATTGCTATTGTTGCACTACAAAACGTTGTTGGGCACCAGCATATATTCAATGCATGCATGACCAAATCTAGTGAGAATTACCTGTGTGGACTGTGGAGGCTAGATGAAGTTCAATTTCTTTTCAGTTGTCTGATCTACGTGGACTGTGGAGGCTAGATGAAGTTCAATTTCTTTTCAGTTGTCTGATCTACGATACTAGTAGATGGAAGTTATAGCCTTCATTGTATAAATTTTGTGTGGCATCTCGGTCTTTGATATTAAGATTCATCTCGTTTATTAAGCAATATACAGTAGAAGTTTAAAAGACCAAAAATTTGATGGATAATAGCTTGTCCTTTTGTGACACACTAATGCTACATCGCCTTGATTTTGTGATTAACCCATAATTTGGTGGATAATCATTTTTGTGAGAAGATAGAACTTGACCAAGTTTATATTGCCTGGATTATATGATTAACTTTTACTTTTCTCTTTTCTCTTCTCCCTTTTCCTCTTCTCTTGAGTATTGACTAGAGCCAGAAGAACGAATAAGATCAATAGTAGATACTGTTATTGATCCATCGCCAGTGGCATGAGAAGCATATCTTTTTAGGGAGAAAGATCAAGATTTAGTGCTTGAAACGAATCCAGTTGATCTGGCTGACCCCATCTATTGTCATATAAGCTGTTCCTGCGAAAGATTATGGTTCTTGGGTATCTGATCAATATATCGCCCAAAATCCGACCCACAACCCGACCAGCAGAATTCTTAGCATTCTTTAGCCTTTCTGCTCCTATTTGTTTCCCTGCAATAATTTGATGCAGACCGTCATCATCCATTTCCTTGCTAATTTGTGTCCATTTTCTCATTTGTTTATATTCAATGCCTCATCTCGAAAGATTTATTCGCATGTCATGCTTTGCTGAATTGTTCCATTACATTATTTTTCTTATAATGTCCTTTATTTTATGAAAATTGACATGGATTAAGTTTCTTTGTTTTTACTTTTGCAGCTATTATGTCGATATGATCGTGACTCTGTTCTCAAATTCTTGGAGACTTCTGAAAGCTATAGAGTGGAACATTGTTTACATTTGTGCCAAGAATATGGAATAGTTGATGCTGCTTCATTTTTGTTAGAAAGGGTTGGGGAAGTTGGAAGCGCCCTCCTACTAATTCTTTCTAATCTTGGTGAAAAATTTGTCATGCTTGATGCTGAAATTCGAAAAGGAAGTTCTGATACCAGTCCAGATAATCTCAATGCCTTTATGAAGAAAAAAAATGTATTTCAATCACATTATCTTCCGTCATTTGCCCTTGTGATTATGTTTCTTCCCAAGTGGTCTCATCTCTTAGTAATGTCAATGCTTAATGTACTGTTGCAGGTCACTGAAATAATTGATACTGCACGCGCTTGTATTGGATTATGTCAGAGAAACAGCCCCCGTTTGGAACCGGACGAGTCTGAGAACCTCTGGTTTCAGTTGCTTGATTCGTGAGATAATCTCTTAATATTTTTGTTTTATGTCATCTGTTTCATTTTCTTATTGGGTCCATCATCTTTGCCTTTTTGCATCTCTTTCAACCCCAGAAACACAACTTCTATTTCCCGATTTTCAAATGGTATTTCATGACAGTTTCTTGTTTTGAAAGGGTTGAGAGCCTGGTCATATTGTTCGTAGCACTCATTATTATGTGATGGGTATATAATAAGTTAAGATTTTGAATAAGTGGTCTTCTTGATAACTGGAATCTGAGTACTTAGCAGGACAGCATTAATATTTAGAAGTTGACTAGAACTGATTTTTTGTTTTTTTGGTGATTTAATGTATTTACTAAATTTCTAGTTGCGAAATCATCAGTGTGGTATGCAATTAACTACAGTAGGCTCTCTTCTTTATCTTTTTAAAATTTAAATTATCAAAGAAATCTTATGGATTTCGTTATATGAAATACTACTTAATATGTTAGGTTTGCCTTTTTCAACCTCCTCATGAGTGTTAATCAATTACTCCATTATTTACTCTACTCCAATCAGTGATTCTGAATACAGGCAAATTTCATAGATAGAGACTTTGGTCCAGATGTTTGAGAAAATATATTTAATCTTCTACTGAGTTACTTGTATTGGGAAACTGTTCTAGTATTCTAATTTCAGGGGATGAATATCTTACTTGCTGAAATTGGAGTACATGTAGTTGTCTTTATGGGTTCTTAACCTTGGTTCTTTCTAACTCTTGTCAGAATGATATTGCTAATGCTCTTGATATAATATTTCTTGCACACAACAATTTGATGCATTCATTATTAGCATGATGATTTCCTAGTGCTCATTTTCCTTCTAACACCACTCCAATCTATGCTCAATTATCATGATAGGTTTTGTGAGCCCCTGACGGATTCGGGTAATGCTAGAATAGATTCAGAAAGTGAAGCACTGAAAGAAACTCTTGATGGATCATCAGGTGAGTTGGAAGATGAAGAGGGGCACACAGTTCAAAGGAAATTCTCAAAGCCTCGTAAAGTTTCTCACATGATGAGAAAACTGATATCCGTATTCATTAAAGAAATTGTTGAGGGAATGATTGGATATGTGAGGCTCCCAAGAATCATGTGGAAACTTCTTACTGATAACGGCGATCAAGAATTTGGTGATTTTAAATTTACGATTATGGGGATGCTTGGAACATATGATTTTGAGAGGAGAATTTTGGTGCGTCTTCTTTATCTTGTTCTTATTTCTTTTACAATCCAAAATGAAGGTTTTCTTTCATGGTGTCCCGCTTAAATGTGATGTTTGTTGTCTTTCCTCAAGTCTTGAACCCTAGACGGTATTTTGATTGGGAAAATTCAACTAGAGATCACTGAAACATTCAATTTTCTTCTCTAGTGTAATGATCCTAATTGAAGGATATCGGGCATTGATCCCACATTAGTAGTAAGGGATACTAATGTGTGGTTTATATGGCATTGGGATCTCCGGCCATCTTAGCTATGCACCCGGAAGGGGTGACCTAGGAAGGAGCGACCTAAGAAAGGGCTACTGCAAAGACGAGTGAAGCCGCACAGAGTGGGCAACTATTGTGGGCCAGTGTGGGCTTTGGCAATGGAAGCGTGGTGGAATATAATGATTCTAATTGAATGATATGGGGCCTTGATCCCACATTGGTAGTATGGGATATTAATGTGAGGTTTATATGGCACTGTGCTCTTCCACTTCAATTGCTAGCTTTTTGGGTAGGGTTCTCCCAAGGTCATGAGGGTAATAATTTATTTAGGTTGAAAAGAAAAACATAAATAGGGTGCATGATAGCAGTTTAACTGATCCCTTGCCTTTAGTCAGGATTTATGCCATGCAATTTTGACCTATATAGTGTTGTCACCATCTACGCTATAACCTTTTTTTTTATGTTTTTCTAGGACACCGCAAAAAATTTGATCGAAGATGATACATATTATACAATGAGTTTACTGACGAAAGGGGCTACTCATGGTTATGCACCCAGGAGCCTTGTTTGTTGTATATGTAACTCCCTCACTAGAAATTCTTCCGATCTTAGCATTCAATTGTTCAGTTGTGGTCATGCAATGCATCCCGGATGTGAAGTTCAGGAAAATGGAGCATCATCTATGGGTACTTCAACTGGATGTCCGATTTGTACTCCTAGGAAGAAAGTCCAAAAATCAAGTGGAAAATCTGTGTTTGGGGATCATGGATCAGAGAGACAATCCTCTTCCAAGACACAGCAAGCACGTGGAACACCAGCGTTTAATCCCCATGATCACGATATTTCAGATAACTCATACTGTTTACGCCCAGCTTCTAGGGTATGTTCTTATCCAGTTATCATTTTTGGCGTCAATTGGATTGATGGATTTGGAGCTAAGTATATCAAACCCATAATAACAAATCCATAGATCTGTTCGGATCATTTTGATTATCTATGGAAATCTGAATTTTGGATTACCACTTTCTTCAATACTTTAAACCAAAATATTGAACTTGAAATTCACTCAGCAGTGGAGTCATTAGAACTCCATAATCTAAACCCTCTTCAAATCGAAATCCATCACTCTTGATGAAGCCTATAGGTATTTGCTCAAAAGATTTTTGTTAGCACTTAACCATGTCTGATCTTTGGTTGTACCAGTTCGAAGTCTTGAATAATCTTCAGAGAGACCAAAAATTGATCCAGATAGAGAACATGCCTCAGTTGAGGCTTGCACCACCAGCTGTTTACCATGAAAAGGTAAAGAAAAGAACTGGAGGAAGTACTAGCCGTGTTTCGGAAACGGAAAAACCAATCAGAAGTAGACAACTCAAGGATGTGAAAGTGAAAGTGAAAGGATCATCAATCCGCTTCCCATTGAAATCAAATATATTTGGTGAGTGATTACGTCATTACTCTAGTACATAGTTTTGACGAAGATAGTTGTGTAATTGATTATCTATCATTTTGAAGGTAAGGAAAAGATCAGTAGGAGGTGATACAACAATGCTTGTGTATATGCCGACAATCTGGCTGATGATGTACTGGCAATGTGGCAACTAATCTGTGATTTTTGTTCGGGCAAAATTTTGAGGAAACTAGAGTAGCTAAAATTGAATTGTTTTCTTTCTAATTCTTCTGTTAGTTTTTAGTTTTAACTGTAGATTCTGCGCACGTAAATAATAAACAGATGTATAGTTTAGCAATTTATTTCTTGAAGTTTGCTCAAAGAATGTAAATGGAAGAATGTAAATGAAAGCCATTATTTCCATTTGGCCTTGGTGGTTTATAAATTGTAATATTCAGTTAAAACTATGTTATAACAAGAGACTGAATTAGTTCAAAGCTAGGTAACTAAGTCGTGGAGCGTGCGCTGGTGCGTGTGCGTGATCGTGTGTGCGAAAGCGTGAGTGACTGTAAATTTCAAGTATGAGAGCGTCTATAAAAATTATTTTTTAAGAGATATAAAATAATTAAAGAACATATTACAATAGAAAAAATAACATTGCAAAAGTACAAAATTATCAGTATTATCATTTCAAATAATTAAGATATATGATTTCATTCAGTTAAATAACTACATATCATTACAAACAAATAAGTTCCATTACAATTAGTAGCATAAGTTCCATAATCAATATAGTCACAGACTAACAATGCTAGAAGTTTATCATATGTGCTTTACCACCCATCTTTGTTAATGACTGCATCAAAAAACCAAAAAAAAATTACACACCTTCTACTTGTTTTAGTTGCCGGCTTATCAAAAAAGTAGTCCGACATTATTTTCTTAGTTGCTAAAAAATCATTGCAACATCACTAATAAATAACTATATATAAAATCAAAAGGACAAGATTTCCCCGATAACCATTACACAAGTTGAGCTTTTTTAGTTCCTCTTGTTTGACTCGTAGATTGATCTTCAATTACTCGAGGACAATGAGCTCTTTGCGGCTGACCTTGTGTGACAATTTTATGTGACAATGTTAAAGTTTTCACTTCTTATATATATTAAGTGACAAGAACTCAAATATTGTCACTAAAATGGTTTTCACAATGCTAGAAGTTTATCATATGTGCTTTACCACCCATCTTTGTTAATGACTGCATCAAAAAACCAAATACACACCTTCTACTTGTTTTAGTTACCGGCTTATCAAAAAAGTAGTCCGACATGATTTTCTTAGTTGCTAAAAAATCATTGCAACATCACTAATAAATAACTATATATAAAATCAAAAGGACAAGATTTCCCCGATAACCATTACACAAGTTGAGCTTTTTTAGTTCCTCTTGTTTGACTCGTAGATTGATCTTCAATTACTCGAGGACAATGAGCTCTTTGCGGCTGACCTTGTGTGACAATTTTATGTGACAATGTTAAAGTTTTCACTTCTTATATATATTAAGTGACAAGAACTCAAATATTGTCACTAAAATGGTTTTCATAAGCATACTAGTGACAAGAATTGTAAAAAGGTTGTCACTATTGATATTTAATGATACCCCAAAAGTGACAACCAAAAAGTTGTCACGTAACCATAGTGACAATATTTATTGTCACTAGGTTGTCAATAAAAGGGTGTCGCTAATTGTCAATAGTGACAACTTAAGTCACCATATATTTGTCATTAATAGCTATTAGTGACAGTTTAAAAACATATTTTGTCACTATTGCACTTGTCATCATTATTATTATGACAAAATTAATATTTTTATCACTTAATGCATACAAAGAGTGACAAATTTTACATTCTTAATTTTTTTGTCACTTAAGCTCAATTTTTTTTATAGTAATTCATCTTTTTCAACACAATTTGACGAATTTTTATATAATTCTCGACTTTAAAATTTATAAAGCGCACCTTTTGTATGTATAGTACAAGATCCTTTGTTCGAAAAAGTCGTGCTTTAAATTCAGATGAGACGCGCACTTATTGTAAAGAGTGCGCGCTCTACCAACATCGAATTCGTGCACTTAATTTCACAAATTCGCGAATTTAGTAGCGAATTTTGATTTTGCGCTCTAGAGCGCGAATTGAGAGCGCGCAGGAAGGTGGGTCCCACAAATTTGGTTGTGACTTCAACCTATCCTATGCTGCGTTGGCAAAAGTAGTAGCTGCAGTAATTATCAATTGTGAGATTTTTATTTTTATTTTTTATTAATATATCGATATGGAGTAAAATGCAACCAGCATATTGAACATATTCATATTAACATATTAAGTTTATGTGTCGAGAAGAAAAATTCAAGGAGTTTAAGAGTACAATAAAAGTAGGGAAACAATTTAGTAATGGAGATCATAGATACAGGTGTTCTGTATTTGTGAGGTGGATTTTGAATTTAATTCATGAAAAAAAGAAAGCTTTGAAGGAGGTTATTGTCCCCAATCTACCCGTAGTGGTATCAATAAATCAAATTCACGTATATATTCCATAAAACCAATCAGATTCAAGTTTATATCTTATGGGGATAATTACATGGACCTACCCTATGGTTTTGTGCATTTCGCGTTTAATACCCTCCAAGAATCATAAACAAGGCACGTTAGAAATGAACTGAACAAGCAAGAACTTGGAAATGTTTATACGGATTACAACACTGCAAAGAATCATAACAAATTATTGTTTTCCGTCACTTAGAAGCCATTTACGAACTAATATTCGACCTTAGTACCTTACAATGTTGTACAAGGACTGCACTTTACAAGCACAGAAAGATACAATATCACTACCATTGGTGCAAAGCATGTGCGTAGTATGAAAAATATGCTAATGAAGATATTACAAGCAGTACGTGCAGTACTAGTCATGCAATAGAACTATAGGTTAGAAAAATAAACTTGAAATCAATGGTTTCCAATAGGAATAAAGATAAATTTACAATCTTAATGCATCAGATTAACATTAAAAAGGTACCCAGTTACCTTAGTTTGGGAACGAGACTTGTGGCTTTAAGACCTTGAGACACTTTTTTTTTTGATCAAACGTAAATGGCATATAAATAAATCAAAAGTCATATACAAGGGGCTGGCAAATGCCAGAATACAAAAAAAAGGGCCAAAACATGCAGACCATAGTATCGCTACATATGAAATGAATCATACGGGCGGAACAAAACATGTCCATTAAGAGAGCATGATGTTATTGTAGAAATATTCCCTACAAGCAGGTAATCCTGCTTTCAGAATAATTACTTGAAAATTACCGTCCTCTGTAAAATTTGATCTGTTATAGGAGGGCTCTACAGTTCCAGGCAAACTAAAGGAAATACAAAATGGTGCAGGTGGAGATATTTGGCGAAGTCTCCTGTTGAATACAATTGGTGAAGATCTTCCTGAAATCTCACCACCTTTTGTAGTACCATACACGTTCACCATCCCATCAGAGTTGATATCACACTTCAAATTATCTGCCACATTAATCATAATAAGTTTTAATACTATTCAATTTAGAATGATCATATTATGAGCATTGTATTATGTCTGTGCGTGCATTACCTATGTCCCACAGACTACATGGTAGGACAACTTCGATGTCATAACCAAATTCATAACATTCAATGGTCACTGGATCAACCAATCTTAGTCTGCCTTCCTCGGCTGCTCCAGTCAATACAACCTCTGGCTGGTAAGTTCCAACGAATTCTGAATCTACTGTATTTGTATTCATTTTCCTCTGTGCACTTTGAAGACTTGAGATCGAAGAACCTACACAGGGAACAAGACAACCACATATCATAAATCATTGGAGGTAAGAGAAAATTACACATCAGTGTTGGGTAGAGTATGTTTAAAAAGTTATTCTAATTTCAAACTTGTTCGCATATGCCGTGGGAAGTTATCAGAAAACATCACTAATTGCAAAGATATTCATGTGTAGTCCTGCACTAAACATTATAGAATCGCACATCATAGCATGGCTGGATAAACTAACTTGCAATAATGTGAACCTAGCCTACTCATAAGGAATATCAATTAAGTTCCCATCAAAGGAAGAACTATACATTTGCATCATCAGACCTACCCTTCAAAAATATGTATATTAAACATTGTTGTTTCAAGTTCCGAAAACCTATAGCGCAATTAGCGCATGCTATATCGCAAATAGAGAGTGTTATAGCACAAATAGCACGCAGAATGCGGGACTATAGGTAAGGCGCTACGAAGCGTGCTATAGGGCGCGCTATTGTGGCTATTAACTACTAAGATTTTAACCCTCAAGAAAAAATAAAAAAAAAACAAATAAGTAAACCGGAAAGGAAAATATTCCTTCATATTTTTTATTTGAATAGAAGGAAAATCAAATCTAAGATCCAAAAAAAGTAGATGTGTGATTTTGCAAGAAAAAAGAATCTGAATTAGGAAAAGGAAGGAAAGTTTTTTGGAATCTAGATGAGTAATTGGCAATGTAATAATGAAATGACAATGCACAAGTTGTCAACGAAGAAATACGTGTTGTACCATACATGCATAAGTTCATGTACGAATTATATTAAAGCAGTACTTGTTCCTTCATTTGGAAATAATAGTTAAAGCTCAGCTACTCTGTTATCATAACAATTTTTATAGAAACTATGAACCACAATTCAAACCTACTCAATAGTCGAGACAACTTCAATTCTTTGACAAGGTAACAGAAAAACCTTAATTGGCTGACTTATTGGAATTAACAGTCTGATATAAACATGTACGACTAACATATTTGATTAAAAACTTGTTTCCATTCAACACAAAAGTCCTTAATACCCATTTAATATCATACTTAAAGTAAACTCTAGATTTGAATGAAAAGACATATAGAGAGTTAAAGGAAACATTGAATAACCATTTAAAAGAGAAAGATTCAAATTGGTATCAAATTTTGAACTTCATTAATGCATAAAAACATTGTGAAAAAATAAGTCGAACAATATACGTAACAACTAGTTCCTACAAGTTCATATATGAAATGTCCTTCGTGTTTCCACTAAAAAATTATCAAACCAAATATCAGATCTAAAATCAAAACAGAGTAGATGAGTGCTTTACAATAGGATCTGAACTAGATATGGGAGTAAACTTTTTGGAAACGGAATAATATTTGCAAGGTAATAATAAAATGTCGATGAATATGTTAAGTCACAAAGAAACACGTGTTGCTACCATGCATATATAAATCCATGCACGGATAACATTGACGTGCAAATTGTGCCTTCAATTGAGAATAATATCTAAACCTTAGTACTTACATGATCACTACAATTTTTAAAGAAATCAAGGACCATACTTAAGAACTACTTATAACATCACTGATACTCACGATGCAATGGAAAATTGTGCCTAAATGATTGGATTAAGTATTCATTTTTAACCTTGTGTAATAAACTAATTCTATGAAATCATTCAAAATTGAAAGGCCTGACAAACAGTAATTCTTAATCAGTGCATACCACCACAGGATTAGCTTCATCAGACATATACAGAGAGAAAAACAACACCAAATAACCATTAAAAAGAGACACAACCAATGCCGTAAAGTTTATCTGCAGCACAACATTAGCTTAAGGCAATAAAGGATCATAACAAAATGGAAGAATTGACTCAACCAAAACTCCATGATCTCTCCAACCATAAAAAAAAATCTAGACATTCAGAAAACAAAAACTGAAAGGACAAAATAAAGTTCGACACCTAAGAAATTGGGGGGGGGGGGGGGGGGGGGGGGGGGATGGACACAGAGAGAGTGAAATTAAGACTCGTCCAATTAACAAATCGGTGATAAGTTTGCAAAATCAAAATTCCTAACAAATTCCAAATCAGAAACAGATCGAATTTAGGGTAAATGAACAACTAACAATTGAGTAAACAAAAGAAAAGATCGGAAGTTCTGATTACCAAAAAATCAGTACAAGAGAAGAGGATTTGTTGCCAAAAGGAGAAGCGTCGGAATGTGCACCCCATACACCAAAAAATCACCGTTATATATGCCGCTCCACTTAGGGTTTGAGATAGCAAACAGCTGTAAGTTTCCATAAAAGCAGACTGTTATGTTGGCAATCTGAAACTACAGAATTGAATTTTTGAAGGAAAAAAATCGTGAAGCTAGCGCCAAATGGACGTTGGTCTTTATAGCAAAATACTGATAAGCCCCCGAAGCAATCTAAAGGATTTAAATTATAATTTATGGGAACATATATTGCATAGATTTTGAAACATATAAAAGAAGGCTAGTGTTATTAGAGCACTAATTGCTGGTGCCAGAGCAATTTTTTTATTATGACTAGTTTACCCTTCATTATTACGTGTGTCAAATAAAAGTTAATGAATGAATTTTCTCTCTCTTTCTCTCATTTCTCGTTGTACGAGTTTCTTAACAAAGTCAATTCATTATTGTTTTGTAAATAAACTCAAACCACATTTTGTCCATATTATTCTTATATATATTTAAATACGTTTGTGACTTTAATTATTGTTTTATAAATAAACTCAAATTATCTTTCACCCATCCCAATAATGATATCTAAATACATTTTTCACTTAGACATATATAATATTTAAATTTAGTTTTTATTGCTTGGGGAGAAAGATAACAAATTTCACTCTTTTCTAAAGCTTTCGAATCTTGAGAAATCCAATAGTAAACGTTCTAATGAATATAATGAACCAGTACGTAAAATAGAATATGGTTGTTATATATGTTTATTGTTTGATCAAATTATAGTGTGATCAATTTCTTGGTTTCTATTTTTATTTTTTATTTTCTATTTTATTTACATCCTGACGAGGGTCACAATAATAGAAAACATACCTCTGATATATGGATACTCCATTAATTTATAGAATATAGTGGATGTTGGGTATTATATTCCATAACACGTTCGATACGTAATAGAATAGTCACGTGGCAATTAAAAATAAAATAAAAACAGTATCAGACACAACTTGAAGCTGTGTCCGAAATGTTAAGAATACATGAGTGATTCTTGTTTGATTTTTCAAAACTACAGGGTATAATTTTTATTGAAAAAATCAAATTGAAATTAATATTCATTTTCTTCTATTGTTCTAATTAAAACTCATAATTCAACCACCAATTATATTTTTTCTGAACCGATTTTTTCATTGAAAGATGATAATCAAAGCTTAGTCTCCAATTATATAATTAATTATATTATTGAATTCATTTTCATGATATATTATATCCTGTTAGTTTAAAATCAATAATGTGGTATTCATGTCACATATTTCGTATTCGTATATCATAGGCATAATAATAAAATCTCTCAGTTATTATATTCATAAACAAAATTTTATGATGATATTACATAATAAAATAAATAAAAACCTTTATGATAATTAATAGAATAAATAAATAGCTTAATAAAATCATTATTGATTGAAGAGTACGCTTCTTGAAGAACTAAATAAAAATGCACTAATATTTAGGAAGGCAATTAAGGAGAGAGAGAGATAATTAATTCTTAAATGCAGGCTCTAGCACTTGGAGGGGCAAATTTGTCAAGTAATAATATTTGCTCTGGCAGCAACACTTTGTGCTCTGGCAATATCGCTAGCTATAAAAGAATATCCATCTTCGCAACAACAAAACTAATAGAGTATTTTTCTTCAATTTAGATAGATATAATATTTCGATGTAGTTTGAAAAGAATTTTTTGAGAAATATAATTTAGTCGAAAACCAAAATACTATAATATTCGCTAATTTATGTACAGTCAATCGGTTATAGTATATAAATGTTACATAATGAAGCAATTTAACTTGACCAGAAAACTGTATCCGTATTTCCATATTTATATCCGTGTAATATAGATCATATCAATATAATTAATAGCATGATTTATAGATACTAGGAAAGTGCACGTACGTTGTACGTGTTTAGTTAATTTATTGGTATTTATTATAAATTAGAGTAAAATTAATTTGATTATGTCATAAATAGAGCAACTTAACCCATTTTTACCTATTTAATTCATTATTCACCGGTTTAACCTTTTTTTAGCCAATTTTTACCATTAATATTTTTTTAACTATTTTACCTTTTTTTTTATCAGTTAAAACATATTTTTACTATTTTTACGATTTTGTCCTTTTATTTTTTTCCGCTTTAAACTATTTTCTACCAGTTTTACCTTCTTTTGTTGGTTGATTTCACACGTTTTTATCATATTAACCCGCTTTTAAACGTTTTTATCATATTAAATCGTTTTCACCTATATCACACATTTTTCACGGATTTCACATATTCTTTCACCAATTTCACCTGAATTTTCATTGATTTGACACGTTTTCACATACTTTATTAATTTTCCACTGATTTCACCAGCTTTATGTGTTGTTGTTTCACCGGTCTCATAATTTTTCACGAATTTCACTGAAATTATAGATTTCAGTGGAATTTTTTTTATCGATTTCACCCGAATTTCATCGATTTCACCATTTTCATCCGTTTTTTACTAAAAGAATTTCATGAAATTTCGAGGTTATGCATGTCTTGATATTATTGAGTATTCTTTATATTTTTTTATTCTAGCCAAAGTAAAATTTCGTAATTAACTAAGTCATAAGTATTTTTAATTCATTCATAATAAGATGCGATTCAATCTTGATTAATTTTTTTGTAACAAAATGAGAATTAAGAGAATTTTATTCTGAACTTTATATTTAGAGTGTCTATGACTTTTGGACCTTGGTGTACTAAATCTTTAAATTAATTTTTTTTACTCCTATGATTAATGATGTTAAAATATAATAATTTTATATATATTTTTTGGGGGTTATGTAAAATAATAGTATTTTTTTAATGGTTCGTTTTTATCTATAAGTGAAGAAGATTATAATTATAAAAATTGATGTAAGAGAGAATTTATAAATTTTAGGAATTTATGTAGGAGATAAATTAAATATAACAAGACTCCATGTCTAACTATACCTCTTTAATTACTTTTACATATTTACCATTGAATTAATATCACTTTACAATTTAAATAAGGACATTTTAATCCGCACAAAAAAGTTAAGAAATATTCATGCTTTTGTAAAAGTAGAGATAGAGATAGAGATAAATAAGGATATATTTGATAAATAAGTATGTATTTGGTATTGTTTCAAATTATGCAATATCGAATCAGTTGCAATCTATGACAATAACACTGGCATTGGTAAAGTAGCGATTAAAAATTAATTGTTTTCAAAACATTAAATTTTATGTGAGAATGTAGTTTTGAGAGGAAAAAAAATCCATTAAAGAAAAGTGAGTTTGTTTTGAAACATAAAAAAGAAAGCAAATATATTGGGACAATGAAAATATAATTTATAGAAGAAAAAGTTATTTGTAGTATACTAATAAAACAGGTTTATAGTAATTTATTACTCCACAACATTCACATTTAAAAAAAAAAATATTTCCATATCTGATATTTTCTTGAATACAAAAACTTATTTGATATTTTACCACTAAAAACACATAGTACTTGTTTTTTATTTTTTATTTATTGTTTCAGTTAATATAAAATTGCTATATTTTTCGCAATTATTGCAAATATATGTTTGAGAATAATTTGCGATGAAAAGTCTCTTTTTTAAGTACATGATTACAAATCACAATTAAGTTAACGTATGACCGTAGTATAGTTAATAGATTATAATTAATAAAATATATTGATTGATACAATTATTTTTCATTTTCTTTTCTAATAGAGATATATTCTTTTCGATGAAGTCTTTTGTTTTCCTCATGTAATCAATTAATTATCTTCCGGGGAAGTAAGTAATGTCAGACTTGTTATTAAAAAAAAATAGTAATATTAGTCTTTAGGCCCACTTAACCAATATTCAAAAGGCCCAAAGGCTAAACTTCTAGGCCCAGTTCGAGTAAAGTCTTATTTCTTGTCCCACATCGGCAGAACGAAGGATTCTCTCCAGTTAATATACACAAACTTAACTTTAATGTTTGTCCCTTCGGGGACATCCGATAAAATTGGAACGATACAGAGAAGATTAGCATGGCCCCTGCGCAAGGATGACACGCACAAATCGAGAAATGGTCCAAATTTTTTTGTTTTTTTTTCCCAAGAATCGTGGCAGCAAGGTCACTTTGTCGCTTGCAATATCTCGTTGCGTATATAAGTCCTCTGCAAATGATTCAATCCGTCACTCGATGGAAAATTATTCCTTTCTCTTTTTCCTCCGTAGTTTTCTTTTAGTCTTTTTTCCTCCGAAATTTTTCTAAATCCTAATTCATAATTCCTATGAACAGAAAATGCACAAAATATCCTTGAATCATCAACAATTTAAATCTTTTAGCATCAATCTTATCTAAGTTTCTATACTTCGTAATTTATGTGCCCACATATTCATTAGAATTTCAAATGTTGTTGATCATTAAAATTTCATATTGCAGTGGCTCTCACTTCACCAAATGGACCAGGAACACTCCATGAGTCCAACCACTAATACCAACACATCTGTACCGAGCCTAGAGACACTTTGTGTAACTAGTTTTTCTTCAGAAGATCGTCTGGAGCCTATGCTGTTAGATCATGAGTGCCGGAAAAAAAGCAAATGAATGATATGGACCAGATATTAATGCGAGCCTGTTACATAATAAAAATGATTATTTCTCGAGCATGGAAATGCTTAATAGAACCGGGTTTTCTTTAGAAGATCATTTGGAGCCTATGTTGATAAGTGGCTCCGAAAGAAAGCAAATGCACGATATTGCCATCAATTACATATTCTCCATAGGCTAGTAGAGTTCCGGGCTTCCGAGCAACAACATTAACATCAACCAAACAAATGACTTTTCCAATCACTTCAAAGTGAGATTCATGATTTGTAGAACTGCAAAGATAAGATACATAATCACCTTGAAACAAATGACATCTTCTTATTACTCCTTACATATGTTTGTGAAAACCTGGTAGAGTTCAGGGATGCCAAGCACCATCATTTAAAGCCTGTGCTATGTACATCAGCAATGTAGCGGCATTTAAAAGTTACTCCCATAACAAATTAATTATTGTTTTCTGTCACTTCGAAGCCATTTACGAACTAATATTCGACCTTAGTACCTTACAATGTTGTACAAGGACTGCACTTTACAAGCACAGAAAGATATGATATCACTCCCATTGGTGTGAAGCACGTGCATACCATAAAAAATATGCTAATGAAGATGTTACAAGCAGTACTAGTCATGCTATTGAACTATAGTTTAGAAAAATAAACTTGAAATCAGTGGTTTCCAACATGAATAAAGATACATTTACAATCTTAATGCATCAGATTAACATTACAAAAAATGCCCAGTTACCTTAGTTTGGGAACACGACTAGTGGCTTAAAGGCCTTGAGACACTGTTTTTTTCTTTTCTCCGGATCAAACGTAAATGGCATATAAATAAATCAAAAGTTATATATAAATAAATCAAAAGTTACATACAAGGGGCTGGCAAATGCCAGAATACAAAAAAATGGTCAAAACATACAGACCATAGTGTCCCTACATATGAAATGAATCCATACGGGTACAAAGAGTACAAAACATGTCCATTAAGAGAACTGGATGTTACTGTAGAAATACTCCCTACAAGCTGGAGGTAATCCTGCTTTCAGAACAATTACTTCAAAATTACCGTCCGCTGTAAAATTCTTTCTGTTAAAGTAGGGCTCTACAGTTCCAGGCAAACTGAAGGAAATACCAAATGGTGCAGGTGGAGATATTTGGCGAAGTCTCCTGTTGAATACAATTGGTGAAGATCTTCCTTGAATCTCACCACCTTTTGTAGTACCATGCACGTGCACCTTCCCGTCAGAGTTGATATCACACATTAAATTACCTGTCACATTAATCCCAATAAGTTTTAATACTATTCAATTTAGAATTATCATATTACGAGCACTGTATTATGTCTGTGCGTGCATTACCTATATCCGACCGACTACATGGTAGGACAACTTCGAAGTTGTAAGCAAATTCATAACATTCAGTGGTCACTGGATTGCCCAATCTTAGTCCGCCTTCCCCGGCTGCTCCAGTCAATACAACTTCTGGCTGATAAGTTCCAAGGAATTCTGAATCTACTGTATTTCTATTCATTTTCCTCAGTGCACTTTGAGGACTTGAGATCGAAGAACCTACACAGGAAACAAGACAACCACATATCAGAAATCATTTAGAGGTGAGAGAAAATAGCACGTCAGTGTTGGGTAGAGCATGTTTAAAAAGTTATTCTAACGTCAAACTTGTTCGGATATGCCGTAGGAAGTTATCATAAAACATCAGTAATTGCAAAGATATTCATGTGTGCAAGTACTGAATTAAACATTAATAGAATCACACATTATAGCATTGCTTGATAAACTAACTTGCAATAATTTGAACCTAGTCTACTCATAAGGAATATCAAGTAAGTTCACATAAAAGGAAGAACTATACATCTGCATAATCAGACATATAGCGCATAAAGAAGCGCACTCTTTTTGGACTTGAAGCTGCCAAAAAATATGTATTTTAAACATTGTCGTTTCAAGTTGCGAAAAACTATAGCGCAATTAGCGCATGCTATAGCGCAATAGAGCGTGTTATAGCACAAATAGTACGCATATTGCGGGACTATAGGCAAGGCGCTACAAAGCGCGCTATAGGGCGCACTGTTGTGGCTATTAACTACTAAGATTTGAACCCTCAAGAAAAAATAAAAAATTAATAAGTATACCGGAAAGTCAAATATTCCTTCATATTTTTTACTTAAAATGTTAGAAGGAAAATCAAAGCTAAGATCAAAACACAGTAGATGTGTGCTTTTTTCTAAGAAAAAAGAATCTGAATTAGGACAAAGAAGAAAAGTTTTTGAAATCGAGATGAATATTTGGCAAGGTAATGATGAAATGACGATGCAGAAGTTTGTAAGTTCATGTACAAATTATATTAGCGCATTATTTGTTCCTTCATTTGGAAATATTAGTTAATGCCCAGCTACTTCGTTATCATAACATTTTTCATAGAAACTACAAACCACAATTCAAACCTACTCAAAAGTTGAGACAGCATCTATTCTTTGACTAGGTAAAAGAAAAATCTTAATTGACAATCTGATTTAAACACGTGAGACAAAATTATTTGAGGAAAAAATTTCTTCGCATTCAACACAAAAGACCTTAATATGCATTTAATATCATATTTAACTCTAGATTTGAATGAAAAGACATATATATAGAAAGAGAGAGTTAAAGGAAACACTGAGTAACCATTTAAAAGAGACCATGATCAATGCCATAAAGATTCTCTGCAGCACTCCGTTAGTTAAAACCAACAAACTTATCATAACAAAATGAAGAAGACGGCGCACTCCGTTAGTTAAAACCAACAAACTTATCATAACAAAATGAAGAAGACGGCGTGAACTTTACTATCAACTCAGAGATAACCCCCAAAGAGGAAAAGTTAGTTTCACAGCAGCAAAAATAGATCTAGAAAGAAAAATAAGCATCTAAGCTTATGCACCATTTCTAGCTAGGTTTTGATTAAAAAAAAAAAAAAGCTTTTTTCCTTCCTTTCTAACAATTCAAATTGGTATCAAATTAAGAACTTCATTAATGTATAAAATATTGAGGAAAAATAAGTCGAACAATATACGTAACAACTAGTTCCTACAAGTTCATATATAAAATTTCCTTTATGTTTCGACTAAAACTTATCAAACCGAAAATCAAATCTAAAATCAAAACAGAAAAGATGTGTGCTTTAAAATAGAATCTGAACTAGAAACGCGGGAAACCTTTTGGAAGCGAAATAATCTTTGCAAGGTAATCAATAAAATGTCGATGCACATGTTAAATCACGATGAAACACGTGCTACTACCATGCATATATAAATCCATGCATGAATAACATTGACGTGAATTGTGACTTCAATTGAGAATAATATCTAAACCTTAGTACTTACATGATCACTACAATTTTTATAGAAATCAAGGACCACACTCAAGAACTACTTATCACATCACTGATACTCACGCTGCAATTGAAAATCGTGCCTAAATTATTGGATTAGGTATTCATTTTTAACCTTGTGTAATAAACTAATTCTATGAAAAAACTTCTCCAACATTCAAAATCGAAAGGCCTGATAAACATGAATTCTCAATCAATGCATACCACCTCTGGATTAGCTTCATCAGACATATATAGAGAGAAAAACAACACCAAATAACCATTAAAAAGAGACAAGATCAATCATAGCCGTAAAGTTCATTTGCAGCACACCATTAGCTAAGGGCAATAAAGGATCATAACAAAATGGAAGAATTGGTGTAAACATTACGATTGACTCAACCAAAACTTCATGATCTCTCCAGCATTAGAAAAAATCTCTACATTCAAAAACCCAAAAAAAAAGGAAAATCCACTAAAATGACAAAATAAAGTTCGATGCCTAAGAAATTGGGGGAAAAACACAGAGAGTGTGAAATTAAGACTCGTCCAATTAACAAATCGGTGATAAGTTTGCAAAATCAAAATTCCCAACAAATTCCAAATCAGAAATAGATTGAATTTAGGGTAAATGAACAACTAACGATTAAGTAAACAAAAGGAATAAAAAAAAAAAAGATCGGAAGTTCTGATTAGCGATTACCCAAAAATCAGTACAGGAGAAGAGGATTTGCTGCCAAAAGGAGAAGCGGAATGTGCACTCCATACACCAAAAAATCACAGTTATATATGCCGCTCCACGTAGGGTTTGAGATAGCAAACAGGTGTTAGATTCCATAGAAGCAGACAAATGTTCTGTTGGCAATCTGGAACTAGAGATTGAAATTTTGAAGGAAAAAAATCGTGAAGCTAGCGCCAAATTGCCGTTTGTCTTTGTAGGAAAATACTGAAAAGCCCCCGAAGCAATATGCATAGATTTATCGCTTAAGGAATTATAATTTAGAAGGAGAGTGTAATAGAAATTAGGGCTGCCAATTTGGGGCTAATTAACGGATTCACATATCCATATAGAGTTAGTTCTGTAATTAGGTAGGTTTACTTATTTACCCTCAGTATTGTTATCTATATAAGCTGTTCTTCAGCTGTTTATTTGTGCACATTATTCATATATATATATAAAATTCACAAGTTTAATTTATATTCTCTCAAATATAGTTCATATTAATTTCTTCTTTACATTGTTTCTTGGGGTTTTCTGTGGTTAGTTCCAGTTTGTGCTAATTCTTATTAGGTCCCCTTTAAAATTCAGTAAATCTGACATGTTACCTTCAGAAAATGTAATGATATTTAAAGATGATTTTATTAAAGAGAAAATTGCAATTTTAGTACTGAACTATGTGTCAATTTTCACTTTTGTACCATAATTTTATAAATTCCCTCATATATTCTTTTCAAATTTGAAATTATATAAAAATATTAATTTATTTAATATTTAGTAAAATAATTTATTTTTTAGTAAAAATATTTAATATTAATTAAAAAATAAATTAAATAATTATAATTATAACTAAAAAAATTAAAAACCTACCCCACCCAATCCCCGTAACTAGGGGTGGCAAATGGATCACCCGGATCAAATATGGACCTAGCCTACCCTACCGTATCCACCCACCAACCCATCCCCTAACCTACCTCCAACCCAACCCACTAACGATTTTCATTTGTTTTTCACTAATTTAATCAATCTATCTCATTTTTTTGTCGTTTTTCACGAATTACATCAATAAAAAAATATTTTTTGACAAATTTAACTCATTTCTTCACCGTTTACATAAATTTTTTCATCAGTTTCATCGATTTAAACTGTTTTTTTTTATCGATTTTTCCCTTTTTTTCACTAATTTCATCGATTTAAATTATTTAAACCGACTTAGCATATTTTTTTTACTATTTTCGCCCCTTTTTTCACTAGTTTCATGGGTTTAAACTATTTTTGATCAAATTACCTCATTTCTTCACCGTTTGAATCGATTTTTTAACTAAATTTCATCTATTTTGGTTTTTGGCTAATTTTATTTGTTTAAATTCTTCTGACCGATTTAGCCTGTTTATTCAACGTTTTCGCCCATTTTTCCATTAATTTCATCGATTCAAACTGTTTCTGACCGATTTAACTCATTTATTCATCATTTGCATCGATTTTTTTTACTAATTTCACTGATTTATACTCTTTCTTACCGTATTAACTCGTATTTTAACTTATTTCATCAAAATTTAAATTATTTGATTGGTCTAGTCCATTTCTTCACTGTTTTATTTCGTTTTTCACTAATTATATCGATTTAAGCCATTATTTACCATTTAATTTATTTCTTCAAAGTTTGCATCGATATTTTTCACTAATTTCATCGATTTGAACGGATTTTGACCAATTTAACCCATTTTTTTTTACTAATTTCATCGCTTTGATAGTTTGACCGATTTAACCCAATTTTTCATTAATTTGTTAAATCGGTCAAAATCAATTTAAATCGATAAATTAGTGAATAGATGGGTTACATCGGTCAAAAACCGTTCAAATTTGTGAAGTTATTGAAAAATTAGTTAAATCAGTAAAATAAAAGTTCAAATCGTTGAAATTAGTGAGAAAAATGGATGCAAACGGTACATAAACGAGTTAGATCTGCCAAAATATTTTAAATTGATCAATTTTAAAAATGATCAAATCGGTGAAAAAAAACATATAGGTTAAATCGATCAAAAACAATTTAGATGGATGAGATTAATGAAAAATTGATTAAACTGATAAAAAAAATGTTAAAACCGATGAAATTATTGAAAAAATCGATGCAAATGGTGAATAATTAAGTTACATTGGTAAAAAAATGGTTTAAATCGATGAAAATTAGTGGAAAAACGAAAGAAAGCAGTGAAAGGGCTAAATCGGTCAAAAATAATTTAAATCATTGAAATAAATTAAAGGACGTGTTAAATGGATCAAAAATGGTATAAATTGATGAAACTAATGCAAAAATTGATGTAAGTTGTGAATAAATAAGCTAAATCGATCGTAGACGGTTTAAATCGATGAAATTCATGGAAAATGGTGAAAAAATAGGCTAAATCGATCAAAGTCATTTTCAAACGATAATATTAGTTAAAAAATTGGTTAAATCAGTCAAATATCATTCAACTCGATTAAATTAGTTAAAGAACCGATTCAAACGATAAAGAAATGAGTTAACTAGGTCAAAATAGTTTAAAACCATGAAATTAGTGGAAAAATTAGCGAAAACGGTGAAAAAATGGACTAAGTCAGTTAAAAACAATATAAATCGATGAAATTAGTGAAAAAAATGAGTAAAATTGGTCAAAAACTGTTCAAATCGATGAAATTGGTGAAAAAATCGATTCAAACTGTGAAGAAATGAATTAAAGCGATCAAAAATGGTTTAAATCGAATAAATTAGTTTAAAATGGCAAAAGCGTTAAAAAAAATGGGCTAAATCGGTAAAAAATAATTTAAATTAATTATGTAAATATAATAGAAGTAAGTAAAATCTCCAAATTTGTCCATACGTGGTCTTATTCGAGTCAATTCTGAAATTTGACAACATGATGGACTAAAATTATCAATAAATTTGAAGATGTGAGGTCTATTTTAGTAAGCTGAAATATTATGGGATAAAATTGTCAATCAACATACTTATGAGATCAATTTTGCAATAAGACTTAATTATTTGTGACTTGAGAAAAGAGAGGAGTACAATAACCTAGAGCACAAGTCACCCTTAAAAAAAATGAATGGTAGATTAAAAAATAAATATGATCCAACGACAATTAAAGGGGGACCTAATGAATACTTAACACAAGTGGTACTAACCATAGAAAAGTCCTTGTTTCTTTACCAGTTTACGCTTGGGGATAGTTTGAATACTTCTACAAGTATAATATGAAGGGTGGTAAATGGTAATGTAAGGGTTTTTGCCAATTTTTATCTAATTCAAAACTATTGTCATTTTGTATTTTGGAAATATAATTTATTTGGTACTTTACATCCTAAAAATATAGATTTTGGCACTATTTCTTAAAAATATAGATTATTGGCACTTTACACCCTGAAAATATAAACTTTTTGCAATTTCCAAGTTTTCATCCCGACTTAAAAATTTAGCACATCTTTTTTTTTTTTATTACCACATTATCGATTATACGCGAGTCTTACAACAACAATATCATATGATAAGGTGTTAGATTTCTAAGTGTATCTTTTAAATACAATTTAAACAATCTAGAGAATACCTAATAAGAACAAGAAGACAATGTCTTATTTTTCTTGATCAAAGTTTTACGTAGAGAAAATGTTAAAAGAAGTTATTCAAAATTAAAATAAAGTAAGCATAATATGTTTATGATTTTTTTTTTTTATAATAAGATGTTTAAGATTTACTATGTCACAAAAATTACTAAATACACTTGTTTTTTTATATAAAGAAAAAACTATAAAAATCAGAATATCAAAATTTAATAAATACTTTTATTTTATGTAAACAAGAAAAATATAACTTGTATCAATGGTATAATATTTGTAGGAGTATCACAATTGATGCAAATGAGTGTCTATTTTAGGATAAAATGTCAAAATTTACATATAATTTTCCAAATAATAATAATAATAATGAAAAATATTATTATTATTTTTGTGATTGAACTAAAATATTTTTTTTTTCATATTTGATTGTTGTGCATTGAAATGATCATTTTATCTCTCTCAATAACGACATTTCAAGGTATTTTTTCAAAGAAAAACACGTTACATTGCAAAATGCCAAAAATTATATTTATAAGGTTCAAAGTGCAAATATGTTATATTTTTAGGGTACAAAATACCAAAATATATATTTACAAGGTATAAAATGCCAAATAAATATTAAAAAATGACTATTATACCAGTCCACTAATAAATTTTCTCACTAAAAAATTATTTGTTGTATACTAATAAAACAGGTTTATAGTAATTTATTACTCCACAACATTCACATTTAAAAAAAAAAAATATTTCCATATCTGATATTTTCTTGAATACAAAAACTTATTTGATCTTTTACCACTAAAAACACATAGTATTTGTTTTTTATTTTTTATTTATTGTTTCAGTTAATATAAAATTGCTACATTTTTCGCAATTATTGCAAAGATATGTTTGAGAATAATTTGCGATGAAAAGTCTCTTTTTTAAGTACATGATCACAAATCACAATTAAGTTAACGTATGACCGTAGTATAGTTACAAGCCGTTTGGTATGACCTAATAGGGGGTATTAGGTCATATTATATGAGTAAAAAGGGTTAATACAACGTTTGGTGGCATTGCTCTAATGCCGGGTCAAATGGATTATATCTTTAGAACCTGGTATTAAGACTAGATTATAATCCACCCTTGCATGGGTGGATTAGTTAATCCAGGTAATATGGATTAGGTAAATATCACTAATAACCTCAAATTTACATATTTCATTTTTAACATATCATTAAATATCATAAATTCTTTTCAAATATCTTAAAATGGAAAAACATATACATAAATAAATCACAAATTAAAATCAATGTCAATTTACAATTAACATGAAAGCATTCAATCAAATCTACCAACCATGTTTTTAATATGACCTTCAATCCTGCTCCGATATAATCTACCTTAATCTCAAACACTCTACGAAACGGCCCTTAATAGATTATAATTAATAAAAGATATTGATTGATACAATTATTTTTCATTTTCTTTTCTTGAAATAATAGAGACATATTCTTTTCGATGAAGTCTTTTGTTTTCCTTATGTAATCAATTAATTATCTTCCGGGGAAGTAAGTAATGTCAGACTAGTTATTAAAAGAAAATAGTAATATTAGTCTTCAGGCCCACTTAACCAATATTCAAAAGGCCCAAAGGCTAAACTTCTAGGCCCAGTTCGAGTAAAGTCTTATTTCTTGTCCCACATCGGCAGAACGAAGGATTCTCTCCAGTTAATATACACAAACTTAACTAGAATGTTTGTCCCTTCGGGGACATCCGATAAAATTGGAACGATACAGAGAAGATTAGCATGGCCCCTGCGCAAGGATGACACGCACAAATCGAGAAATGGTCCAAATTTTTTTGTCTATTTTTCCCAAGAATCGTGGCAGCAAGGTCACTTTGTCGCTTGCATCGTCTGCAAATAATTCAATCCGTCACTCGATGGAATATTATTCCTTTCTGTTTTTCCTCTGTAGTTTTCTTTTAGTCTTTTTTCCTCCGAAATTTTTCTAAATCATAATTCATAATTCCTCTGAATAGAAAATGCACAAAATATCCTTGAATCATCAACAATTTAAATCTTTTAGCATCAATCTTATTCTTATGTAAGTTTCTATACTTCGTAATTTATGTGCCCACATATTCATTAGAATTTCCAATGTTGTTGATGAGAATGTTTGGTTTTCCAAAGGTCATTCAAGAGACTACACTCCACATAGAGTGTAAGTATCTTACTCTTTTGTTACTATTTCTTCTAAGAAGATCTATTTTCACAGTGGTGTTGACTCGGATCATTAAATTTTTATATTGCAGTGGCTCTCACTCACCAAATGGACCAGGGAACACTCCATGAGTCCAACCAATAATACCAACACATCTGTACCGAGCCTAATAGCTTTTCTTAAGGGGATGAATGAGAAATCTTTCAGGAACCAGATAGAAAGCAATCTCATTTCACAAGCCCAAATGGGAAGTGGTTTAAGGACAAGAGACTTGTAAAAGAAGAGGAAGGAGAAGCAACAAGTGCACAAGAAGAAGAGCATTTGACAAGAAGAAAGCTACCCAAATTGTTATAATAATAATTATGTTAAAGGGGGTGTTAATAAAAGTTAGCCCACCAATAATGGAAAAGCTATTAGCTTTGTAAATGTATTGAATAGTATAACAATATTCAAAATAATAAAAGTTTACTTCTAATTCCTTCAATTTACATCTTCTTATTACACCTTACATATGTTTGTGAAAACCTGGTAGAGTTCAGGGATGCCAAGCACCATCATTTAAAGCCTGTGCTATGTACATCAGCAATGTAGCGGCATTTAAAAGTTACCCCATAACAAATTAATTATTGTTTTCTGTCACTTCGAAGCCATTTACGAACTAATATTCGACCTTAGTACCTTACAATGTTGTACAAGGACTGCACTTTACAAGCACAGAAAGATACGATATCATAAAAAATATGCTAATGAAGATGTTACAAGCAGTACTAGTCATGCTATTGAACTATAGTTTAGAAAAACAAACTTCAAATCAGTGGTTTCCAACATGAATAAAGATACATTTACAATCTTAATGCATCAGATTAACATTACAAAAAATGCCCAGTTATCTTAGTTTGGAAACACGACTAGTGGCTTAAAGGTCTTGAGACACTGTTTTTTCTTTTTTCCGGATCAAACGTAAATGGCATATAAATAAATCAAAAGTTATATATAGATAAATCAAAAGTTATATACAAGGGGCTGGCCTATGCCAGAATACAAAAAAATGGTCAAAACATACAGACCATAGTTTCCCTACATATGAAATGAATCCATACGGGTACAAAGAGTACAAAACATGTCCATTAAGAGAACTGGATGTTACTGTAGAAATACTCCCTACAAGCTGGAGGTAATCCTGCTTTCAGAACAATTACTTCAAAATTACCGTCCGCTGTAAAATTCTTTCTGTTAAAGTAGGGCTCTACAGTTCCAGGCAAACTGAAGGAAAAACCAAATGGTGCAGGTGGAGATATTTGGCGAAGTCTCCTGTTGAAAACAATTGGTGAAGATCTTCCTGAAATCTCACCACCTTTTGTAGTACCATGCACGTGCACCTTCCCGTCAGACTTGATATCACACATCAAATTACCTGTCACATTAATCCCAATAAGTTTTAATACTATTCAATTTAGAATTATCATATTACGAGCACTGTATTATGTCTGTGCGTGCATTACCTATATCCGACAGACTACATGGTAGGACAACTTCGAAGTTGTAAGCAAATTCATAACATTCAGTGGTCACTGGATTGACCAATCTTAGTCCGCCTTCCCCGGCTGCTCCAGTCAATACAACTTCTGGCTGATAAGTTCCAAGGAATTCTGAATCTACTGTATTTCTATTCATTTTCCTCAGTGCACTTTGAGGACTTGAGATCGAAGAACCTACACAGGAAACAAGACAACCACATATCAGAAATCATTTGGAGGTGAGAGAAAATAGCACGCCAGTGTTGGGCAGAGCATGTTTAAAAAGTTATTCTAATTTCAAACTTGTTCGGATATGCCGTAGGAAGTTATCAGAAAACATCAGTAATTGCAAAGATATTCATGTGTGCAAGTACTGAACTAAACATTAATAGAATCGCACATCATAGCATTGCTTGATAAACTAACTTGCAATAATTTGAACCTAGCCTACTCATAAGGAATATCAAGTAAGTTCACATAAAAGGAAGAAATATACATCTGCATAATCAGACCTATAGCGCATAAAGAAGCGCACACTTTTTGGACTTGAAGCTGCCAAAAAATATGTATTTTAAACATTGTTGTTTCAAGTTGCGAAAAACTATAGCGCAATTAGCGCATGCTATAGCGCAATAGAGCGTGTTATAGCACAAATAGTACGCATATAGCGGGACTATAGGCAAGGCGCTACAAAGCGCGCTATAGGGCGCACTGTTGTGGCTATTAACTACTAAGATTTGAACCCTCAAGTATACCGGAAAGTCAAATATTCCTTCATATTTTTTACTTAAAATGTTAGAAGGAAAATCAAAGCTAAGATCAAAACACAGTAGATGTGTGCTTTTGCAAGAAAAAAGAATCTGAACTAGGAAAAAGAAGAAAAGTTTTTGAAATCGAGATGAATATTTGGCAAGGTAATGATGAAATGACGATGCAAAAGTTTGTAACGAAGAAGCACATGTTGTACCATGCATGCATAAGTTCATGTACAAATTATATTAGCGCATTATTTGTTCCTTCATTTGGAAATCTTAGTTAATGCCCAGCTACTTCGTTATCATAACATTTTTCATAGAAACTACGAACCACAATTCAAACCTACTCAAAAGTTGAGACAACATATATTCTTTGACTAGGTAAAAGAAATAACTTAATTGACAATCTGATTTAAACACGTGAGACAAAATTATTTGAGGAAAAAATTTCTTCGCATTCAACACAAAAGACCTTAATATGCATTTAATATCATATTTAACTCTAGATTTGAATGAAAAGACATATATATAGAAAGACAGAGTTAAAGGAAACACTGAGTACCCATTTAAAAGAGACCATGATCAATGCCATAAAGATTCTCTGCAGCACTCCGTTAGTTAAAACCAACAAACTTATCATAACAAAATGAAGAAGACGGCGTGAACTTTACTATCAACTCAGAGATAACCCCCAAAGAGGAAAAGTTAGTTTCACAGCAGAAAAAATAGATCTAGAAAGAAAAATAAGCATCTAAGCTTATGCACCATTTCTAGCTAGGTTTTTATTAAAAAAAAAAAGCTTTTTTGCTTCCTTTCTAACAATTCAAATTGGTATCAAATTAAGAACTTCATTAATGTATAAAATATTGTGGAAAAATAAGTCGAACAATATACGTAACAACTAGTTCCTACAAGTTCATATATATTTATGTTTCGACTAAAACTTATCAAACCGAAAATCAATCAAATCTAAAATCAAAAAAAGAAAAGATGTATGCTTTAAAATAGAATCTGAACTAGAAACGCGGGAAACCTTTTGGAAGCGAAATAATCTTTGCAAGGTAATCAATAAAATGTCGATGCACATGTTAAATCACAACGAAACACGTGCTACTACCATGCATATATAAATCCATGCATGAATAACATTGACGTGAATTGTGACTTCAATTGAGAATAATATCTAAACCTTAGTACTTACATGATCACTACAATTTTAATAGAAATCAAGGACCATAATTAAGAACTACTTATCACATCACTGATACTCACGCTGCAATTGAAAATCGTGCCTAAATTATTGGATCAAGTATTCATTTTTAACCTTGTGTAATAAACTAATTCTATGAAAAAACTTCTCCAACATTCAAAATCGAAAGGCCTGATAAACATGAATTCTCAATCAATGCATACCACCTCTGGATTAGCTTCATCAGACATATACAGAGAGAAAAACAACACCAAATAACCATTAAAAAGAGACAAGATCAATCATAGCCGTAAAGTTCATTTGTAGCACACCATTAGCTAAGGGCAATAAAGGATCATAACAAAATGGAAGAATTGGTGTAAAAATTACGACTGACTCAACCAAAACTTCATGATCTCTCCAGCATTAAAAAAAATCTCTACATTCAAAAACCCAAAAAAAAAAGGAAAATTCACTAAAAAGACAAAATAAATTCGATGCCTAAGAAATTGAGGGAAAAACACAGAGAGTGTGAAATTAAGACTCGTCCAATTAACAAATCGGTGATAAGTTTGCAAAATCAAAATTCCCAACAAATTCCAAATCAGAAATAGATCGAATTTAGGGTAAATGAACAACTAACGATTAAGTAAACAAAAGGAAAAAAAAAAAAAAAGGATCGGAAGTTCTGATTAGCGATTACCCAAAAATCAGTACAGAAGAAGAGGATTTGTTGCCAAAAGGAGAAGCGTCGGAATGTGCACTCCATCCACCAAAAAATCACCGTTATATATGCCGCTCCACGTAGGGTTTGAGATAGGAAACAGGTGTTAGTTTCCATAGAAGCAGACAAATGTTCTGTTGGCAATCTGGAACTAGAGATTGAAATTTTGAAGGAAAAAAATCGTGAAGCTAGCGCCAAATTGCCGTTTGTCTTTGTAGCAAAATACTGAAAAGCCCCGGAAGCAATCGTTTAAGGAAATTAAATTATAATTTATGGGAATAGGTACTGCATAGATTTTTCCATCTTGACAGTAGTGCATAGATTTATCGTTTAAGGAATTATAATTTAGAAGGAGAGTGTAATCGAAATTAGGGCTGCCAATTTGGGGCTAATTTGGTAGTTTTACTTATTTACCCTCAGTGTTCTTCAGCTGTTTATTTGTGCACATTATTCATATATAAAATTCACAAGTTTAATTTACATTATCTCAAATATAGTTCATATTAATTTCTTTCTTTACATTGTTTCTTTACCAGTTTACGCTTGGGGATAGTTTGAATACTTCTACAAGTATAATATGAAGGGTGGTAATGTAAGTGTTTTTGCCAATTTGTATTATGATTCAAAATTATTGTCATTTTGTATTTTGGAAATATAATTTATTTGACACTTTACATCCTAAAAATATAGATTTTGGCACTTTTTCTTAAAAATATAGATTATTGGCACTTTACACCCTGAAAATATAAATTTTTTGCAATTTTCAAGTTTTCATCCCGACTTAAAATTTTTAGCACATCTTTTTTTTTTTTTTATTACCACATTATCGATTATACGCGAGTCTTACAACAACAATATCATATGATAAGGTGTTAGATTTCTAAGTGTATCTTTTAAATACAATTTAAACAATCTAGAGAATACCTAATAAGAACAAGAAGACAATGTCTTATTTTTCTTGATCAAAGTTTTACGTAGAGAAAATGTTAAAAGAAGTTATTCAAAATTAAAATAAAGTAAGCATAACATGTTTATGATTTTTTTTTTTTATAATAAGATGTTTAAGATTTACTATGTCACAAAAATTACTAAATACACTTGTTTTTTTATATAAAGAAAAATACTATAAAAATCAGAATATCAAAATTTAATAAATACTTTTATTTTATGTAAACAAGAAAAATATAACTTGTATCAATGGTATAATATTTGTAGGAGTATCACAATTGATGCAAATGAGTGTCTATTTTAGGATAAAAATGTCAAAATATACATATAATTTTCCAAATAATAATGAAAAATATTATTATTATTTTTGTGATTGAACTAAAATATTTTTTTTTTCATATTTGATTGTTGTGCATTGAAATGATCATTTTATCTCTCTCAATAACGACATTTCAAGGTATTTTTTCAAAGGAAAACACGTTACATTGCAAAATGCCAAAAATTATATTTATAAGGTTCAAAGTGCAAATATGTTATATTTTTAGGGTGCAAAATGCCAAAATCTATATTTACAAGGTATAAAATGTCAAATAAATATTTAAAAATGACTATTATACCAGTCCACCAATAAATTTTCTCAATAAAAAGTTATTTGTTGTATACTAATAAAACAGGTCTCAGAGTCATTTGCAAAAATAGCCTTATGGCTTTTTCAATTTTTAAAAATAGCTTTATGAATGTTGAGTTTGCAAAACTAGCCTTCCATTTAATTAGTGTTTTAATTAAATGGAATATTGCAAAAAAAACCCAATAAACTTTGCAAAATTAAAATTAAACTCAATAAACTAGCCTTCCAAATTTTTATCACTTGTCATTTCGGCGTTCAAGTGACAAGCGGGAATAATGCCGCTTGTCACTTGGACGCCCAAGTGACAAGCGGCAATAAATCCGCTTGTCACTTGGACGTCCAAGTGACAAGCGGCATTATTGCAGCTTGTCACTTGGGCGTCCAAGCGGCCGGCGACATTTGAAGATTTAAATCTTCAAATGTCGCCGGCCGCTTGGAGGCCCAAGCGGCCGGCGCCCAAAGCCGATCTAATTTTCTTTTTTTTTTGTAAAATCGTAAAACTCATCGATTGTCTTTCGTTTTCGATCCTCCTGTGTCAATTGGATGATTCCGGTGTGTCAGATATTAGTGCCAACTCCCGATTTTGGGATTCCATTGTTGAATTTGGTTTTTTGAGAGGAGATGAATTTTTTTGAGTTGTGATGTTTTAGAGAGAGAATTTTGTAGAGAGTGGATGGGGAGTGTTAAAATGATATTTGAAAGTTGAGGGGGTGTTAAAATGATATTTGGGTTAGTTGAATAATTAAACTTAATTGGGTTTAATTAGATTTAATTGTAATTAAATAAAAAAAAAAAAAAAAAAATCAAAAAGCTATTTTTGCAAATGAATTTTGTTGGAAGGCCATTTGGCCAAATATCCCTTTATAGTAATTTATTACTCCACAACATTCACATTTAAAAAAAAAAAATTCCATATCTGATATTTTCTTGAATACAAAAACTTATTTGATCTTTTACCACTAAAAACACATAGTATTTGTTTTTTATTTTTTATTTATTGTTTCAGTTAATATAAAATTGCTACATTTTTCGCAATTATTGCAAATATATGTTTGAGAATAATTTGCGATGAAAAGTCTCTTTTTTAAGTACATGATCACAAATCACAATTAAGTTAACGTATGACCGTAGTATAGTTAATAGATTATAATTAATAAAAGATATTGATTGATACAATTATTTTTCATTTTCTTTTCTTGAAAAAATAGAGACATATTCTTTTCGATGAAGTCTTTTGTTTTCCTTATGTAATCAATTAATTATCTTCCGGGGAAGTAAGTAGTTAAAAGAATATAGTAATATTAGTCTTCAGGCCCACTTAACCAATATTCAAAAGGCCCAAAGGCTAAACTTCTAGGCCCAGTTCGAGTAAAGTCTTATTTCTTGTCCCACATCGGCAGAACGAAGGATTCTCTCCAGTTAATATATACAAACTTAACTGTAATATTTGTCCCTTCGGGGACATCCGATAAAATTGGAACGATACAGAGAAGATTAGCATGGCCCCTGCGCAAGGATGACACGCACAAATCGAGAAATGGTCCAAATTTTTTTGTCTTTTTTTCCCAAGAATCGTGGCAGCAAGGTCACTTTGTCGCTTGCAATATCTCGTTGCGTATATAAATCGTCTGCAAATCTTTCTATTTTTCCTCTGTAGTTTTCTTTTAGTCTTTTTTCCTCCGAAATTTTTTTAAATCCTAATTCATAATTCCTCTAAACAGAAAATGCACAAAATATCCTTGAATCATCAACAATTTAAATCTTTTAGCATCAATCTTATCTAAGTTTCTGTACTTCGTAATTTATGTGCCCACATATTCATTAGAATTTCAAATGTTGTTGATGAGAATGTTTGGTTTTCCAAAGGCCATTGAACAGACTACACTCCACATAGAGTGTAAGTATCTTACTCTTTTTGTTACTATTTCTTCTAAGAAGATCTATTTTCATAGTGGTGTTGACTCGGATCATTAAATTTTCATATTGCAGTGGCTCTCACTTCACCAAATGGACCAGGAACACTCCATGAGTCCAACCAATAATACCAACACATCTGTACCGAGCCTAGAGACACTTTGTGTAACTAGTTTTTCTTCAGAAGATCGTCTGGAGCCTATGTTGTTAAGATCATGAGTGCCGGAAAAAAAGCAAATGAATGATATGGACCAGATATTAATGCGAGCCTGTTACATAATAAAAATGATTATTTCTCGAGCATGGAAATGCTTAATGGAACCGGGTTTTCTTTAGAAGATCATTTGGAGCCTATGTTGATAAGTGGCTCCGAAAGAAAGCAAATGCACGATATTGCCATCAATTGCATATTCTCCATAGGCTAGTAGAGTTCCGGGCTTCCGAGCAACAACATTAACATCAACCAAACAAATGACTTTTCCAATCACTTCAAAGTGAGATTCATGATTTGTAGAACTGCAAAGATAAGATACATAATCACCTTGAAACAAATGACATCTTCTTATTACTCCTTACATATGTTTGTGAAAACCTGGTAGAGTTCAGGGATGCCAAGCACCATCATTTAAAGCCTGTGCTATGTACATCAGCAATGTAGCGGCATTTAAAAGTTACTCCCATAACAAATTAATTATTGTTTTCTGTCACTTCGAAGCCATTTACGAACTAATATTCGACCTTAGTACCTTACAATGTTGTACAAGGACTGCACTTTACAAGCACAGAAAGATATGATATCACTCCCATTGGTGTGAAGCACGTGCATACCATAAAAAATATGCTAATGAACTATAGTTTAGAAAAATAAACTTGAAATCAGTGGTTTCCAACATGAATAAAGATACATTTACAATCTTAATGCATCAGATTAACATTACAAAAAATGCCCAGTTACCTTAGTTTGGGAACACGACTAGTGGCTTAAAGGCCTTGAGACACTGTTTTTTTCTTTTCTCCTGATCAAACGTAAATGGCATATAAATAAATCAAAAGTTATATATAAATAAATCAAAAGTTACATACAAGGGGCTGGCAAATGCCAGAATACAAAAAAATGGTCAAAACATACAGACCATAGTGTCCCTACATATGAAATGAATCCATACGGGTACAAAGAGTACAAAACAAGTCCACTAAGAGAACTGGATGTTACTGTAGAAATACTCCCTACAAGCTGGAGGTAATCCTGCTTTCAGAACAATTACTTCAAAATTACCGTCCGCTGTAAAATTTTTTCTGTTAAAGTAGGGCTCTACAGTTCCAGGCAAACTGAAGGAAATACGAAATGGTGCAGGTGGAGATATTTGGCGAAGTCTCCTGTTGAATACAATTGGTGAAGATCTTCCTTGAATCTCACCACCTTTTGTAGTACCATGCACGTGCACCTTCCCGTCAGAGTTGATATCACACATTAAATTACCTGTCACATTAATCCCAATAAGTTTTAATACTATTCAATTTAGAATTATCATATTACGAGCACTGTATTATGTCTGTGCGTGCATTACCTATATCCGACCGACTACATGGTAGGACAACTTCGAAGTTGTAAGCAAATTCGTAACATTCAGTGGTCACTGGATTGCCCAATCTTAGTCCGCCTTCCCCGGCTGCTCCAGTCAATACAACTTCTGGCTGATAAGTTCCAAGGAATTCTGAATCTACTGTATTTCTATTCATTTTCCTCAGTGCACTTTGAGGACTTGAGATCGAAGAACCTACACAGGAAACAAGACAACCACATATCAGAAATCATTTAGAGGTGAGAGAAAATAGCACGTCAGTGTTGGGTAGAGCATGTTTAAAAAGTTATTCTAACGTCAAACTTGTTCGGATATGCCGTAGGAAGTTATCATAAAACATCAGTAATTGCAAAGATATTCATGTGTGCAAGTACTGAACTAAACATTAATAGAATCGCACATCATAGCATTGCTTGATAAACTAACTTGCAATAATTTGAACCTAGTCTACTCATAAGGAATATCAAGTAAGTTCACATAAAAGGAAGAACTATACATCTGCATAAGCAGACCTATAGCGCATAAAGAAACGCACTCTTTTTGGACTTGAAGCCGCCAAAAAATATGTATTTTAAACATTGCTGTTTCAAGTTGCGAAAAACTATAGCGCAATAGAGCGTGTTATAGCACAAATAGTACGCATATTGCGGGACTATAGGCAAGGCGCTACAAAGCGCGCTATAGGGCGCACTGTTGTGGCTATTAACTACTAAGATTTGAACCCTCAAGAAAAAATAAAAAAATTAATAAGTATACCGGAAAGTCAAATATTCCTTCATATTTTTTACTTAAAATGTTAGAAGGAAAATCAAAGCTAAGATCAAAACACAGTAGATGTGTGCTTTTTTTTAAGAAAAAAGAATCTGAATTAGGACAAAGAAGAAAAGTTTTTGAAATCGAGATGAATATTTGGCAAGGTAATGATGAAATGACGATGCAGAAGTTTGTAACGAAGAAGCACATGTTGTACCATGCATGCATAAGTTCATGTACAAATTATATTAGCGCATTATTTGTTCCTTCATTTGGAAATATTAGTTAATGCCCAGCTACTTCGTTATCATAACATTTTTCATAGAAACTACAAACCACAATTCAAACCTACTCAAAAGTTGAGACAGCATCTATTCTTTGACTAGGTAAAAGAAAAATCTTAATTGACAATCTGATTTAAACACGTGAGACAAAATTATTTGAGGAAAAAATTTCTTCGCATTCAACACAAAAGACCTTAATATGCATTTAATATCATATTTAACTCTAGATTTGAATGAAAAGACATATATATAGAAAGAGAGAGTTAAAGGAAACACTGAGTAACCATTTAAAAGAGACCATGATCAATGCCATAAAGATTCTCTGCAGCACTCCGTTAGTTAAAACCAACAAACTTATCATAACAAAATGAAGAAGACGGCGCACTCCGTTAGTTAAAACCAACAAACTTATCATAACAAAATGAAGAAGACGGCGTGAACTTTACTATCAACTCAGAGATAACCCCCAAAGAGGAAAAGTTAGTTTCACAGCAGCAAAAATAGATCTAGAAAGAAAAATAAGCATCTAAGCTTATGCACCATTTCTAGCTAGGTTTTGATTAAAAAAAAAAAAGCTTTTTTCCTTCCTTTCTAACAATTCAAATTGGTATCAAATTAAGAACTTCATTAATGTATAAAATATTGAGGAAAAATAAGTCGAACAATATACGTAACAACTAGTTCCTACAAGTTCATATATAAATTTCCTTTATGTTTCGACTAAAACTTATCAAACCGAAAATCAAATCTAAAATCAAAACAGAAAAGATGTGTGCTTTAAAATAGAATCTGAACTAGAAACGCGGGAAACCTTTTGGAAGCGAAATAATCTTTGCAAGGTAATCAATAAAACGTCGATGCACATGTTAAATCACAACGAAACACGTGCTACTACCATGCATATATAAATCCATGCATGAACAACATTGACGTGAATTGTGACTTCAATTGAGAATAATATCTAAACCTTAGTACTTACATGATCACTACAATTTTTATAGAAATCAAGGACCATACTTAAGAACTACTTATCACATCACTGATACTCACGCTACATTTGAAAATCGTGCCTAAATTATTGGATTAGGTATTCATTTTTAACCTTGTGTAATAAACTAATTCTACGAAAAAACTTCTCCAACATTCAAAATCGAAAGGCCTGATAAACATGAAATCTCAATCAATGCAAACCACCTTTGGATTAGCTTCATCAGACATATACAGAGAGAAAAACAACACCAAATAACCATTAAAAAGAGACAAGATCAATCATAGCCGTAAAGTTCATTTGTAGCACACCATTAGCTAAGGGCAATAAAGGATCATAACAAAATGGAAGAATTGGTGTAAACATTACGATTGACTCAACCAAAACTTCATGATCTCTCCAACATTAGAAAAAATCTCTACATTCAAAAACCCAAAAAAAAAAAAGGAAAATTCACTAAAAAGGCAAAATAAAGTTCGATGCCTAAGAAATTTGGGGAAAAACACAGAGAGTGTGAAATTAAGACTCGTCCAATTAACAAATCGGTGATAAGTTTGCAAAATCAAAATTCCTAACAAATTCCAAATCAGAAATAGATCGAATTTAGGGTAAATGAACAGCTAACGATTAAGTAAACAAAAGGAAAAAAAAAAAGATCGGAAGTTCTGATTAGCGATTACCCAAAAATCAGTACAGGAGAAGAGGATTTGCTGCCAAAAGGAGAAGCGGAATGTGCACTCCATACACCAAAAAATCACTGTTATATATGCCGCTCCACGTAGGGTTTGAGATAGGAAACAGGTGTTAGTTTCCATAGAAGCAGACAAATGTTCTGTTGGGCAATCTGGAACTACAGATTGAAATTTTGAAGGAAAAAAATCGTGAAGCAGCGCCAAATTGCCGTTTGTCTTTGTAGCAAAATACTGAAAAGCCCCTGAAGCAATCGTTTAAGGAATTAAATTATAATTTATGGGAAATCTTGACAATAATGCATAGATTTATCGCTTGTCAAATCCATCGTGCTATTTGGGTTGGGTGGATTTGAAATCACTTGTCAAATCCATGGTGCTATTTGGATGCAAAATTAAATCCATTCATTTGAAATCCTAGATTTTAGTCCAATGGATTTTATGCCAATTTTAAGTGGATTTGAAATTCCTCCTAAAACTAGTCATTTGAAATCCATTTTAAAAAAAGTCCATATTGTATACTTTCAAAAATTACAATTTGATCCCGAATTTTCAAAAAACCTAGAATTGTAATTCAATCCATAATTTTCAAAAAATTAAAATTTGCAATTCGGCTACTATTTTCAGAAATTCGAATTGCACTTTTGGTCCCTCAATTTTCGGAAATGGCAATTTTAACCCCAGACTTTCGAAAAACCCAGAATAACAATTCAGTCCAGAATTTTCTAAAATTAAAATTTTCAATTCGGACCCTGATTTTCAGGAATCAAATTTGCACCTTTGGTCCCTCAATTTTTAGAAATTACAATTTGACCCCAAATTTTTGAAAAACCAAGAATTGCTATTCAGTTAATTTCGGAAGATTAAATTTTCAATTCGGCCCCTGATTTTCAGAAATAAAAATTTTCACTTTTGGTCCCTTAATTTTCAAAAATTGCCATTTGACCCCAGATTTTCGAAAAACCCAAAGTTCCAATTCAGTCTGGAATTTTCAGAAAATTAATATTTTAAATTCGGCCCCAGATTTTCTGAAATCCGAATTTGCACTTTTGGTCCCTCAATTTTCAAAAATTATAATTTTGTCCCAAATCGATTTATGCGATTTTATCCCGAAATCAACAACAAGAATTAACTCATAGAGCAAATTATAAGGCACAATTGAGAATTTCAAATAAGACAAAAACCAAACAATGAATTTTAAATGAATGGATTTGAAATCCTTTGTAAAAATATTTATCCAAACAAGAGAATGCAAATGAATGGATTTCAAATCATTGGAATTTCAAATCCATTCATTTGAAATCCCTCTTCATTTCAAATCCATCCATCCAAATGGGCCCTTAAGGAATTATAATTTAGAAGGAGAGTGTAATAGAAATTAGGGCTGCCAATTTGGGGCTAATTAACGGATTCACATATCCGGATAGAGTTAGTTCTGTAATTAGGTAGTTTTACTTATTTACCCTCAGTGTTGTTATTTATATAAGCTGTTCTTCAGCTGTTTATTTGTGCACATTATTCATATATATATATATAATTTACAAGTTTAATTTATATTCTCTCAAAATATAGTTCATATTAATTTCTTCTTTACATTGTTTCTTTACCAGTTTACGCTTGGGGATAGTTTGAGTACTTCTACAAGTATAATATGAAGGGTGGTAATGTAAGGGTTTTTGCCAATTTGTATTCTGATTCAAAACTATTGTCATTTTGTATTTTTGAAATATAATTTATTTGGCACTTTACATTCTAAAAATATAGATTTTGGCATATTCTTAAAAAAATAGATTATTGGCACTTTACACCCTGAATATATAAACTTTTTGCAATTTTCAAGTTTTCATCCCGACTTAAAATTTTTAGCACATCTTTTTTTTTAACCAAATTATCGATTATACGCGAGTCTGACAACAACAATATCATATGATAAGGTGTTAGATTTCTAAGTGTATCTTTTAAATACAATTTAAACAATCAAGAGAATACCTATTAAGAACAAGAAGACAATGTCTTATTTTTCTTGATCAAAGTTTTACGTAGAGAAAATGTTAAAAGAAGTTCTTCAAAATGAAAATAAAGTAAGCATAACATGTTTATGATTTTTTTTATAATAAGAGGTTTAAGATCTACCATGTCACAAAAATTACTAAATACACTTATTTTTTTATATAAAGAAAAATACTATAAAAATCAGAATATCAAGTTTTAATAAATACTTTTATTTTATGTAAACAAGAAAAATATAACTTGTATCAATTGTATAGTTTTTTTAGGAATATCACAATTGATGCAAATGAGTGTCTATTTTAGGACAAAGTCAAAATATACATATAATTTGCCAAATAATAATAATAATAATAATAATAATAATAATAATAATAATAATAATAATAATAATAATACAATATTATGATTATTTTTGTGACGCCCCGCTCCTCGGGTTGGGTCAAACGTGGCCCATCCCCGAGTTTGGGATCGCCCGGCGCGGGATAACCCATCAGAGTTGCTGGATTTTTTTTTTTTTGAAACATGATGACAAAAATAATTAAAGCATGCGATAAAACCATATTTAAAATTTAAAAGGCCCACTAGCTCCGTTATATACGGAGAAGGCCAAATATACGGTCATACGGGTAACCCCGCAAGCCTACGGAAAACATAAATACAATATTCAAAATACATCATTCAACATTATAAAAGGTGACAACAAAAGTAGTAGAGTTGCGAAAGCAAGTAAAACGAAAGGGAGGACAATCCCTCAACGACCGACTGGATCCCGGAAACTGACTCATCGACTCAACCATCATAACTCGAGACTCCTGCATCTGAAAAGAATGATAAAAGGGAACGCATAAGTTGATCGTCCAACTTAGTGAGATTGTGGTGCATTGTGCGTGTGACACATGGATGCAACATAATATATATCGTGAGCGTATAAACGAATTAAGCATATATCACATTCTTAAAATCAAGCATAGAGTTCAAACAACCAAGAGTTGCTGATGCCGTTCTCCACTTACCCTCCATCCTCATTCTGATGTCCATCCAAACTCACCGAGTAAGGAGCGACCTTACTATCTGAAATGCATCGACATGTCTTTGCCGGAGTTCGTCCTTACTCCCCAAGTGTTCCTCCCCACTTGGGTTGCAAAGCCAGGCCTACGGGTAACCGTGACAATCCTGCCGGCCCTTGCCGGCCAGGTTGGCATCGGGTCCATATACCAATCAAAATAGGGCCCACACAAAATCGAAAACAAACGGAAACATATAGTCGGAAACAAACGGAACATAACATATCAAACATATTAACATATTATCAACATTTAACGATTCACCGAAAGCAATTCAAACATATAGCTGGGTGAACATATTCGCAACTAAGTAGATCTAGATTCGGTGTAGCATGTATTAGGATAATCATGCTGATATGATAAGTGATTCATACAAGTCAGCTTATTACTAACATACACGAGGTAACTAGCATAGCACGTGATATTCTAGTTATTTACAGCCTAATTACATGCTTAGACTCGACCTACTAGCATATCGGACTAACACACGAATGAACACAGCGCTCACCTGTGCTGCTTACGGTTCTTGAAAGTTTCTCGGTAGAACAACGATTTCGGATCCTGTACATGTGTACGTAACATTTAAGAATCTAAACACGAACAAAAACTTATGATTGACTAAAGAAACACTTTAGTCACAATTATAGTCGGGTCATGGACGAAATGAGACCATGATCCAACTTAAACTAATTAACCCGATTTAGGGGTTCATAGAGCTACGTTGTAAGGAAAGCCACGAATAAGGATTTATAAAAATCCAAGAAAATTCTTTAATAATAGGCATTCATTTAATTTGAGTAAATCAAAGTTTATTTTAAAATTACTTATTTTTCTAATTTTGAAAACTTTATTTATTAATTAATTTAATTTTTGAATTAATTAAATTCAGAAAAATATTTAATCAAAATTATTTATTTTCCGAAAATTATTATTAGAAATTATTTTATTTTATTTTTTGAAAATATTAATTATTTTTAATTAAAAATCAAAGTTCGCTTGAAATTATTTTCTTTTTATTTAACCTTCTTTCTTTTCAAAATTATCTAAGTAATATATTTATTTTCAAAAATATATTTATTAATTAAATTAAATAAATATTTATTTTCCAAAAATGATTTATTATTTATATCTTAGAAAATAATTAATTAAAATTATTTAATTTTATTTTCGAAATTATTTATTATTTATTATTTTTCAAAATTTAATGTTAAATAATTATTAAAAATTATTTTCAATATTTACAAATTTATTTTCAAATTTAATTTTCAAAGTTTATTTTATTATCTAGAATTTTATTCTATTTAATTTTCAGAAATACATATTTCTAAATACTTATCAATAATTATATCCGTTTCAAATATTATTAAATATATTTCAAACCCTTTTCATTTTAAAATAATTCTATTTTTGAAAATATTTAATATTTTTCAGAATATATACTTAAAAATTACTTTTACATTTTCCAGATTTATTTTATAATTCAATTATACATTTTAATATTATAACACTAATTTATTAAAAATATATTTACTTTTTTTTTTTTTTTTAATTAATGATGTGGACTGGCCCAAAGGGCCAGCCCACATAAAGCCTTAGTGGCCTGTTGCACAAGCAACAGGCCGTGCTATAGACCCGGCAGCAAGTTTGCTGCCGGAGGTGGGGTGGCTCCGGCCACCTCACCAAATTTGCACCAAACACCCCTAATTTTTAGACTTGCATAAATAACCCTAAACAAATAATTAAATCATTTTAACACTCAAAATTTTCATAAATGTTAAATCTTTCATAAATATCTTGTAGATCTATAATATGGCATATATTGAGTGAATTTATACAAGTAACTCTTTGAGAAAAATACACTTTTTATTTAAGAAAATTCCAACAAACTCCAAGAATATCATTTTATGGAGAAAAACATAGATCTTTTAAATATTCAACAAAATCAACTATCAATAAGAAATATTCATGTATCAATATCCCAAATCAATGCATCTTAGACATAACTCAAGAGACTTAATAATTTAATTTAAGTTGTTTTAAAGATACTAAAATATTTTTAAGAGTAAAAAGCTAGGGTTTCTAAGGTTGGGCAAAATAAACCATCAAAGAGAAAGCATAAGTTACCAAAACTTGAACTCCTCCAAACACGGTGGTAGCACGGCGGCGTACTGGTGGTGGTCCGGCAGTGGCTGGTGGTCCTCCGGCGGCTTCACGGCGGTGGTGGTGGCCCTTCTTCCTACACTTCTCCCTCTTTCTAATTTCTTTCACTATTTCACACTAACTCTCACTCTTCTCACACACTCTCTTTTTCCTTTCTAATTCTAACATAACTATGAAAACTTAAGTGCAAATAAGGTGAAGAAAATCTGAAAATGAGAGTTTAAAGGTGTTTAAATACACCTTGAAAAGATGGAAGACATAATTAGTCTTCAAAAACCAACCAATGCATGTCTACCTTGGGTAGAGAAATTTCTCTACCCAAGGGGCATGCTTGGCCACCCTAGGAAGCTATAAAGGCTGTCCTAGCAGCTGAAATCAAGTAGGGGTGAAATTTGCACTTTGCCCCCCGAAGTTTTGGTAAAGTGCATTTTTGCCCCAAAAATTATTTATTTTGCACAATTAAGTCCAAATATTTTTCAAAAGAGGTATAATATTATTTCAAAATATTTTTGTGTCATTAAATCATTTCTAATTTAATAAGAACATATGAGATAATTCAAATTGTACATTTTACCCCAAATTAACACTTAAATTTTTGAAATTAAATATAACACATGAAATTGGATAAAAAATCCAATAAAATACGATTAAAGAGGTCCAAAATTTACGGGGCGTTACAATCCTCCCCCCTTAAAAGAATTTGGTCCCCAAATTCGATTGTGGAATTCAGAAGGTTTAGGTTAGAAAGCGTCACTTTCAATTGACAACATTCTAATTGGGGCAGAATAGATGGACAATGAGTCCATACATAGAATCACATCAAATCCTAGGGCCAGAGACGTGATTAGATCGACAAAAAAAATACCATTTCCTCGATCTTAACCTTTCTTACCTTATGAACTAAACTCGTTATAAACGAGGTAACTAATGAAGTATGAGCCTCCAACTCACAGAGTATTTCTGCCATACTTTATTGAGACTATAACATGATGCTATGATTATAGATGCTCCAAAATCAAATAACATTATGCATAAATACCAAAATAAATAAAGTATATACTTTGTTTTGACATCCTATCACACTCTCAAGATAATTAACAAAAAATGTACATGTAATAATTTAAGCATGATGCACAAAAGACTTAGAACACGACTCAACAAATGACTTCCGAGGATCCATGACTCGACTTTGAAAATAAAAGCTCTGATACCATCTGTGACGCCCCGCTCCTCGGGTTGGGTCAAACGTGGCCCATCCCCGAGTTTGGGATCGCCCGGCGCGGGATAACCCATCAGAGTTGCTGGATTTTTTTTTTTTTGAAACATGATGACAAAAATAATTAAAGCATGCGATAAAACCATATTTAAAATTTAAAAGGCCCACTAGCTCCGTTATATACGGAGAAGGCCAAATATACGGTCATACGGGTAACCCCGCAAGCCTACGGAAAACATAAATACAATATTCAAAATACATCATTCAACATTATAAAAGGTGACAACAAAAGTAGTAGAGTTGCGAAAGCAAGTAAAACGAAAGGGAGGACAATCCCTCAACGACCGACTGGATCCCGGAAACTGACTCATCGACTCAACCATCATAACTCGAGACTCCTGCATCTGAAAAGAATGATAAAAGGGAACGCATAAGTTGATCGTCCAACTTAGTGAGATTGTGGTGCATTGTGCGTGTGACACATGGATGCAACATAATATATATCGTGAGCGTATAAACGAATTAAGCATATATCACATTCTTAAAATCAAGCATAGAGTTCAAACAACCAAGAGTTGCTGATGCCGTTCTCCACTTACCCTCCATCCTCATTCTGATGTCCATCCAAACTCACCGAGTAAGGAGCGACCTTACTATCTGAAATGCATCGACATGTCTTTGCCGGAGTTCGTCCTTACTCCCCAAGTGTTCCTCCCCACTTGGGTTGCAAGGCCAGGCCTACGGGTAACCGTGACAATCCTGCCGGCCCTTGCCGGCCAGGTTGGCATCGGGTCCATATACCAATCAAAATAGGGCCCACACAAAATCGAAAACAAACGGAAACATATAGTCGGAAACAAACGGAACATAACATATCAAACATATTAACATATTATCAACATTTAACGATTCACCGAAAGCAATTCAAACATATAGCTGGGTGAACATATTCGCAACTAAGTAGATCTAGATTCGGTGTAGCATGTATTAGGATAATCATGCTGATATGATAAGTGATTCATACAAGTCAGCTTATTACTAACATACACGAGGTAACTAGCATAGCACGTGATATTCTAGTTATTTACAGCCTAATTACATGCTTAGACTCGACCTACTAGCATATCGGACTAACACACGAATGAACACAGCGCTCACCTGTGCTGCTTACGGTTCTTGAAAGTTTCTCGGTAGAACAACGATTTCGGATCCTGTACATGTGTACGTAACATTTAAGAATCTAAACACGAACAAAAACTTATGATTGACTAAAGAAACACTTTAGTCACAATTATAGTCGGGTCATGGACGAAATGAGACCATGATCCAACTTAAACTAATTAACCCGATTTAGGGGTTCATAGAGCTACGTTGTAAGGAAAGCCACGAATAAGGATTTATAAAAATCCAAGAAAATTCTTTAATAATAGGCATTCATTTAATTTGAGTAAATCAAAGTTTATTTTAAAATTACTTATTTTTCTAATTTTGAAAACTTTATTTATTAATTAATTTAATTTTTGAATTAATTAAATTCAGAAAAATATTTAATCAAAATTATTTATTTTCCGAAAATTATTATTAGAAATTATTTTATTTTATTTTTTGAAAATATTAATTATTTTTAATTAAAAATCAAAGTTCGCTTGAAATTATTTTCTTTTTATTTAACCTTCTTTCTTTTCAAAATTATCTAAGTAATATATTTATTTTCAAAAATATATTTATTAATTAAATTAAATAAATATTTATTTTCCAAAAATGATTTATTATTTATATCTTAGAAAATAATTAATTAAAATTATTTAATTTTATTTTCGAAATTATTTATTATTTATTATTTTTCAAAATTTAATGTTAAATAATTATTAAAAATTATTTTCAATATTTACAAATTTATTTTCAAATTTAATTTTCAAAGTTTATTTTATTATCTAGAATTTTATTCTATTTAATTTTCAGAAATACATATTTCTAAATACTTATCAATAATTATATCCGTTTCAAATATTATTAAATATATTTCAAACCCTTTTCATTTTAAAATAATTCTATTTTTGAAAATATTTAATATTTTTCAGAATATATACTTAAAAATTACTTTTACATTTTCCAGATTTATTTTATAATTCAATTATACATTTTAATATTATAACACTAATTTATTAAAAATATATTTACTTTTTTTTTTTTTTTTAATTAATGATGTGGACTGGCCCAAAGGGCCAGCCCACATAAAGCCTTAGTGGCCTGTTGCACAAGCAACAGGCCGTGCTATAGACCCGGCAGCAAGTTTGCTGCCGGAGGTGGGGTGGCTCCGGCCACCTCACCAAATTTGCACCAAACACCCCTAATTTTTAGACTTGCATAAATAACCCTAAACAAATAATTAAATCATTTTAACACTCAAAATTTTCATAAATGTTAAATCTTTCATAAATATCTTGTAGATCTATAATATGGCATATATTGAGTGAATTTATACAAGTAACTCTTTGAGAAAAATACACTTTTTATTTAAGAAAATTCCAACAAACTCCAAGAATATCATTTTATGGAGAAAAACATAGATCTTTTAAATATTCAACAAAATCAACTATCAATAAGAAATATTCATGTATCAATATCCCAAATCAATGCATCTTAGACATAACTCAAGAGACTTAATAATTTAATTTAAGTTGTTTTAAAGATACTAAAATATTTTTAAGAGTAAAAAGCTAGGGTTTCTAAGGTTGGGCAAAATAAACCATCAAAGAGAAAGCATAAGTTACCAAAACTTGAACTCCTCCAAACACGGTGGTAGCACGGCGGCGTACTGGTGGTGGTCCGGCAGTGGCTGGTGGTCCTCCGGCGGCTTCACGGCGGTGGTGGTGGCCCTTCTTCCTACACTTCTCCCTCTTTCTAATTTCTTTCACTATTTCACACTAACTCTCACTCTTCTCACACACTCTCTTTTTCCTTTCTAATTCTAACATAACTATGAAAACTTAAGTGCAAATAAGGTGAAGAAAATCTGAAAATGAGAGTTTAAAGGTGTTTAAATACACCTTGAAAAGATGGAAGACATAATTAGTCTTCAAAAACCAACCAATGCATGTCTACCTTGGGTAGAGAAATTTCTCTACCCAAGGGGCATGCTTGGCCACCCTAGGAAGCTATAAAGGCTGTCCTAGCAGCTGAAATCAAGTAGGGGTGAAATTTGCACTTTGCCCCCCGAAGTTTTGGTAAAGTGCATTTTTGCCCCAAAAATTATTTATTTTGCACAATTAAGTCCAAATATTTTTCAAAAGAGGTATAATATTATTTCAAAATATTTTTGTGTCATTAAATCATTTCTAATTTAATAAGAACATATGAGATAATTCAAATTGTACATTTTACCCCAAATTAACACTTAAATTTTTGAAATTAAATATAACACATGAAATTGGATAAAAAATCCAATAAAATACGATTAAAGAGGTCCATACAATCCTCCCCCCTTAAAAGAATTTGGTCCCCAAATTCGATTGTGGAATTCAGAAGGTTTAGGTTAGAAAGCGTCACTTTCAATTGACAACATTCTAATTGGGGCAGAATAGATGGACAATGAGTCCATACATAGAATCACATCAAATCCTAGGGCCAGAGACGTGATTAGATCGACAAAAAAAATACCATTTCCTCGATCTTAACCTTTCTTACCTTATGAACTAAACTCGTTATAAACGAGGTAACTAATGAAGTATGAGCCTCCAACTCACAGAGTATTTCTGCCATACTTTATTGAGACTATAACATGATGCTATGATTATAGATGCTCCAAAATCAAATAACATTATGCATAAATACCAAAATAAATAAAGTATATACTTTGTTTTGACATCCTATCACACTCTCAAGATAATTAACAAAAAATGTACATGTAATAATTTAAGCATGATGCACAAAAGACTTAGAACACGACTCAACAAATGACTTCCGAGGATCCATGACTCGACTTTGAAAATAAAAGCTCTGATACCATCTGTGACGCCCCGCTCCTCGGGTTGGGTCAAACGTGGCCCATCCCCGAGTTTGGGATCGCCCGGCGCGGGATAACCCATCAGAGTTGCTGGATTTTTTTTTTTTTGAAACATGATGACAAAAATAATTAAAGCATGCGATAAAACCATATTTAAAATTTAAAAGGCCCACTAGCTCCGTTATATACGGAGAAGGCCAAATATACGGTCATACGGGTAACCCCGCAAGCCTACGGAAAACATAAATACAATATTCAAAATACATCATTCAACATTATAAAAGGTGACAACAAAAGTAGTAGAGTTGCGAAAGCAAGTAAAACGAAAGGGAGGACAATCCCTCAACGACCGACTGGATCCCGGAAACTGACTCATCGACTCAACCATCATAACTCGAGACTCCTGCATCTGAAAAGAATGATAAAAGGGAACGCATAAGTTGATCGTCCAACTTAGTGAGATTGTGGTGCATTGTGCGTGTGACACATGGATGCAACATAATATATATCGTGAGCGTATAAACGAATTAAGCATATATCACATTCTTAAAATCAAGCATAGAGTTCAAACAACCAAGAGTTGCTGATGCCGTTCTCCACTTACCCTCCATCCTCATTCTGATGTCCATCCAAACTCACCGAGTAAGGAGCGACCTTACTATCTGAAATGCATCGACATGTCTTTGCCGGAGTTCGTCCTTACTCCCCAAGTGTTCCTCCCCACTTGGGTTGCAAGGCCAGGCCTACGGGTAACCGTGACAATCCTGCCGGCCCTTGCCGGCCAGGTTGGCATCGGGTCCATATACCAATCAAAATAGGGCCCACACAAAATCGAAAACAAACGGAAACATATAGTCGGAAACAAACGGAACATAACATATCAAACATATTAACATATTATCAACATTTAACGATTCACCGAAAGCAATTCAAACATATAGCTGGGTGAACATATTCGCAACTAAGTAGATCTAGATTCGGTGTAGCATGTATTAGGATAATCATGCTGATATGATAAGTGATTCATACAAGTCAGCTTATTACTAACATACACGAGGTAACTAGCATAGCACGTGATATTCTAGTTATTTACAGCCTAATTACATGCTTAGACTCGACCTACTAGCATATCGGACTAACACACGAATGAACACAGCGCTCACCTGTGCTGCTTACGGTTCTTGAAAGTTTCTCGGTAGAACAACGATTTCGGATCCTGTACATGTGTACGTAACATTTAAGAATCTAAACACGAACAAAAACTTATGATTGACTAAAGAAACACTTTAGTCACAATTATAGTCGGGTCATGGACGAAATGAGACCATGATCCAACTTAAACTAATTAACCCGATTTAGGGGTTCATAGAGCTACGTTGTAAGGAAAGCCACGAATAAGGATTTATAAAAATCCAAGAAAATTCTTTAATAATAGGCATTCATTTAATTTGAGTAAATCAAAGTTTATTTTAAAATTACTTATTTTTCTAATTTTGAAAACTTTATTTATTAATTAATTTAATTTTTGAATTAATTAAATTCAGAAAAATATTTAATCAAAATTATTTATTTTCCGAAAATTATTATTAGAAATTATTTTATTTTATTTTTTGAAAATATTAATTATTTTTAATTAAAAATCAAAGTTCGCTTGAAATTATTTTCTTTTTATTTAACCTTCTTTCTTTTCAAAATTATCTAAGTAATATATTTATTTTCAAAAATATATTTATTAATTAAATTAAATAAATATTTATTTTCCAAAAATGATTTATTATTTATATCTTAGAAAATAATTAATTAAAATTATTTAATTTTATTTTCGAAATTATTTATTATTTATTATTTTTCAAAATTTAATGTTAAATAATTATTAAAAATTATTTTCAATATTTACAAATTTATTTTCAAATTTAATTTTCAAAGTTTATTTTATTATCTAGAATTTTATTCTATTTAATTTTCAGAAATACATATTTCTAAATACTTATCAATAATTATATCCGTTTCAAATATTATTAAATATATTTCAAACCCTTTTCATTTTAAAATAATTCTATTTTTGAAAATATTTAATATTTTTCAGAATATATACTTAAAAATTACTTTTACATTTTCCAGATTTATTTTATAATTCAATTATACATTTTAATATTATAACACTAATTTATTAAAAATATATTTACTTTTTTTTTTTTTTTTAATTAATGATGTGGACTGGCCCAAAGGGCCAGCCCACATAAAGCCTTAGTGGCCTGTTGCACAAGCAACAGGCCGTGCTATAGACCCGGCAGCAAGTTTGCTGCCGGAGGTGGGGTGGCTCCGGCCACCTCACCAAATTTGCACCAAACACCCCTAATTTTTAGACTTGCATAAATAACCCTAAACAAATAATTAAATCATTTTAACACTCAAAATTTTCATAAATGTTAAATCTTTCATAAATATCTTGTAGATCTATAATATGGCATATATTGAGTGAATTTATACAAGTAACTCTTTGAGAAAAATACACTTTTTATTTAAGAAAATTCCAACAAACTCCAAGAATATCATTTTATGGAGAAAAACATAGATCTTTTAAATATTCAACAAAATCAACTATCAATAAGAAATATTCATGTATCAATATCCCAAATCAATGCATCTTAGACATAACTCAAGAGACTTAATAATTTAATTTAAGTTGTTTTAAAGATACTAAAATATTTTTAAGAGTAAAAAGCTAGGGTTTCTAAGGTTGGGCAAAATAAACCATCAAAGAGAAAGCATAAGTTACCAAAACTTGAACTCCTCCAAACACGGTGGTAGCACGGCGGCGTACTGGTGGTGGTCCGGCAGTGGCTGGTGGTCCTCCGGCGGCTTCACGGCGGTGGTGGTGGCCCTTCTTCCTACACTTCTCCCTCTTTCTAATTTCTTTCACTATTTCACACTAACTCTCACTCTTCTCACACACTCTCTTTTTCCTTTCTAATTCTAACATAACTATGAAAACTTAAGTGCAAATAAGGTGAAGAAAATCTGAAAATGAGAGTTTAAAGGTGTTTAAATACACCTTGAAAAGATGGAAGACATAATTAGTCTTCAAAAACCAACCAATGCATGTCTACCTTGGGTAGAGAAATTTCTCTACCCAAGGGGCATGCTTGGCCACCCTAGGAAGCTATAAAGGCTGTCCTAGCAGCTGAAATCAAGTAGGGGTGAAATTTGCACTTTGCCCCCCGAAGTTTTGGTAAAGTGCATTTTTGCCCCAAAAATTATTTATTTTGCACAATTAAGTCCAAATATTTTTCAAAAGAGGTATAATATTATTTCAAAATATTTTTGTGTCATTAAATCATTTCTAATTTAATAAGAACATATGAGATAATTCAAATTGTACATTTTACCCCAAATTAACACTTAAATTTTTGAAATTAAATATAACACATGAAATTGGATAAAAAATCCAATAAAATACGATTAAAGAGGTCCAAAATTTACGGGGCGTTACAATCCTCCCCCCTTAAAAGAATTTGGTCCCCAAATTCGATTGTGGAATTCAGAAGGTTTAGGTTAGAAAGCGTCACTTTCAATTGACAACATTCTAATTGGGGCAGAATAGATGGACAATGAGTCCATACATAGAATCACATCAAATCCTAGGGCCAGAGACGTGATTAGATCGACAAAAAAAATACCATTTCCTCGATCTTAACCTTTCTTACCTTATGAACTAAACTCGTTATAAACGAGGTAACTAATGAAGTATGAGCCTCCAACTCACAGAGTATTTCTGCCATACTTTATTGAGACTATAACATGATGCTATGATTATAGATGCTCCAAAATCAAATAACATTATGCATAAATACCAAAATAAATAAAGTATATACTTTGTTTTGACATCCTATCACACTCTCAAGATAATTAACAAAAAATGTACATGTAATAATTTAAGCATGATGCACAAAAGACTTAGAACACGACTCAACAAATGACTTCCGAGGATCCATGACTCGACTTTGAAAATAAAAGCTCCGATACCATCTGTGACGCCCCGCTCCTCGGGTTGGGTCAAACGTGGCCCATCCCCGAGTTTGGGATCGCCCGGCGCGGGATAACCCATCAGAGTTGCTGGATTTTTTTTTTTTTGAAACATGATGACAAAAATAATTAAAGCATGCGATAAAACCATATTTAAAATTTAAAAGGCCCACTAGCTCCGTTATATACGGAGAAGGCCAAATATACGGTCATACGGGTAACCCCGCAAGCCTACGGAAAACATAAATACAATATTCAAAATACATCATTCAACATTATAAAAGGTGACAACAAAAGTAGTAGAGTTGCGAAAGCAAGTAAAACGAAAGGGAGGACAATCCCTCAACGACCGACTGGATCCCGGAAACTGACTCATCGACTCAACCATCATAACTCGAGACTCCTGCATCTGAAAAGAATGATAAAAGGGAACGCATAAGTTGATCGTCCAACTTAGTGAGATTGTGGTGCATTGTGCGTGTGACACATGGATGCAACATAATATATATCGTGAGCGTATAAACGAATTAAGCATATATCACATTCTTAAAATCAAGCATAGAGTTCAAACAACCAAGAGTTGCTGATGCCGTTCTCCACTTACCCTCCATCCTCATTCTGATGTCCATCCAAACTCACCGAGTAAGGAGCGACCTTACTATCTGAAATGCATCGACATGTCTTTGCCGGAGTTCGTCCTTACTCCCCAAGTGTTCCTCCCCACTTGGGTTGCAAGGCCAGGCCTACGGGTAACCGTGACAATCCTGCCGGCCCTTGCCGGCCAGGTTGGCATCGGGTCCATATACCAATCAAAATAGGGCCCACACAAAATCGAAAACAAACGGAAACATATAGTCGGAAACAAACGGAACATAACATATCAAACATATTAACATATTATCAACATTTAACGATTCACCGAAAGCAATTCAAACATATAGCTGGGTGAACATATTCGCAACTAAGTAGATCTAGATTCGGTGTAGCATGTATTAGGATAATCATGCTGATATGATAAGTGATTCATACAAGTCAGCTTATTACTAACATACACGAGGTAACTAGCATAGCACGTGATATTCTAGTTATTTACAGCCTAATTACATGCTTAGACTCGACCTACTAGCATATCGGACTAACACACGAATGAACACAGCGCTCACCTGTGCTGCTTACGGTTCTTGAAAGTTTCTCGGTAGAACAACGATTTCGGATCCTGTACATGTGTACGTAACATTTAAGAATCTAAACACGAACAAAAACTTATGATTGACTAAAGAAACACTTTAGTCACAATTATAGTCGGGTCATGGACGAAATGAGACCATGATCCAACTTAAACTAATTAACCCGATTTAGGGGTTCATAGAGCTACGTTGTAAGGAAAGCCACGAATAAGGATTTATAAAAATCCAAGAAAATTCTTTAATAATAGGCATTCATTTAATTTGAGTAAATCAAAGTTTATTTTAAAATTACTTATTTTTCTAATTTTGAAAACTTTATTTATTAATTAATTTAATTTTTGAATTAATTAAATTCAGAAAAATATTTAATCAAAATTATTTATTTTCCGAAAATTATTATTAGAAATTATTTTATTTTATTTTTTGAAAATATTAATTATTTTTAATTAAAAATCAAAGTTCGCTTGAAATTATTTTCTTTTTATTTAACCTTCTTTCTTTTCAAAATTATCTAAGTAATATATTTATTTTCAAAAATATATTTATTAATTAAATTAAATAAATATTTATTTTCCAAAAATGATTTATTATTTATATCTTAGAAAATAATTAATTAAAATTATTTAATTTTATTTTCGAAATTATTTATTATTTATTATTTTTCAAAATTTAATGTTAAATAATTATTAAAAATTATTTTCAATATTTACAAATTTATTTTCAAATTTAATTTTCAAAGTTTATTTTATTATCTAGAATTTTATTCTATTTAATTTTCAGAAATACATATTTCTAAATACTTATCAATAATTATATCCGTTTCAAATATTATTAAATATATTTCAAACCCTTTTCATTTTAAAATAATTCTATTTTTGAAAATATTTAATATTTTTCAGAATATATACTTAAAAATTACTTTTACATTTTCCAGATTTATTTTATAATTCAATTATACATTTTAATATTATAACACTAATTTATTAAAAATATATTTACTTTTTTTTTTTTTTTTAATTAATGATGTGGACTGGCCCAAAGGGCCAGCCCACATAAAGCCTTAGTGGCCTGTTGCACAAGCAACAGGCCGTGCTATAGACCCGGCAGCAAGTTTGCTGCCGGAGGTGGGGTGGCTCCGGCCACCTCACCAAATTTGCACCAAACACCCCTAATTTTTAGACTTGCATAAATAACCCTAAACAAATAATTAAATCATTTTAACACTCAAAATTTTCATAAATGTTAAATCTTTCATAAATATCTTGTAGATCTATAATATGGCATATATTGAGTGAATTTATACAAGTAACTCTTTGAGAAAAATACACTTTTTATTTAAGAAAATTCCAACAAACTCCAAGAATATCATTTTATGGAGAAAAACATAGATCTTTTAAATATTCAACAAAATCAACTATCAATAAGAAATATTCATGTATCAATATCCCAAATCAATGCATCTTAGACATAACTCAAGAGACTTAATAATTTAATTTAAGTTGTTTTAAAGATACTAAAATATTTTTAAGAGTAAAAAGCTAGGGTTTCTAAGGTTGGGCAAAATAAACCATCAAAGAGAAAGCATAAGTTACCAAAACTTGAACTCCTCCAAACACGGTGGTAGCACGGCGGCGTACTGGTGGTGGTCCGGCAGTGGCTGGTGGTCCTCCGGCGGCTTCACGGCGGTGGTGGTGGCCCTTCTTCCTACACTTCTCCCTCTTTCTAATTTCTTTCACTATTTCACACTAACTCTCACTCTTCTCACACACTCTCTTTTTCCTTTCTAATTCTAACATAACTATGAAAACTTAAGTGCAAATAAGGTGAAGAAAATCTGAAAATGAGAGTTTAAAGGTGTTTAAATACACCTTGAAAAGATGGAAGACATAATTAGTCTTCAAAAACCAACCAATGCATGTCTACCTTGGGTAGAGAAATTTCTCTACCCAAGGGGCATGCTTGGCCACCCTAGGAAGCTATAAAGGCTGTCCTAGCAGCTGAAATCAAGTAGGGGTGAAATTTGCACTTTGCCCCCCGAAGTTTTGGTAAAGTGCATTTTTGCCCCAAAAATTATTTATTTTGCACAATTAAGTCCAAATATTTTTCAAAAGAGGTATAATATTATTTCAAAATATTTTTGTGTCATTAAATCATTTCTAATTTAATAAGAACATATGAGATAATTCAAATTGTACATTTTACCCCAAATTAACACTTAAATTTTTGAAATTAAATATAACACATGAAATTGGATAAAAAATCCAATAAAATACGATTAAAGAGGTCCAAAATTTACGGGGCGTTACAATTTTTGTGATTGAACTCGAAATAATTTTTTTTTATTTTTGATTGTTGTGCATTGAAATGACCATTTTATCTCTCTCAATGACGACATTTCAAGGTTTTTTTCAAAGAAAAACACGTTACGTTGCAAAATGCCAAAAAATATATATTTCTAAGGTTCAAAGTGCAAACATGTTATATTTTTAAGGTGCCAAAATTTTTAAGTTGGGATGAAAAATATTAAAACCTTATATTTCTAGGATGCAAAATGATAAAAATCCTAAGTGTAATTATATACTAAACCTCAAATATTATAATATGAATGGTATATAATATGAAGGATGGTAAAACCTCAAGGTTAGTTTGAGAAATTTTCTGAATGTGTAAATTTTTAAATTTCCTCGAGCACACCAAAAAGCAATATCAAAAGCCATTTTTCATTTTCATGATTTATGTGTGCTAATTGCAGATTCTCTCTTCACAAGTTGGAATAAAATAACCCACAAAACATTGTTTAATTGTTTCAAACATCTGTTTATACAGTTTAAAAATGAAGACCTATTTACTTCCCCATTTCCCTTGGCATTTTCATATATAGTATATAAAAGCTGAATCCATTAGAGTATAGCAGACTCAAAACATGCATTTGAGCGAGAACGAAGGTATAGAGAAGAAGACCTTTGTGGTCATAGGAGGGCTGGGCTTTGTGGGCTCGGCCCTCTGCTTCGAGCTAGTCAAACGTGGGGCCCATCAAGTTCGGGCCTTCGATCTCCGATCCGAATCTCCTTGGTCTCAGGATCTCCGCAATCAGGGAGTCTCTTGCATTCAAGGTATATTTTTTAATAATTGCTAGTGATTTTTATTGTTGCGGAGATTTTGGTTGATTGTGCAATTCGTGCAAATAGTGCAAAGTTGTTAAATTCTGAATTGAAGTTAATTTGATGTGGTTTTATTCAATCAGTTAAACTTTTCATTTGATTGATGCCCCTTTCTCTTTCTCAATTGATATCATGGATCGAATTTCAGTTGAATATTTATAAAGTTCAATATTAGAGACTTTTTGGGAGTTTTTTGTAAATTTTTGAGAAGTATTTGGAAAAATTAAATCAAGGGAAACATGTACAAGCTGAAACTACTCTATATTTGTTTGGATTGACTCAAAACCCCTAAACTTTTTGGTCGGAACTGTTCGAAATTTTGATTAATGATATGATTTGCTAATAAGAGTTTGTTTGAATGAAAAACAAAGAATTTAAGCTGATACTGTTACTTAACATCATATTTTGTGCTCAAGTTATTGTTGATTGCATATGAGACAGAATCAAAAAATTTTAAAAATATAAGGAGAAATAGAAAGATTTTAGATGAAAAAGAATGAAAAACATTTATTACCATTGATTGTTCTATGCTTATAGATATACTTGTAAAAGAAATACATCCTAGTATTTCATTTATTATAGGATTAGCTCATAGCTAACATTCGTATATACATTGTAGGGGATGTTTCAAAGAAACAAGATGTTGAAAAGGCATTGCGTGGCTCAGATTGTGTTTTTCACCTGGCTTCATATGGCATGTCTGGCAAAGAGATGCTCCAATATAGCCGTGTTGATGAGATAAATATAAATGGAACTTGCCATGTTCTGGATGCTTGTCTGGAGTATGGAATCGGAAGGCTCGTGTATGTGAGTACATACAATGTTGTGTTTGGTGGAAAAGAAATTGTAAATGGGAATGAAAGCTTACCTTACTTTCCTTTGGATGACCATGTAGATTCATATGGTCGTAGTAAATCTATAGCTGAACAATTGGTTTTGAAGAGCAGTGGTCGCACCTTCAAGTGAGTTGTTTTACTTCCTTTCCCATGAGAATAATTGAAAATCAATCGTCTTACATTTGGATAGCGAGTCGTTTTTACTTAGAGGTGAACATTTTCTTGGTTTTTTATCCTCATCTAGGATTAAAATAACTGGGAATATTATGTGATTAGCTGTTAGTGTTCAAAATACTACCGTTGAAACGACTTTCCCAATCAGGTTGGTCTTTGTTGAATTTCTTTCACGACAAAGAATATCTTGGGCTGAATTGAAAGAAAAACTTGCCCATTTCATTGAATGGATGTACCTGAACTTACTTGAACAGGATCTTTTTCTTATGTTTATGTTGATTCTTTGGCTTGTGAAGCACTGCAATTTCTCCAAATGGTCAGAACTCAATCACAATTGGAAAGAGTTCATGTCCACAATCTAAATACCCCTTAGCGTGTGAATAAAAACTTCAAAATGTGGATCACCTTTCTATACCATTTTTGTCCCCTAAATATGGACAAAATTTCCTTCACTTTTCTGCCATTTTTCTTGTGTTGTTATTGGTAGTTATTTTCCAGCAAAATAAACTCCTCAGAATAGGGAATGAAAATGGGTGATTCTTCCTTTCAAATGAAATAACCGCTACCTCCAAAAATTCATTTGATTAGTGCGTCATGAATATAGGTCGAAACCGTCCTCATAAGAAGCCCGTCTGCCCAAAATATTATGGGAGCATTGTTTTACATTGATGGATAAATTTGTATTGATTGTTGTTGATATGGCTATGCAGAAAGAAAATTGGCAAACTCTACACATGCGCAATTCGTCCTGCTGCTATATATGGACCAGGTGAAGAAAGGCACATGCCAAGGATTATTAATCTTGCAAAGTTAGGTCTTCTACCTTTCAAAATTGGCACTGCAAATGTGAAGGGAGACTGGGTTTATGTCGATAATCTTGTATTGGCCTTGCTATTAGCTAGCATGGGTCTTTTGGATGATATTCCCGGCAGAGAAGGACAGCCAGTTGCTGCTGGTCAACCTTACTTCATATCAGACGGTACAAATAGCCTATATAGTACTTTAAAATGATTCAATTACATTTTGAACTATAATTACTATCAATTACTATAATTCAGAACTTGAGAATTGAGAAATGAACACTTCTCATTTGCCTTGTTGGTTCTTTCTTTTCATTAACAGGGTCTCCAGTCAATAGTTTTGAGTTCCTTAAACCACTACTCAAGAGTCTGGACTATGATTTGCCGAAATTATCAATAACAGTCTCACATGCCCTTCTTCTAGGAAACTTCTTTAAAGTTTTCTACAGCCTTTTGTATCCATTGCTAAGACGGAGGTGGCTTCCTCAGCCCTTGATCCTTCCCGCTGAAGTATATAAGGTGAGATTCACAACCTTTTGTTTTTTATATTCTTTTACTACTTACAAATATAAACCTCAATTCTTACAAGGGGGAAAGCTTCTGTTTCTGTAAAATTCAATGTTTTTTTTATATTTAATTTAAATGATTGCAGGTTGGTGTTACCCATTACTTCTCTTTTCTGAAAGCAAGGGGGGAACTTGGTTACACTCCAATGGTTAGTCCTCAAGAGGGCATGTCTGCAACAATAGCATACTGGAAGGAGAGGAAAAGGAGAACATTAGATGGCCCTACCATTTACGCATGGCTGTTCGTGGTGATTGGAATGACAATGTTATTATGTGCTGCATACTTACCCGATTCCGTGCCCCTATGTAAATCAATTGCCCTTACTGTTTTTCGCTCGATGTGGATGACGAGGATTGTTTTCATTTCATCTGTAGCAGCACATGTTGGTGAGGGTTTTTATGCATGGAAACTTGCAAAAAAGGTTGATCCTGCAAATGCAAGAGGTTGGTTTTGGCAGACTTTTTGTTTGGGATACTTCTCATTGCGTTTTCTGCTGAAGAGAGCCAAAATGTAGGAAACGGGTACGGTTTTGTAGCTCGTATGCACTTGTACAGGCAACTTTTGGTGGCCTTTGTTGGATTATAATAAAACAGCAAAATGTTCTATTCACGTGTGTTGCATAATACCCAAAATGTGGACAATGGAAAAACCTTCTTCTTTCCATTAATTTTTTATTTTAGTGATTTAGTCCCTTTTCTATGCTATGTTTTTTGTGAGACTCGAAATAACCGAGAGCAGCACTGACTAGCACATAACACAAAAACACCATTATGCTGCCATGAAGTTTAACTTCTTCTCCCAGTGTTTCAGATTCGGCATCTGCACCTGAAATCACTTGATGGATCTAAACTCAGACCTGATCGAGAGGGTTTAAGTACATGTTACAATATGGATCAGTTTGGCACAAATTGGGTTCTCCGATTCATTTTTGTAACGCTTGGAACCTAGACCTGACTTATTACCAAATTGATCAATCTGATTATGTTGCTTTAACCCCATAATATTTCGGACTAGTAAAATAACATCATATCTTCAAATTTGTTGATGATTTTAGTTCACATTGTTTTTCAATTTTAAAATTGACTTGAATAAGAACATGTGGATCATTTTAAAGATTTTACTTATTATATTTACATATTTATTAACTAATTTGATTTTATAAACAATATTAATAAATTAAATAATACTTTAATATAAATATGATTTTCTTTCATACCTAAAATTTATATAATAATATTAATCTATTTAATATTTATTTAAATAATAAAATCATATAACATAATTATAGTGCCTAATTAGTAATGATAGCACTACAACAATTGAATATATATAATACGTAAAAAGAAAAATAAACTCTCGACCAATCATGGGAGAATAAATAGTAATATAAAAAAATAAACTTGCACACTTAAATTGCATACCACAGTCAATCCATCTATAAATAGTATATAGTACCACATCATAAAAAACCAATTTGCAAACTAAAATTTGAAAGACAAAAACATTTTAAATAACCTGACATAAATCATAAAGAAAGGTGCCAATTTATCCTAAACGTTCTCATTCAACCATTTATCTCCACATGAACATATACAAGTAGCAATAACAATCATATGAAACTCATGGATCTCACAAGAAAATAGCCTCCAATATTTATTATAAATAAATAAGCTTTCAGCAAGACTCATGATTGAACGATTTAATCATTTTCTTGTATAGTAGTCTCCGAAATTAAGAAAGATTTATTAACAGTTGAGAATATTGTTCTCAATCAAAGTGGTTACTTAGCTAGCTTGTAGACCCGATTAATCATATGGATGTATCCAAATTCATATAATCAATAGATATTGTTTAATTTTCTCCAATCTTGGCATATCTGAAAAGCACGTAACCAAAAAGTTTTTGATAAAATTGTGGAACATACTAATGCTACTTCTCTCAATTTACCAGTTAGCTTTGGACCTCAAGGATAATTTCAAATCCTTGAGGAAACCAAAACTCGACCCAATCCAACGACAAATGCTGCCTGCACGGGGAAGGTTTAAACTCAACTCCGAAGGGAGTCTTTATGCTTATGAAAACTCAAGAAACGTCGTGATCCAGAATGACGAGGGTGATTGGGTTCTTGGTTTTTGTTGGGATATTGGTCCTTGTTCTATCACTATGGCTGAATTATTGGCACTTTGGGAGGGTCTGATTCTTTCTTGGGATGGTAGACTTCAATGTGTGGAGGTTGAGCTTGACTCGACGGAGGTTATTTACAATCTTATTCGGAAACATAACACGGAGAATCACCCTTTTTCCATATCTTGGACTATAGAGTTTTTCTTAGTAAACCATGGAAGATCAGACTTAGACATGCATGTACGGAGATCGACAAATTCGGTGACGGACATCAGGTTGAGAGGGGAATGAAGACCTTCTGGGAGTAAGCTCACATTCATGTTTTGGAGGCGGGTAAACACCACTAATGTTCCTTCTTATCGTTAACTTTTTACAGAGTGATCTCTCTTGGGTTTTTTTTTTTCCATGTTACTCCTCACTATGAATTATTTGTTTCAATTTGATCATTTACAAAAGATCTTTTACTTGTAATGTTACACTTTAGTCACTCATAAAAGTATTTTGTATCGACTTCGTCCCTCATAAAACAGTTTCTTTATCAATTTAGTGCCTCATGAAGTTGTTTTGATCCTTTAGTTCACATTGGACCATCTAAAAATGACAAAAGTGAATAACTTATAGTGGAGACTAACGAAGAAAAAAAACAACACTCTGTAAAAAATTAATAATAAGGGGGATGATTAGTGGTGTTTACCCTTATAGGAAGACTAGGCCATTTGTTTTATTGACTGACCAAAAAAAAATGAAAATATTTTAAATTACCTAACTATGTGACTTTTTTACTTAGAAAAATTAATTTTTACTTTTTACGTAGATCAAAAACCCTAAAAAATTATTATTTCTTATAATTAAAAAGTTTATACAGATGTGAACCCAAGCCGTGCTAATGATGACTGATAAAAAAAAGAGAATATTCAAAATTGTCTTAATTATAAAATTAAATTTAAACTATAAGTCAACTTTGGAGGGCAAAGCTGGAAAAAAAATTAAGGGATAATTTCTAAAATTACCTCAGAGGTTTACTGTAATGACATTGATCGTCCTCCATGTTTGGGATATTGACAAACTAACCCTTACAACTTTACAGCGTTAAAATATTGGCAAACTAACCCTCACAACTTTACGGCGTTAAATTTCTAATGGCGTATGTAGACGTCATCAAAACAAATATTTGATATGAAAAAATGAGCCAAATTAATAAATTAAATGTGAAATCAGTAATAAGAAAATGGTTAAAATAGATGAAAAAAATTGGTGAAATCAATAAAAAAAAAAGGGTGAAATTGAATTGCATCCGTTAGGTTTATGCATCCATCTCCCAACACAGAAAGACCATTGTTGACTAACAAAATTGAAAAGTTTCCTGAAAAATAAAAGATACAAAAAACAGAATCCTCAAAACAAAATTTTTTTATATGAAGGGAAAATACTTATAATCATCAATAGCATGCTTTAACTCAGATGATATGTTCTCTAACTTTCCATAAGTCTTCAACTCAGACATGACCAAACGAAGCAGCTCCTTGTGTTTCGACTATTTCTTTCCAATTATTCGACTATAGGAGTATAATCCAAGCCATGAGATTTCCTTCTTTTCACATCATATTTTGGACGAAAAGCTACGCCAACATCAAAATTTCTCAATAGTATATATATTCATTATCCAGTACGATATCCTTCATCACACCGAGCAATTTTTCTTGACAGGTTCCAAAGCTTTTAATAAATCTGAAACTACAATGAACACACCAGATAACAAGAAAGGGACAAGTTTTTTGTAGGCATCATCATACTCAAATACTGACTAGACAAGCAAAGTCCAAAAAGGGTCACACTAGGAAAAGATTAGCTTTTAATATAACGGGGAAGTTTCAATTGTAATTTCGTGTATTTATGTTTGTGATAACGTTAAGAACTATGAAAACTAATCAGAACCATATCACATGCAACGTTTTGATCAATCTAGCTCCTTTGTAGAATGCGGAGCTAAATAAGAGAATCACATCATCCGTTTGCATAACCTAGCTTAACTATGTCCAAAGAGGCAGAAACCACTTGCACATTGCAAAACTCTAACGGACCTTGATGGAGTTGGACGAAAATCGTGAAATGATTTTATAGTCCTCGTCAGTTTTAATTAAAAATAAATAAATAACCTGATTAACAAAACATATTATTTACTCTTGCAATAATGCACCAAATTATCATATTACTCTTACAGAATTTAAATTTAAATGGATATAAAAAATTATAATTGCATATTGGTCTCTAAACTTTAAAAAAATAAAAAAACTCACCCATCCCTATCCCTACCCCCACCCCAATCTCCCCCTTTTTCCCAAGCTGCCAAAAATGCGCCGCCCTACGGCGGATCTCAGGTACCGACACAACCGGAATCAATCCATGAGGATTGTAGCCCAGGTCAACGGGGTTCTAAAGGCGCAATAATTTCTCGATTTGGTTGAGTAACGAGGGAGAAATCAATATCTGAAATTTCTTAGAATTAGGGCTTTGCGATTCAGAAATTCAAACACCAAATTCGAACGATCCTTACAACGGTTTGTGAAAAAGATTTATACATATGAGTTCGCGATGATAATACGAACAAAACCCCTAAACTTATCCGTCGACAATCCGCCGGAGAGTGGTGGTCGAACGTTAGGAAGAAGATGAAGGCGGGCGGGTGGGTGGGTGGTGGGTCGGGTGTGTTTCAGTTTTTTTTTATAAATAAATTCTAATAATTTTATCCCCTCAAAAAAAAAAAATTCTAATAATTTTTTTAAATATATATAAATTTTATTATTTTAATAAATATTAAGTAAGATTAATAATATGTAAATCTTAAATAACTTATTAAAATTTACGAAATTTTATACTACGGATTTATTAACATGTGAGAATTTTTATACATAATGTCTAATAATTTATGTTCAAGTTTGTTTTCTTTTAATGATTGAACGTAGTTCATTCATTTATCCTTGTACTTTAATTATGAATTTTTTTGAAATTATTATAAACTACGGGTTAAATGTGAAAGTTTAATGTATTTATATTTTTATTTATGTTCTACAATATTATTCATATAATTAACCATAATTTATTAACTTTTTCTCGTACTTTAATTGTAAAAGCATATGAATTTTTTTAAAAAAAAACATTGATATTATATTATTTTTATTTAAGAATATATATACATTATACACTAATGAACTAATTATAGGCTTCATGTAAATTAATAACATTTGAACCCAACTTATACATATACATTGCAAAGAGAATCCTCATATCCATCAAACATAACAAGGGCACAATTTTTTATTGGTTCGAATTAAGTCTTGGTGGAGATGATGAAGGGCACTACCAAATAACATGTTAAATGATGCTAAACTAAATTAATATAAATAAAATTGTAGCGGACATGGAAGAACATTTCCAAACGAAGCTTAAAAGGGACCGAAGATGAAAAATTCGATTGATTAAACTCTTTAACAGAAAAGGACAAAATTAAAATTGTTAACCTCTCCGACATTGGCGATGAGAATATGATTATCGTAATACTAAGAATGATGATGAAAAAAATAGCAAGCTGCTGATAAATAGGGACAACATCAGAAGATAATAAATAGACAAAGTTCCTCGTGATTAGAAAAATCACGCGGGCAGAAACAAAAATAGAAAGAATACACAACTATGGTGCATAAAGATTGCACTACACCAATTATGTGCGCACGGGATTCAGATATGATACGTAAAGGAATAAAACTAAAATCTCGACCAATAATAGGAGAATAAATAGTATAATAAACGAATAAAACTTGTTCATATTCCCTACCACCAAGAATCCTTACATACAGTATAAAGAAACTACTTCATACATTAAATGTAACTTCCTTTTGCTCCTTCTTATTCGTTGAACCTGGGGGTCTGCCCCTAGCCTTTTTCACGGTGTACGACCCCGTTGTTTCACTCAACGATGTTCCACTAACCATCGGTCCACTAACCGGCGTCTGGTGCTCCATCGACTGCGATGTAGGGACGCTTATCGGCTGGTTTTAGGAGCCATTGTTATATTGATCCCATATTTACAGGGCCGACCCCACTTCCGCTTGTTGTCGCCCGAGTTCACGTGCCTGATCACAACAGCGCCAGAGGGGATATATAGGTGCGAAGACGGAGGTGGAGGCGCCAAAGTTTCTGCTCTGTACATGGGTTCTTCGTAAGGTTCGAGCATATTTTGTTCCAGCTGCGACGGTTGAGAGGGACCAGCCGGAGCTTCCGCCGGCACCGGTGAATTAGGAGCGACGGTGGATGCCTCGTGGTTTGTCATGGCGGTTGTTGCTGCTTCTGTTGAAGCCGACATGTTTCCGAAATTGCCCTTGGGTTGAAAACGAATTTACCTGAGGACAACAAAATAGTCAGTGTGAAGGAATTGCAGATCTTCAGTAGTAGCTAAAGAAGTAGGTTCAATTAAGTCTAGAATTATATTTAAGAACGCCATTTCAATAGATTATTTTGGATTCAACAAACTTAACAACTTAACTTAAATTAAACCCGTGCAAAAAAATGAAAATTGGGGGAAGAAAAGAGAGAAGTTGATTTAATGGAACTGTAAAAGCTTCACAAATTTTCGAACCCATCGAGGAAGAAAAGTGAAGAAGAGCTCGAAAATTAAACATGAAAAAGGTTAAAAGTTTTTGAAAATTCTTAATTTTCATGAATTACGGTTAAAATAATGCTGTAAATTTTTAGGAAAAATGAGAAAATCCTGAAAAAAGAAAAATCAGAAAAACCTTACCAATAAATCTGGAAAATTTTCTGCACCAGTTAGGCAAAACGAAAAGTTGAACTCGTGATTTATTTAGAAATTTTAAATAGAGAAAAGGGTTTTGCCGAAAATAGCTTTTGGTGAATACGAATAATTAATTAACGCTAATATTTATAATTACTTAGACGCATTTTTTAGTAAAAAAAATCATCTTTTGTAAATAGAATAATAAAATTTACAATCAGTCTTAATATAACAAATTATCATTAATCTGTTTTGACGGTCAACATGTGGCAGATAGACTCTTATGTCATATATGACATAAAATGATATCTACAAAATAGTAACTGTAAGATGCATTTAAAATAATTTAAAAGTTTATATTAATAATATGTACATTAAACTATAATATAATATCATAATAAAATCAATTTATTTTCATAAAATGGTTATATATACCAAACAAAATTAAAAGAATTTAAATTATCAAGAATTTTGGTCTTTATTTTAATATTTTAATTATTAAAAACTAAAGTTCTAAAAGCACATACGAGAATAATCATAATCTAAGTATTGAAATTTGTATTTATATTCTATGACTTTCGGAGAATTTCGTGCAATCGGTAGATGCTGATTTGGATGATTAGTTGGTTAATTTGTGTAGCATGTGAATTACATTATTTTAAATTCGAATTTTGTAAAGTTAATTTAAACAGCTAAGATCTATTAGGGTGCAAATTTTCCATTATAACGAATGGATAAATTTTAATTATGTTGTTCCTATATTACAAATGTTTTTTAATTTTCTTCTAGAAGGGATAATTTAGCCAAATAAGGGAAAACAATTAACAAGAAATAAATTAGATATTGGCCTATTACGTTTTGACTAAAATGAAGGTCACATTCATCTTGCAATGGTGGATTATATCCATAGGGGTAGGATGATAAAAACATGTGCATAAGAGGGCGAAAAATTGTCCTCTCATACACATTTTTCGCTCATCCAACACCCCACTGGATTAAATCCACCGCTATTGGAGATTTAGCTGGATTGTTTTAACAAATATTATCAGACGACGAATGAAGGTGGATGGATTGAATAGTTCAGCTACGGGCGATTTGGGAAGATTAGGATTTTAGGGTTTATGTTTATTTGTTAAATTATTTTCTTTTCTTTTATCTTTTGTATTTTATTATTTAACTTAAGCGTGTACACGTTTTTTACTTCTGAACCGCCTTACTTGTTTATAAAAGGCAGGGTTCGATTCTTTCATTGTACAATAGATACAATAACAATTTTTTTAACAGATTTTTATTTTCTTCCAAGAATTCAAATCTATACATTGCTTTCTTCTTCTTTAACAATTCTATGAACTCCATAGAATTTGATATGGTATCAGTTTGATTTTCTCTAAATTCTTCCGCTATTTTACAGAGTTTTGTCTCTGTTTCTTCATTGTTGATCATTCTTGATATTTCGCAGAGTTTTGCCTCTGTTTTACTTCTCTTCATTCTTGTTTCTTATTAGAGTTTTGTCTCTGTTTTCCTTCTTGTTCTTCGCTACTCATTCATTCTTCCCAATATGTCTTCGGATTCCAGTCTCAATTCCTCCACCGTTGGTAGTTCACGATCCAAACCACCCTTGGAGGATCCTTCATCTCCATATTATCTTCATCCTTCGGATGGACCTGGTCTCTTGTTAGTTCACAACAAATTGGTTGGAGACAACTACGCTGCCTGGGCTCGCTCTATGTCTCTTTCCCTGAATATCAAGCACAAAACTGGTTTTATCAATGGCACATTAATGGATCCAGGACAGACAGATTTAGTTCTTTATGATGCTTGGTCGAGAAATAATGATCTTGTGGTTTCTTGGCTACTTAACTCAGTCTCTACGGATATACACTCTAGTATTATGCATACCTCCATTGCTAAGGAGATTTGGGATGACTTAAGGGTTCGTTTTCAACAAAGTAATGGGCCTAGGGTCTTCCAATTACGCAGGGATCTTGCTACCCTTACTCAAGATCAAAATTCTGTTAATGTTTACTTTACCAAATTGAAATCAATTTGGGATGAATTACATACATACAGACCCACTCTAGTTTCTTGTCCTAGTGATTGTGGGAATGCCCAGAAAATTCATGGCCACAATCAAGAAGAATACGTGATGGCATTCCTTATGGGCCTTAATTCCTCTTTTGACTCCCTTAAAGAACAGGTTCTATTGATGGACCCTTTACCACCCATTAGCAGGGTTTTTTCCCTGGCTACCCAGGCAGAACGACAGAAGCTTGTTGGTAAAAAATCCACTCCAGATTTGTCTTCTTCATTAGCCTTTGCTACTAAAAATAATTTTCAACAGCCATCTTCCACCAGACCTTACAATCAGTTCAAACCTCCTAATAACACCAACAAACCCAAACCTAAACCTACTTGTGCCCACTGCAATATTCAGGGCCATACAATTGACAAATGTTTCAAATTGCATGGCTATCCTCCTGGATATCAATTTAAGCCAAAACAGTCTTTCTCTCAAAATAATCCTATTAACAACATTTCAGAAAACTCTCAACACTTTTCCAGTAACCAGAATTCACAACCTAATTTTCATACTACTGATGACAATATTCAGAATCTGAATCCTTTTCTTCAGAATTTTACACCTGAGCAATGTCAACAACTGGTGAATTTGTTTTCCTCACAACTACAGCAGTCCTCACAGGCTTCCATTGGACATAATGATTCTTCACACATATCTTGTGTGACTGGTATTTGTTCTAACTTTTCTAATTATTACGTACCATCATTTCACAATAATTGGATATTAGATTCTGGTGCATCTAAGCACATATGTCATAATAGATCCCTTTTTACCTCTCTTAAACCTATCTCTAATGCTACTGTTATTTTACCAAACTCTACTAGTATTGTTGTTTTTGAAATTGGGGACATTATCCTTAATACTGATCTTACACTTAAGAATGTCTTTTATGTTCCTCAGTTTAAGTTTAACTTGATATCTATAAGTGAATTATTAACTTTAGATAATCTAGTAATTAAATTTACACCCTCTTCCTTCATCATTCAGGACAACAAAGGGAAGATGATTGGAAGGGGTGACCTACTTCAAGGACTCTATATTTTGGACTTTCAGAATAAGACACCTACTATTTCTGCTGTTTGCAATAAGGTTACCTACCACACTTGGCATAGAAGACTTGGTCATCTACCACTCAAAACCATGAACTTGATCAAACAAGACTTAGATATAGATTTGTCTAGCAAATGTATTACAGATCCCTGTTATATTTGTCCCCTAGCCAAACATAAAAGGCTTCCCTTTCCTAGTTCTTCTAGTACTTCTACTACTGTTTTTGAGCTTTTACATTGTGATATATGGGGACCTTTCCATACTACTTCTTATAATGGATACAAATATTTTGCTACTTTAATTGATGACTTTTCCAGATTTACATGGATTTGTTTTTTATCTAGCAAATCTGATATTAGAACTGCTTTACCCAATTTTTTAAATATGGTCCAAAATCAATTCAATGCTTCTGTCAAAATATTTAGGAGTGATAATGCTCCTGAATTATCTTTCACAGATTTGTTCAATAAACTTGGAATTATTCATCAATTTAGTTGTGTTGAAACTCCACAACAGAATTCTGTTGTGGAGAGGAAACACCAACATCTTTTAAATATAGCTAGAGCTCTTCTATTTGATTCTAAAGTTCCACATCTTTTCTGGACTGATTGTATTGCTACTGCAGCTTTTCTTATTAACAGGACACCAACTAAAACACTGAACTATCAGTGTCCTTACAATTTACTTTATCAAAAACAGGTGGATTATAATTTTTTAAAAACTTTTGGGTGTTTAGTTTTTGCCTCAACACTAAAAAAAGGGAGGACTAAATTTGACCCCAGGGCCAGAATTTGTGTCTTCCTTGGCTATCCTTTTGGGGTCAAAGGCTACAAATTATATGATATTAACTATAGGGAGGTTTTTATTTCTAGGGATGTTATATTTCATGAGCATACTTTTCCTTTTCATGTTATAAAACCTGATGATCATTCTTCTTCTTTAGATGATCCTATTTTTCCTTATACTAATTTTGATTTTACTCATTTTGATTCATTTACTTCTGATTCATTTACTTCTAATGATCCTTCTATTCTTTCTGAAGATCTTATTGTTGGTACTAATGATGTTGTTCCTGACTCTATTCAAAATACTAATTCTGCTAACATTCATAATCAGAATACTACAAAATCTGGTAGAGTAATTAAAAGACCTGCTTACTTATCTGATTTTCATTGTAATAATGTCTCCTTAAAACGTTCCAATATAAAATATCCTTTAAGTAAAGTTATTCAATACAATAGGTTATCAGATTCCTATAAGTCATTTATCCTTAATATTTCATCTGAAACAGAACCTGAATTTTATCATCAAGCTGTTTCTCACAAACATTGGAGAGATGCTATGCAATCTGAACTTAGAGCCTTAGAAGACACTAAGACCTGGACCATTGTTCCACTACCTCAAGATAAACAGTCTATAGGGTGTAGATGGGTATATAAGATTAAAAGGAATTCTGATGGTTCTATTGAGAGGTATAAGGCTAGGTTAGTAGCCAAAGGTTACACTCAACAGGAGGGTATAGATTATACTGAGACTTTTTCTCCTGTTGCAAAACTTGTTACTGTTAGGTTTTTATTGGCTTTAGCTGCTATTAAAAATTGGCCACTTTATCAACTAGATATTAACAATGCCTTTTTATATGGAGATTTAGATGAAGAAGTGTTTATGGATTTACCACTTGGTTATCCATATCCTAAACTAACAGGTTCTACTAAAAATGTTTGCAAACTGCAAAAATCCTTATATGGTCTTAAACAAGCATCCAGACAATGGAATGCTAAATTTACAGAATCTCTTTTAGAATTTGGTTTTAAACAATCAAAATCAGATTATTCTTTATTCACCAAAGGTCAAGGTAATGATTTTATTGTTCTTTTACTTTATGTTGATGATATAGTTCTTTCAGGACCTGATTCTAAACAGATTTCTATTTTAAAGGATTTTCTTCTTACAAGGTTTAAACTTAAGGACATAGGAGACCTCAAGTTTTTCTTAGGTTTGGAGATTGCCAGATCTACCACAGGCATTTGCTTGAACCAAAGGCAGTATGCCCTCCAAATTTTGGAGGAAACAGGATACCTTGGTTGCAAACCACTTGATTTACCAATAAATCCTAGAACTAAATTCACCTTAGATGAGGGAGAATTATTAACAGATGTTACTCAATACAGAAGGTTAATTGGTAAATTGTTGTATCTTACTATAACTAGACCTGACATAAGTTATGATGTGCATAAACTTAGTCAGTATGTTTCTAAACCAAGGTTGTCTCATTTACAGGGTGTTCACCACATTTTAAGATATCTTAAATCAAATCCAGGTAAGGGATTGTTTTATTCCTCCAAATCTTCTCTAATTCTAAGTGCTTTTGCTGATGCAGATTGGGCATCTTGCAAAGACACAAGGAGGTCTACTACAGGGTTTTGTATTTTTTTAGGGAGTTCACTTATTTCTTGGAAATCCAAGAAACAGGTTACTGTTTCTAAATCTTCTGCAGAGGCAGAATACAGAGCTATGAAAGCTGCTTCTACTGAAATCATTTGGTTACAGCAACTATTTCAGGATTTTCATCTACCTATTACTTCTCCTACATCCTTATATTGTGATAATAATTCAGCCATACATATTGCAAGTAAACCTATCTATCACGAACGTACTAAACATATTGAAATTGATTGTCATTTTGTACGTGAACAGGTAGAAAGAAAACGCATCAAGTTAATGCCCATACATACTGATATACAAATTGCAGATTTAATGACAAAAGCTTTACATATACCTCGTTTTCTGCTACTGTTGTCCAAGCTGCACCTTCTTGATATTCATGCTCCAGCTTGAGGGGGGAGTATTGGAGATTTAGCTGGATTGTTTTAACAAATATTATCAGACGATGAATGAAGGTGGATGGATTGAATAGTTCAGCTACGGGCGATTTGGGAAGATTAGGATTTTAGGGTTTATGTTTATTTGTTAAATTATTTTCTTTAATTTTCTTTTATCTTTTGTATTTTATTATTTAACTTAAGCGTGTACACGTTTTTTACTTCTGAACCGCCTTACTTGTTTATAAAAGGCAGGGTTCGATTCTTTCATTGTACAATAGATACAATAACAATTTTTTTAACAGATTTTTATTTTCTTCCAAGAATTCAAATCTATACATTGCTTTCTTCTTCTTTAACAATTCTATGAACTCCATAGAATTTGATAGTAGACACATAATTTTCGATTTTGTAATAGTGGGAATCAAATTTAAGATATTGTTTTGGTGGAACATGCTACTTTTATTGGAGCCAAGGCACATTCTTACGAGTTACCTTGCTTACTAAATGGAATATTAGACGTTCACTTTACTCGGAGGATTTCTACCTAGTATTATATATAGTTTTACACAAATGTATTAAAAAAAAATATTTATTTTATTTTATTTCATAGAAATTAATATTGTAATTGAACATAGTTTCATCTGGAGAAGAATTTAAGTCAAGCGAGTTTTAAATAAACTAAGTACAAGACGAGTTTAATTGGTTGATGTTTTAACTAACTTATCAACATATGTTTAGCTTATCAATGCAATAAATATTATTCAATATTTTGTTTATTATGTTCAAAGAACTAGAACGAAATAAATTATTGAACAAACTCATACCGGTATTAAATATTTCTCTTTGATTTTCATTATACTTTATGATCTAAGTATAAAAGTCTTTTTAAGCATAGAAAATTGCCAGGAACGGCATTAAATTTTACTATTAGTGTAATAATTAAAATCAATTGAATCAAAATCTAATGTTTCAAAAGTGATATCTCAAGACGAGTTACCCATTATATAATTTACACAATCTTGAAGAACAAAGCGGAGGACATTGTGCATTGTTTGTTTCATGGCCCTTTGCTCGCCAATTATGACCCTTAGGGACACATCATGGTTGATATACGGAATGGAGGAACAGGACTATAAGAGTTATATAACACATATCAAACGAAAAAGGGAACGTATCGGTCGACAAAAGGAACGAACGAGAGTAATTTTTTTATGATTTGTTGTTGGATAATTTGGCATAAATAGAAAGAACGACTAATTTGGGTCAGGGTGGACGACAACCTCCAATCGTGAATTGATTCAATCTACAGGAAAATCAGGAGATGCACTAGAGGTAGCATTTTCCATCCCAAAATATCACTACAGCAACCAAACAAAAGTAATTTGGTCACCACCACCACACGATCAGTCGAGATAAATGATGATGCAATAGTCTAAAGGTGAAGAAGGATTTATTGAATTAGAATTTGTATTTTGGCCAACGAATCCTTAGGTTGCTGCATGCAGAGTTCAAATTGTTTTACTGTCAATTTTTGCAGCAAATAGATAGATTGAGTTATCACAACGTTCTAATTGGAATACGGCCATATTAGAGGGGCATTGATGCTTATCATTCTCGTCACATGGATTACCTTGCTTAATTTGAAGTGTTGTACGCATGAACATGTGTCAGAATTTTATTGGATGACACGATTCCTCAAAGAATGACCTCGTGGAACCGTAGACATTCCTAACTAACTATAAAAAGAAAAACATATCAACAAAATATTCAAATTAAATATCACACAATAACAAAAATAAAAATTTCTTGTTGGAAAAATAAATAGCCCCAGTTACATGAAATGAAATAGAGAACGAAGGTATCGTTGGAATTAAGAGAAAGTATTAAGGATAAAAATGTCATAAAATTGTCTCTATTTTATTGCAAAAATGCCTCCAGCTCCAAAAGAAAACATACTTTTCTAAAAGTTGCTTCAAACTGCTTTTTTTGTTGAGAGGCAAAAGCCGAAACTCAGTTTACAAACACGGGAAAACCGCTTTTCAAGGAAAAAATGTTGAAAAGCACTTCCCGAAAGTAGTTGCAAACAACCCCTTAATGCTACACATTCATCCATGCCTTAATTATCAACCCCATGGCATGCCTCGGGTACATTGTTGTATGCACCCGAGAATGACTTACAGCACTCCCCGATGATTCACTGCAGCTGCCACCCAGCTGGTTCGCTCTTGGTGGAGCTGATGAAGGCTCCATCATTGACTAAGTTTTTATCGAATCAAATAGATCAAACAAGCTTATTATAAAATCATTAGCTAAGCTTATATCAAATTACAATTAATCAAACAAAGTCACCTAAATATTAACTAAGTTTATGTCAACAATGAATGAACAAAGCCACATAAATATTTACTAAGCTTATGTCAAACAAAAATGTAACAAACAAGATTACTTAATGATATTAAGCTTATATGAAATCACAATTCACAATGAATCAAACAAGCTGATATGGAATCAAATGAATCAAACAACCTTAACAAATACTTTAACAAAATAGAAACAAAAATCTAACTAACAATGAGATATTAGTGAAATTAAAACAAATAAACAATAAAAAAATTAAACAAACAAGTTAAGCACAAAAAGCTAACTCATTGTAAGTTACCAATGTAAAAAAACTTTTAATCATAGTACAAGCACTAATAATAAAAATCTATAAAAAAAATAGCTACATCAATGGACAAACCCAAACATAAAAATTAAAGAAACGCATATAAACAAAATATTTAAATTATATATCACACAATAACAAAAATATTCTTGTTGGAAAAAATAAATAGCCCCATTTACATGAAATGAAATAAAGAATGAAGGTATTGTTGGAATTAAAAGAAAGTATCAATGATAAAAATGTCATAAAACTATTTCTATTTTATTACAAAAATGCCAACAGCCCCAAAAGCAGACATACTTTTCTAAAAGCTGCTTCTAACTGCTTTTTTGTTGAGAAGCAAAAGCCGAAGCTCAGTTTACAAACACGGGTAAACCGCTTTTCGAGGAAAAATGTTGAAAAGCCCTTTCCCGAAAGCAGTTGCAAACAACCCCTTAATGTTACACATTCGTCCAAGTCTTAATTATCAACCCCATGGCATTCCTCGGGGAACATTTTTGTAAGCACCCGAGAACGAACTTGCAGCACCCCCATATGATTCATTGCAGCTGCCACCCAGCTGGTTCGCTCTTGGTGGAGCTGATGAAGGCTCCTTATGTGCCCATTTTGGCTCCTAGGATTAATCGGCATCAAAGGTTCCAAGTATCACCTACAATAAAAGGAAACAATAAAAAATAACGTCAAGTGATGTATTTAAATCACTGAGATGTGTGCATGAACAAAAAGAAGATAGAAGAGAACTCTCAAAACCACATACGCAGGCAAACACAAACAAAAACACACTGATATGCAAACAATTACTTCTATTTAGTAACACTTATAATAGTACAAGGAAAATAGTAAATAACATAATAATTTATATATTATGAATGCGCTTAGATAATTGTTAATGGCGCATAGAGCAACGAAGCGCAAAGGCTTCCGGAGCTATAGCGCATAGCGCAGCACGGAAAGTGCCCTTTTTCGACTCGCTGTCATTAGACGATTGCATTATTGTTTCAAGTGCATATCGCCATAACGCAAAAAGATTGTGCTTTAGCGCAAATAGCACATAAAGCACGGGGTTAGATGGCATTCTATAACGCATTATAGCGAACGCTATTGGGGATATTAACTGACATAAGGAAAGTAATATGGCCACATTTAAATTAATAAGTGCAAGAAAAGTACCTGCACGGGGGTTGCAGCAAGCATAACACCAGCCACGCAACCACCAAAAAAATTTCTGTCCAGTCCACATAAGGAGATACTTATCCCCCCAGTTCTGCTGTTAGGACTGCCCGCATTCGATAGCCTAAAAGAGCCGTTAATGCCAACGATATCATACCGCCCCTACACAAATGGAAAGAAAATGATAATCTGTAGATCTATTTACAAATTTGATTAGCTAATATTTATATTTACGTACACAGATTACTGATAATTCATGGAAGTTCAAACGACAAATTTGAAATAGAGAGATCGTTCATATTAGTGCTACCTTTAGGAACTTAAACTAATTTTAAAAATTGGAAATTCAAAACAAGTAAAAATATCAGATTACATGATGATCAATTAAGAAAGTAAAAGGAGAATAGAGATCTGAAATAGAAACCTCGTAAACTACAGTCCTGTCGGATGTTTCAGATTGGCGGAGTTCTATATTTGATAAAACCCCATTTGCTGATAAAATACAAACATTTCTTGGGGTGTGCTGAGAGAATGCCATTATTTTCGAAGCGACATCCTGAAAAACCAGTTACTAATATTTAGTAAGATATAATACTTATTCAATTCATTGGTAGGATTTTTATGTCAGTTGCATGTTAAGATTTCCTTCATGAAAAATCCATAACTCAACCGAATATGGCTAAAACTTAAAGATATAGGCATTCAATACTTAAAACAGATAACATGGTATATGACCTAACGTGCCATTTAAGTACTTACAAAGAACTAAAAGTATGTTAGGTAAGGATATTGAGTCACTGGCCAATTGCATTACCAAATAACATGTTAATTGATGCTAAGCTAAATTAACTTAAACAAAATAGTAGCACCCATGGAAGAACATTTCAAAACGAAGCATAAATTGGACTGAAGAATGAAAAAATCGATTGGTTAAAGTCTTAACAGAAAGGAACAAATTTAAATAGGTAACCTCTCCGACGTTGACAATGAGAATATGTCCTTTCATTCTCGTATCAATCGAACCTGCAAGCATAGCTTAGGTCAGAGTCTTATTATTATCGCAATAATGTCACTTCCTATATGCCAAAACTTGTTCATATTCCCTACCACCAAGAATCCTTACAGTATATAGAAACTACTTCACACATTACCTGTAACTTCCTTTTGCTCCTTCTTATTGGTTGAACCCGGGGGTCTGCCCCTAGCCTTTTTTGCGGTGTGCGACCCTGTTGTTTCGCTCAAGGGCGTTCCACTAGCCATCGGCCCACCAACCGGCGTCTGGTTCTCCATCGGCTGCGATGTGGGGGAGATATTTTCTGGTAAAGGAACGCTAATCGGCTGGTTTCCTAAAGCCATGGTTCTATTGATCCAATACTTACGCCGACCCCTCTTCTGCTTGTTGTTCACGTGCCTTATCACAACAGCGCCAGGGGGGATATATAGGTGCGAAGGCGGAGGCGGGGGCGACGAAGTTTCTGCTCCGTACATGGGGTCTTCGTAAGGTACGAGCATATTTTGTTCAAGTTGCGGCGGCTGTGAGGGACCAGCCGGAGTTTCCGCCGGCGCAGGTGAATTAGGAGCGACGGTGGATGCCTCGTGGGTTGTCATGGCGGCTGTTGCTGCTTCTGTTGAACCCGACATATTTCCGAAATTGAAAACGAATTTACCTGAGGACAACAAAACAGTCAGTGTGAAGGAATTGCAGATCTTCAGCAGTAGCTAAAGAAGTAGCTTCAATTAAGTTTAGAATTATATTTAAGAACGCCATTTCTATAGATTATTTTGGATTCAACAAACTTAACAACTGAACTTAAATTAAACCCATGCAAAAACAATTAAAAATGGGGGAAGAAAAAGAGAAGTTGATTTAAGAATGTAACTGTAAAAGCGACTGCTTTTCGGCTGTAATTCATCATAGTTCTCTAAATTTCCGAACGGATAGAGGAAAGAAAAGAGAAAAAGCTCGAAAATTAAACAAGAAAAAGGTGAAAAGTTTCTGAAAATTCATAATTTTCAACGGTTAAAAATACTACCGTACATTTATGGAAAAAACGAGAAAATCCTGAAAAAATGGGAAAAATCAGAAAAAACTTACCAATAAATCTGCCAAATTTTCTGCAGCAAGAAAATAAGCAGAACGAATAGTTGGACTCGACGGAATTCTTTAGGAATTAAATAGACAAAGGGTTTTGCCGAGAAAAGCTTTTGGTGAATACTACCAATAATTACTTGCCGCTATTTATAATTACTAAGATGCCTTTTTTAGTAAAAAAATCATTTTTTGTAAATAGAATATGAAAATTCATAATCAGTCGTAATATAACAAATTATCTCAATCTGTTTGGACAGCTAGCAACGTGGTGTGACAAATAAAATAGACTCTTATGCCATGTGAAGGACATGAAATTTTACTTTTGATATATACAAAATAATTATAGTAAGATGCATTTTAATAGTTTTTATTAATACATTGTACATTAAATTGTAATACTATCTCGTTATAAAATTTATTCATTTTCATAAAAACCTTGTATATAAACCAAACAATATTAAATGAGTTTAAATTATCAAGTATTTTTGTCTTCACCTTAATATTTTAATTATAAAAAAAAATAAGTTCTAAAGGTGTATACGAGAATAATCGTAATCTAATTATTGAAATTTGATTTATATTATATTACTCTGAAAGCATTCTTGCAATTGGTATATCCTGATTTGGATGATTAGTTGGTTAATTTGTGTAATATGTGAATTACATTAATTAAAAATTCGAATTTTGAAGAGTTAATTTAAACAGCTAAGATCTTATGATAATAATTAATGTGCAAATTTTACATTATAACGAATGGATAAATTTATATTAATGTTGTATTGTTGTTACTATATCTGACGTTTTCTTCTAGAAGGGGTAAATTAGCTTAATAATGGAAAACAATTAAGAAGAAAGAAATTCGATATTGACATTTATCTATTACGTTTTGACTAAAAGGAAAATTAAAATAATAATATTAAAATGATAAAAGGTAAATCAACACAATCAAATTGGACCAACTTGATTTTGTAGTACTGGAAATCCAATTTAAGATATTATTTTGGTGGAACATGCTACGTACTTTTATTGACATATACTCGTATTGTCAAAAGGATTCCTACATAATAGCGATAATTCATTTTTTTCTCCATTCAAATTAATATTGTAATTGATCGTAGTTTCTTTAGTGCAATTAATTGATCGTAGTTTCATTTAGAGAAGAACTTAACTCAAGTTAGGTTTAACTATTATACCAAATACGAGACGAGTTTAAGTTGTTGATGTTTTAACCTATTTCGTTAATTTTAGCTCATCAAGTTATAAAAACTATCGCAATAAATATTATTCGATATTTGTACAACAAACAAAATTAAATATATTATATTCATCGAACTCGTACCGAGTATTAAATAACTCGATTTGACTTTTATTATACTTTACGATCTAAGTATTATTGTCTTTTTAAGTATAGAATATCGTTAAGAACGACATAAATTCTACTAATAGTGTAATAATTAAAATCCATTGAATCAAAATCTAATGTTTCAAATGAGATATGTCAAAACGAGTGAACCATGTATAATTTAAACAATCTTGAAGAACAAAAGAGGAGGACGTGCATTGCTTGTATCAATGTCATTTGCTCGCCAATTATGCCCCTAGGGACATATCATGGTTGATATTCAAAATGGAAGAAGTGGACCATAATAGTTATATAAGACATATGGAACGATGAAAGGAACAAAAGAGACTAATTTTTTTATGATTTGTTGTTCGATCATTTGGCAGGGCCGGTCCTAGACATTCGGGAGCCTTAGGCGAATTTTAAATTTGGGGCCCTCTGTTATAATCAATTTATTTTGTAAAGGCAAAAATAGTTATTAAATATTGACATATTATTTTTTAGATAGATAATTAAATAACAAACTTATTTAATTTTTAAAAGATTCAACCATGAATTCTTTTTGTATAACTTTTAATATTAAAAATATTATTTTAGCCGAAGCAAATTTTACAAGTATATGTACATAATTAACTCTATTTCATGTTTTTACAAATATCTTTATGGCTTGACTTTATAATTTCATGACATTCTTAAATCTATTAAATATATATTATTATCATATATAGGAAAAATTATACATCATATATAAAACTAAGAAAATATACACGTACATATAAAATATGGATGGGGCTAGACCAATTTTGTGATTTTTTTTTTTTTTTTTTTTTGCAATGTACTAAGTGAGAAAGTAATAAGCAGAGGATTAAAAAAAAAAAAAAAACGTATTCTTTTTATAATAATTAAGAAAGAATTTTTTTAAAGTACCTATTAAGTAAAAATATTGATAAGAAATCATTAAGTAAGGAAAGGGATTAAAATATAATTACTACGAAAGGTTGAAAAAAAAAAGATGAATAATTATTAAAAAAAAAAAAAGAGTTAAATGACATAAAACAATAAGAAAAAAACTTAATATTGGGATTTGAACCATAGACCTCTCATTTATTAATAGAAAGTCTTACTACGTGTGCGGTGTGCCAAGATACATGCTATGTACATAAAATTAATAAAATAAGAAATATTTAGTGTTTCAAATTTTTTAAAGGCCTATATATAAATTTTGGGGCTCTCCGAACCGGGGACCCTAGGCGTCGGCCCAAGTTGCCTAGCACTTGGGCAGGCATTGTCATTTGGCATAAATAAAAAAAAAGGACAAATTTGGGTCAGGGTGAACGACAACCTCGTGAAGTGATTCAATCAGGAGATGCACTAGAGATAACATTTTCCATCCCGAAATGTCACTACATCAGCCAAACAAAAGTAGTATGATCACCACCACCACATGATCAGTCGAGATAAATGATGATGCAATAGTCCAAAGGTGAATGATTGGGTAAGAACTTATATTTTGGGCAACGACTCCTTAGGTTGCTGCATGTAAAGGAGTTCAAATTGTTTTAACGTCAATACTTGCTTTAAATATGCGGAAGTTCTTGCAACCAAGAGATTAATTGAGTTATCACAACGTTGTAATTGGAATACGATCATTATAGAGGGGCATTGATGCTTATCTTTCTCGTTTTATGGATTACCTTGCTAAATATGAACAGTTAGGAAATGAAATCAAGTTGACGGCTTCCCATTTCGAGTATTCCAGTCATAGATTTACCCATAAAGAGTAATTCAACTTATGCGGCAGTAAATTGGTTATTTATGATTTACATGCAAGCAATCACGTCTTAATTAATGTTTTAGTCGATCATCTTAGAAAAAGAAACTAATATTCCACAAAATCTCATGAAAAATGTATCGTCGCGTATATTGTTAATTATCGTAAAAAAAACGCTTTATTTTTTCTATCTAGCATAATTCATGTGTTATAAGCGTAACTATATTTTTCGAGTGCACATTCTCATTTGCCGTTTGGCTGAGTATCAGAGACCTGTATAAGACCTGATGAGCTTCATTCATAATTTGAAAGTTGGGCTCTAAATTTAAAACCTGTTGTTGTTATGCACAAGATGCTAGACCCAACGTTTAAATAATGCAGGATGCAACACACAAACACCAATGGACTATGTACAAACCTAAAATGCTAATGATGGGGACTCCGACCAATAAAGAATCATACGTTGATTCTACAATGCAATTCTTTTTACAAGGTTCATTATTCCTAGACTTAGACGGGACCAGAAACCCATTCCGGCCATCATCATGTCAGTCCGTTATCAAGGAAGAAGTGTTCCATTTTCTTCGGACATTGGCTTCTCTGGTGAGAGTGACAATGTAAGAGACCTGCATACATATAACTATCAGATATATACACAAACAAATTTATTATCGAAAATATCAACCACTTAAATTTATCTTCAATTCCCTTTTTATTGAAATTTGAGGAAGAAATGCATGGAGATATTAGACCATTCATATTCAATGTTTACTTTTCAAGTAAACGTTAGGTAGCATTAATTAAGTTTGTAAAGATTTCGCTGATATATTCTAAATATATAATTTTGATGGTCTCATATTGAGCCGAAAAGCTTCAAAACCAAGCCATCAAGGAGGCCATGGATTAGGCAGTAATGTTGCCGAACAATTGAATCGAAATTAAAAAAAATAAAAAATCAAAATTAAGTTTGTAAAGATTTCGTTGATATATTCTAAATATATAATTTTGATGGTCTCATATTGAGCCGAAAAGCTTCAAAACCAAGCCATCAAGGAGGCCATGGATTAGGCAGTAATGTTGCCGAACAATTGAAGCGAAATTAAAAAAAATAAAAAATCAAAACTAGTGTGATACCTCTAGAATGCAAAGTGAATAATTTGCAAGGCTAGATTTGAAGCCCGCCACTCAAGTAGCAGTACTGCTGTTCTTAGTCCTGCTGCAATCTAAGGATACCTGCAAATTGGCATAATATAACTGAACTATATCATACCCATAGCGATGGAATATACGTATACATATACATTAAACTACATGGGAAGGAAGAAACCAAAAAAACGTACGTACCTAGATCAAACCCTCACCCAGAAGTTTGGTCAGAACCGGGACCCTGCATTAATTGACGAGCATGTGCAGGAAGTATCAACTGTGGTTGCTGTGAATTAGGTCTTGTGAGGCCTGATAAAACCAACACATTAGCCCTAAATCTGCCTGTTTAGAACTTAAAGTTTAAATACACCATTCTAAAAGAAACCCAGTAACAACAATGCATGCATTCCACCGCGATATGGATACAAGTCTATGCATTTTACACCCAAACAGTTACATAATTTGAAAAAGAAATGGATCTGTTGTATATATCAAAGAATGATAAATTCTGGTAATTATGAGGCATTATAATGTTTAGACAAGAAAAATGGGATGAAATGCATAAGATTTATACTCCAAATGCAATACAGAGATATATCAAATATCTTTACCTGTACGAACAGAAGATGTTGTCATTGCATTGACACTCGGCCCGCCAAACTGAACCATCTGATGACCAGGCATCGCATATCCTGGAAATGCTGTATAATTATGACTTCCTGGAACAGCCTCGCTTAATTGGCCGTAAGGATACATATTTGAGTTAGCAGTCCCAGGTATACCATACATAGGAAGGTATTGCTGACTTGCGTAAGGATTGTAAACACCCTACATAAAAATAACAACTGCGAAATTGTCAAAATGACTCAAAAACAACATGTTTTTGGCAGCATATTTTAATCTTGATGCAACGGACCTGAGAATAGGCATATTCTGGACTATATGCAGCATATCTGCACCAGAAAAAGGATTGAACTTGTCAACTGTGTGAGGAAGAATATTTGGATTAGATTATATAGTAAGACTCGTATTAATAATTGAAATCACATCATGAAATAGTTTCCAACTATGAATCTGTGGTAGAATTTTCAAAAAAAATTATATATATATATTTGTGTATTGATTAGGCATTCCAAAGAGGCAATGAAGAGCTTCAAATTCAGATGTCCCCAGTCTCATAATAAAATATATCCAAAATAATGACAACCCTCGTATGCATTCAGCTGAATCAATGTTTTCACTTGCATAAAAGTAGTCCTTCCTTTCCTTTTTTTCACAAGGTTTTCTACTGTTCAGGCAAGGCTCGAGTTAATCCCTTTTAAGGTACTGCCGGGCACAGTGTTCATAACAATAGTCCTATTCACACCAAATAAAGGCCTATGACATAATGGAAGAATCACATCTATAATCAAGAAAGCACAGAATAAAGAACTAAAACTATAAATTTGGCCAAGGAAGAAGCCACAAAAATATGAAGTTTGAAACGCCACCATTACTCTTCTCAAAAGTCTCAGTATACTGACAACACCTTGTAACATACACCATATATCAACTATCAACTATGCAAGATACTAATGATTGCAGAACCTATAAATTTATTATAAGTTCCTCTTCACTTTTCTTTGTTTTATATTTCCTTCCTCTTTCTCATGATAAATGAGAGAAAATTTCAGAAAGATAATTCCTTAGAAGAAAACATGCAATCAAGATGAAATAATGACGCAATCCAACTAAAGCATCAGGACTGGAGATGCAGATCAGGAAAAACCAGCTGCAGAACCTATCAGAAGTTCTAAAATACCAAATACATAAACAGTGCTCACCCATATGGAGGAAACATCATGCCTTGTTGGAATCCGTAATTAACAGGCTGCTGGTAGCCAAAATTTCCTACATAAGCACCCCTAGCAGCAGGTAAACCTCCAAAGTACGGTGCTGGGGGCCTAACGCGTCCTATGACCAACAAAAGAAGACAAGAAATTAGATTATGGTTTTGACTTGAAAAGGACAGATCTTAGGTCACAAACATGCTCCACGTATCCAAAGAATTCAAAACAAAAGATTTTGGTATGATGTACTAAATACTTGACAACATCCAAATACAAAGAGAATGACAACTTCATGAGTTTGAGTCATTTTCTACACAATAAATCCAAATGATTATATGAATGTCTCTTTAGATTAATAAATTTGAAATTTTGGTGCTAATGTAAAATTTTGTATTAGTTACAGATGTCACACCATCAAAGTTACTCGAATTTTCAAGTGCTAGGCCTCACTAGTAGACAAATCATCATATGAAAGTCCTCTGCAATAGTGCTTTAAGAAACTTGGACCAAGTTCAAGGTACTATTGAAGGATTAAAACCACACTTGAAAGAGGAAATATATATAATTTTCCCTAGTATAATGTACCTCAAATAGGGAATTGGGGATATCACTTCTTAGAGACCATCTCAGAGGAGTGCATTAAAATATTTTTCTAATTAATTGCTGAAATAACAGAATGAAACCAATTGACTATCTGGGTCATTAGAACTAAACTTTAATTATTTTCATGACATAGCATTAACATCCATCAGAATTTCAGAGTCAATATTGAAAAACTTAAATAATAATCTAGTTCTAAAGGAAGATTAAGAAAGCAAAAAAAAAAGTTAAATTACCAAAAGGAACCGCTGGACGAGGTCTCCCCAGTGAAGCTAAATTACAATTTGCTCGCCTCCCATCAATGATTGGAGTAGGATCTGCACACGCCCTCCTGGCTGATTCAGGATCCCGAAAAGTCACCTAAAACCTCCACAAAAACCCATTTTGGACACCAGTCATTCAATGATCCACATTTCCAATCAGGTACAACATATTAATAGCAAAAAACTCCTATCTTGACAACCACAACTAATAATCAAATCACCAACAATCAAAATTGCAAAAAATTTAACACTTCAAAATTATTTCATTGTTTCAGCTAACTCAATTATGCTAAGTCCTCTAGAATTTGAAATTATAATGTACAATCACCGGAAAACTACAAACTTCACACCAACCCAACACACAAATTAAACATAAGATAGCAAGAACTCACAAAACCGTATCCTTTGGATCGGCCAGTGTTCTTATCTGTGATGACAACAGCCTCAAGAATCTCTCCAAATTGCTCGAAATATTGTCTCATGGTCTCACTCTGAGTTTCCCATGCCAGCCCTCCAACAAATACCTTAGTCAAAGTCGTGTCCCCAAATGGAGATTTCATATACTGGAATCCACCCGAACCCGAGCTGGAACCTGACATAGACGGCTGCTGCTGATAAGCCATAATCACTAATTAAACAACTTTTTTTGTTTGTTTTTGGCTTGAGCTCTGGAAGAAAGAAATATTAAAATTACAAGGAGCAGCAGCAATTAAGTGATACTAAAGTCGATCCAATGGAGATAAAGTTCCATTTAAACTTGAAAACCCTAGAAAAATGAATTCAGCTAAGGAAAAAACCAAAAAGAGATGATTTTGAGTTTGAATTTACGAGAGAGACAAGGAGATCAGCAAGTATGAGGATCAAGTGAACAGAAATCGAAACAATAAAAAGGAAATTGGAGAAAAATGAAAACCCTATAATTTGGTCAAACGGAAAGAAAAAGGGGTGGAGGTGGGGTTTGATCAGCTGTACAAGAAAAAAGATGGATATGAACAATTATTGGGTATTGGGGAAAAGGTGAATCATTCAACGGAATTTCAATTTTTGTTTCTCCTCTAAGTCACCATCACGAAGAAAATTAGCACACAAAATTTGCTACTTACCATGGCTGTTTGTTAATTGAATTTGGACACATGTTCGTGGGTTTCCAAACACTGTGTACAGCTTGGAAGGTCCAATTTGTGGGCCACATTCTTTCTTGGTCAATTGGCATTTTAACACTCAAAATAGAAAATTTAGGTACAATCACCCCCCTTAATCTTGAAAATTAGACGGAGAGACACAGCCTACGGCTTGACGAACAGAGTCCTGCAATTTTTCAGAATGAAATCCAACAGATGATCTCTAGTATTAGGTGGTGTTTGCAAAAATTTTAAAAAAGTAGTTTTCAGCTTTTAGGATAAAATAAACACTTAATTAGTGTTTGTAAAATAAAATTCTACTTCTACTTTTCTTAAAAAAAGCCAAAAAGTACAAAATAAGCTAAAGCTTGTGAGGATGTGCTTTTAGCTTATGGTTTGACCTTTTTAACAAAATGGGAGAAAAAAGAGAACAAAAGTGATTTTTTTTGCAAACACACAAAAGTGATTTTTTTGGACTTCTTGACCTAATTTGCAAACACCACCTACTTTTACTTCTCTACAACTTTTAGCTTTTTTTTTAGATTATAATAATTAAGCACAATCACAATTTTTTCCAAACACCACATTAGTCTTTTGCACAATGTCATAGATAACCTCAAAATCGATCACCACTAGTTTCCTAAACCTCATTTCTCATGCACAGTTCACGGCAAAAGCTAAAAACCCACGAACCTTCATCTTTCCTTGCCACCCCACCAATCGCCCTAGAACTCGACATAGCCAACTCACCCCGTTCGTGTTGAACTTGACCCAAGCCTTATCACTGAGAGATTTATTTCATACATTTAATACTATGAATAATGAAAATATGAATTGTTTTTAAAATGAGTAACTTTAAACATCCAGTTAAAGAATATAAGTTTGTTTATCTTACACTAATGAGATTTTAAGAGTTTAAGCTTCTTGTTAAAATAGGAGTTAGGGGTCTGACCCCTTGAAGTATCCAAGTTTATGAAATGAGACGATGTAGATGAGCTTTGTTTTAGATATTGACCACACACGCACGAGCATGCAATTGTCCGTCCAATCCACCGACACTGCAAGATACATTAAATTGCTATTTGCCTTTGGTGATCAAACTCGTTCTTGGGCATAAAATGTAGTTTTTTTTAGAGAGAATTCAATTAACATTTGGCTCAATTTATATATGATTTTTAGAACCAAATTAGATTCGCGTGTAGATCCCAATACAGTTTGAATCCAACCCATTCGTCCAGACCAGCGAGTTGGTGCATCTATTATGACTTAATATGTGCATGTATACGGATCGAGACAATGCACTAGTTTGGACCTAATCGATTTATGGCCAAGTGGTGAGGAAAATCACGATTTATTTAACCCTCGAAAAATTAAAAGCAGCTGAAAACAAAATGTCTAGGGGACTCAATGTCCATACAAAGTATACAAATCAAAGTGCCAAAAGTATAGTCGTAGCTCTAGGCAAAAAATGTGGCAAAACAGCAGCTCAAATTTAAAGTGAAAAATATACGAAGTACCAAAAATTAAAGCCGAAAAAAGCTACCGCCTTATATCCAAAACATTGTATTTGATATTGCACTTTGACGCTATCTGATTTTTCTCAAACAAAAAAAGAAAAAAAAAAAGGACAAACAAACGAATAAAAGACTATCTCCATGGAAAAAATAGCTCCCCAGAAGAACTGTCAAAAACGCTCCAAAATTTCAAAATACCAAAGTTCTCAAATCATTATCGCGGACACTGGAAAACCAAGGTGCGGGTAGTAGAAAGCGTATATCAAAGGCTCGGTTACAGACAAAGTATTAGAATTCACCACATGGATTGGGCTAAGTCCACTTACTTGACTTGGGCCTAACTCAACCTCAAAAGCTAGCTTGTAAGGTGAGGATTGTCCAATGCCTTATAAGTTGGACTTAAATATTGTTTTCAACCAATGTGGGACATTTAGTCTCAATACTCCTCCTTCACGTGTGAGCGGGCAGAATGTGTGGGTGAAACAAGCCCAACACGTGACATATGAAAGCCCAACCTTGTGAATTTGCGACATGTGGGTGAAGATCCAACACACGAATAATGACACTCCGGGCCTTTGTTAACCGGAGGAATAATGACACTCCAAGCCTTGAATAACTGGAGGAATAATGACAACCCATGCCTTTGTTATCTGGGTGAAGTGTGTTGGTAGATAATGAAGCCCATCATGCGAAAAAGGAGGAGCCCATCACGGAAGGAGGCGGCCCACTTTAACCTGGGGCTCTGATACCATATTAGAATTCACCACATGGATTGGGCTAAGTCCACTTACTTGGCTTGGGCCTAACTCAACCTCAAAAGCTAGCTTGTAAGGTGAGGATTGTCCAATGCCTTATAAGTTGGACTTAACTATTGTTTTCAACCAATGTGGGACATTTAGTCTCAATACAAAGAAAATATGTGATACCTAGCCAAATGCTACAAACAACTAATGGAATACAATTGTCAACAATAACAACATACATCTTTCGAATCGTAACAAGACATACAGATGAGGAGGGTCAAAAGGTAAATAACCTGGTGCAAGGAACAAATACGTAATGTGAAGCACAACATCATAATGAGTGTAAGTTGCAGGGAGACAGAGTTATACAACTAAAATCTAAATCTAAGAGGCCAAAGAAGAATAGGACCAGTATGCAGCCACACACAAAGGCATAAACTTGAAAAAATTTAAGACACTAGAAAAACCAAGTGATTAAAACCGTGTATATGAGTGAGCACGTTCCTATAGAAACATATATAGAGAAAACAAATCATACAACTTATAGTGTATATGCTAATAGATACCTTGTTATAGAGTAGCATAGAGCAGGGATATTACATTTAGAGGAGTTCGAAAATCCAACTTTTCTTTCGAGTTTTTTCGGGGGCGAGCAACCATTTGGAAGCCAACACATAATTGCTGAAAATGTTGGATGCAGTGTCGTGGGGGCGATGACTGAATTCAGCTAGGGCGAAACAAATGTTGTAATAACTCCACCAGTATACTCATAATGTGTAAAATGCAAGTGCAACAGAGGCATATATGGAGTTGTGGTGAGTGAGAGCTAACTAGTATGTTCAGAATCATGACATAGACAAATAACAGAAATGACCAAATTATATGTATATATCCTGACATATTCATTTTTTGCTTTGCAAGCTATTCACCCCACCAGAAAGTATGAATTGTAACAAGATTGTGCATAAACAATGGACGGACACAAAACATTATTAGGGCATCACCCCACGGCCATCTCCAACCGGCCGTGGGGTGCTTCGTTGCACGCCCCAGACTGCTAGAGGCGCTAGAAGCGCTAGAAGCCTGCCTCTTCAGCAGGTTGGCGCCACATGATTCATTAATATTTTTTTATTTTCTTAATTAATTAATTAATTACTAAAAATGGACAAATTTATTTATAAATTTTTTGTAAGATTTAATAACATTATATCTTAATTTAAAGATGTAACATTATTTTTTTTTTTTAATTTTGAATTCCTAAATTTGTCTATGAAAGTAAAGTTTTGACAAAACGTACAAATATTTGAAATTGAATATTATTATTATTATTCATTTTCAAAATTATTATTATTATTATTACTATTATTAATTTGAAAATTTATTATTATTATTATTGATATTATTATTATTATTATCATTGATAATAAGGTGAGAGTGGGGATGATTTTTCTTTTTTTAATATAGTACCATCCGGAGCGGTTGGAGACAATGCCGTGTGGGGTGGGTAATGTCACGGGGCGTGGTGGAAGACCATCCGGGGGGGTCACCCCCTAAGCGGTTGGAGATGGGCTTATAACATCCATATTAATATATACTCCCTTCATCTCATTATTTTTACTCCATTAGCTATAGTACTTGATCAAAATTTTCAATATTTTCAGAGACTTATTATGCTAAATTATTTCTATTCGTGGTGTATTATGTAACGCCCCCAAAATTTCGAACGCTTTCGATTGGATTTTAATCCAAATTTATGTGCTACTTTTTATTTTCAAAGTTAAACATTAATTTGAACTAAAATATACAATTTAATTATGTCCTATGTCCTTATTAACTTTGAAATGTTTTAAAAGCACAAAAATACTTTAGCATAATAGTATACCTCTTTTGAAAAATATTTTGACTTTATTGTGCAGAATAAATAATTTCTGGGGCAAAAATGCACTTTACCAAAACTTCAGGGGACAAAGTGCAAATTTCGCACCATACTTGATTGCAGCTAATAGGAGAGCCTTTATAGCTCTCCTAGCCTGCCATAGGGAGTGGCCAAGCATGCCTCTTGGTTAGAGAGATTTCTCTATCCAAGATGAACATGCATTGGCTTGTTTTATGGGAAGTAATTATATCTTCCATCTTCCCAAGGTGTATTTAAACACATTTCTCCTCATTTTCAGATTTCTCTCCACTCATTTTACACCTTAGAGTTCATAGTTAAGTTAGAATTAGAGAGAAAATAAGAGAGAGAAAAGAGACAAAACATTTAGAAAGAGAGTTTTCGGGTATACTCAACCCAGCCTCGGATTTTCGATCATTACGCCTCCGTCCACCGTTGGATCATGCCCAAATTTTGCGTGGAGGTTCTACACACATGGATCTACATATTGACCGTTCGGATCGTCGTTTGGAACTTCCAAAGTGAATCGACGGCCATTGGAAAATGGTGAAAAGTAAGGATTTGAAGGCCTTTTTATGAACCACCACCGGAGCTGCCACCACCACCTTCGGAGTTCTGGAAATGAAGAAATTTTCACCCCTTTCGTTGATTTGGGTAAAAAGACATCTATGCATGTGTTCTTTAGTCTTTGTGATATTACTTTTTTCTCTTTAAAATATATGTTGAAGAAGTTTAGTTTGTCCTTGTGATAAGTTTTTGAGTTCATATGTAATATTTAGTGTGACTTGCTTTGGTTTTGTTTAAATATTTCTTATATGTTTGGATCTTGATTTCTTTTTGTAAGAAAGTTGATGTTTTTATTTTTCTCAAAACTTTGGGGTATTTTTGAAAGATTTGAAAAGTTGAAGGGCCGAGGGCTGCAATTTTTATTGGGAGTAAGATGGACTGAAAATCTAAATTTTTTTTTTTGATATTTGGTATAAATTTACTTGAAAAGCATTTGTTTAAAGTTTGCTTAGAGGTTTTTGCAAAAAGGGAGTTTTTGAAACTTTTGGGGTTATTTTTGTAAATCTGAAAATAAGGGGTCAAATGCGTTGTTTTGTCACTATTTTTACATGGTTCTTTTATAAAATCTTGATTTATTGATTGAAGTAGTGGTTTATTCATTTTAGTTTTTAGATTGAATATTTGTAAATTTTTCGAAGAAAGTTCATAATAAAAGAACTTTTTGTTTCGTTTGTGAAAAGTTATTAAAACTTATTTTTAATCTTAGTTTTATAGTGAAAATTATGCTTGATTATTTTTAGATATTTCTTAAATGCGTGGATCTTAAATTATTTTTCAAGAAAATTGGTTTGGTTAAGTTTTCAAAACTATGAGGGTGTTTTTGAAAAGTTTTAAACTTGTGGGGTTTTTAAAGCTTTGATTTTTGAAGTAAAATGATACTTAATACTTTCATTTGATTTTCGATATGGGTTTAGTTAAAATCTTTTGATTTAAAGTTTGTTGCAAAAAATTTCGGAAAAATGGATGTTTATAAAAGTTTAGGGGCTGTTTTGTAAATCTGGAAAATAAAAGGAAAATTTTGCTGTTTTGGCGTTGTTTTATGAAATTAGAATTTTGAGTTCTGAAAATAATAACTTTTAAGTGGAGTTGATGTCGTAAATTTTAAACACTTTTGTGCGATGTGTTAGTTTAGGAAATCCTTGTGTAGGATTTCATTAGTTACGTTTTAGTAAGATTGTTAGATACATTCTAAGTCGTATACGTACTTGCTCAGGTTTCGGATATGCATCATTTGTGGAGTTTTAGTCGCTATACTAAGCGACAAAGGTGAGCGCTGTGTGTTTAATTTGTATGTCGGTCCGATGTGCTTGTAGATCGAGTCCAAACATGCACTTAGACTCTTAATAATCAAAGCTTGAATTTTATTCTAAACTTTTCTTGCATGTCGTCACGAATAGGTTGATTTATTAGGTCAACATTTCTCGCATGAAATCACTTAGCATTTGAACATGATTATCCAAATACATGCTACATCCGAATCTATTAGTTGCGAATATATTTTTCGAAATTATCATGATACCCAAAATTTCATTTGATAAGTTATTAAATGTTGATAATATGTTAATATGTTTGATATGTTATGTTCCGTTTGTTTCCGACTATATGTTTCCGTTTGTTTTCGATTTTGTGTGGGCCCCCTTTTGATTGGTATATGGACCCGATGCCAACCTGGCCGGCAAGGGCCGGTAGGATTGTCACGGTTACCCGTAGGCCTGTTCTTACAACCCAAGTGGGGAGGAACACTTGGGGAGTAAGGACGAACTCCGGCAAAGACATGTCGATGCATTTTTGATAGTAAGGTCGCTCCTTACTTGGTGAGTTTGGATGGACTTTGATCAGATTGAGGATGGAGGGTAAGTGGAGGACGGCATCAACAATTCTTGGTTATGTGAATTCCGTGTTTCTTCCGTCTTGAATATATGTTTATTTGCTTGATAACATGATTATGTTATATATATGCTTCACACATCACCATGCAAATTCACTCATAGCCTCACTAAGTTGGACGATCAACTTATGCGTTCTATGTTTCACTCTTTTCAGTTTCAGGCGTTCTGGAAATAATAGTCGGGTTGCGGTAGGTCATCACGGTTGCGGTCCCACCCTAGTATTCGGGAGAGTAGTAATATTTTGTGATCGATTTATGCTCTTTTTCAATTTTGATTAAAACCTTGTTTAGAATGTTTGATTTGTTAAAGTTGATTTATTTTTTTGTCAAAGATTCAAGATTTTCATAAATTACTTAATTATCTCTCTCGGTTGATTTTGTTCAAATATTTTGATATACTTTGATTAAATGCTTCCGCTTTAAAACTCAACTATGAAGATTGATTTTATTTGTTCGTCAAAAACTTAGTAATTTAAATTGTTCTTAATTCGCTTTAAACCGCTTCCGCTGTTAAACTTTTAATTTATCGTTTTCGTTTAAAAAAAAAAAAGGCTTCGATGTTTTTAACGCTACTTTTTCAAAATAACAATAATTTTTCGACCGTTTTTCGACGGACCCGCGGAGCCGGGCCGTCACATATTAAATCTTTTAAATATTAATATATACGGTGTTATACGATATTATCAACTTATTAATGAAATATATTAATTAAATTATTGATTATAACTTTTATAAATATAGTCAAATTTGGTCAACTATAAAAAGGGATAAAAAAAATGGGACGGATGAAATATGCATTTTCATATTTTTTTTCCATGAAAAGTAATACTAGTTGATCTTACAAATATTCGCATACCATTGTTTTGAGAAAGAAAAATACTTTTTAGGGATAAACATACAACGTGAAGAAATTAAACAAATATTCAAAACAATGAAAAATACTTTTTAGGGATAAACATACAACGTGAAGAAATTAAACAAATATTCATACGAAAGTAAGTATCTTATTCAAGATGAACATTCATCACATTTAGTGGTGTAATCGAGTCGAGTAATGTCAAACGACACACTGTTCAAACTTGATTTAAATTTTATCGAGCTTGAAATTTTGTGTTTGAGCTTGATTTGATTGTTAAACGAACTCTAATCGAACGAGCTCGAACCGAGTATTGAATAGTTTGATATTTTACATGTATTTTATCAATTTTTAATTTATCGAGTCGAGCTTTAAAAATTATCGAACGAAAAATAATATTCAGACCTGTTTAATTTCTATGATAAAACGAGCTTAAATCGAATACCAAATAACTTGGTTTGATTTCCAACCCTCATCACATTTTACTTATTATAGGGAAAAAAATCACCATCATATTTTGATACTGAGTTACCTTTTGAAAATCAATTAATATAACATTCAAAAAGGAAGAAGTATTTGTTTATTTATAGTAAAAAAAACATTACTTGCAAAAAGATACGAAAAAAGCGTGTACAAAATTCAAAAAGAAAATACTTAAGTTAGTAATTTGGTCAATTAACGTGACCTCAAATCTTTTTCCACTATAAAACAACAATTTCCGAATCAGTCGCTCCTCCGTCCCCTTCCCCTTCCAACTACAAACAGTAATTTTTCTTACTATAAATTTATTTGTGTTTTCACATTTCCTCGTTTCTCTCCACGCCACCGGAAATAATGGACATTCGCCGGAGGCCCCCCAAATCTCCACACAACAACACAAGCAATATTCCTACTTCCGCCTCGCCTAAAGCCTCCGACGCCCTCCCCCTCCCTCTCTACCTAACCAACGGAATATTCTTCACCTTATTCTTCTCCGTCGCTTATTTCCTCCTCCACCGCTGGCGCGACAAGATCAGAAATTCCATCCCTCTCCACGTCCTAACCCTTTCCGAACTCGCCGCCATCATTTCCCTAATCGCTTCATTCATCTACCTTCTAGGTTTCTTCGGAATTGATTTCGTCCAATCCTTCATTTCTAAATCGGAATCTGAAGACGAACAGGAACAATCCAGCTTCATTACCTGCTCCCCTGTTGTTCTCCCCAAGTCGGTTGTGATGATGGATTTACCCAAGGACGATGAGGAGATCGTTAATCGCGTTGTTTCCGGTGAAATTCCGTCTTATTCGCTCGAATCGAAGCTTGGGGATTGTTTTAAGGCGGCGAAGATTCGTAGAGAGGCGGTGCAGAGGATTATGGGGAGATCGATTGAGGGTTTGCCTTTGGAAGGGTTCGATTATGATTCAATTTTGGGGCAATGTTGTGAGATGCCTGTCGGGTTTGTGCAGATACCGGTTGGGATAGCAGGGCCGTTGTTGTTGAATGGGATTGAGTATTCTGTGCCTATGGCGACGACGGAAGGGTGTTTGGTGGCGAGCACGAACAGGGGGTGTAAAGCGATATATGTGTCTGGGGGTGCCACGTGTGTGCTTCTTAAGGATGGGATGACTAGAGCTCCGGTGGTGAGGTTTTCGACTGCGAAGAGGGCTGCAGAGTTGAAGTTTTTCTTGGAAGATCCTCTCAATTTTGATGCCTTATCTGTCATTTTCAACAAGTAAGAACTTGAAAGTATTAGTATTCACCCCTTTTTTTTCTTTTTCTTATAAGTTAATGTTGAATTATTGTCCATTTTAAGTTTGTTAGGATATGAGAAATGCTGATGTTGATTGGTGTTTGAAATTGCATCTTTACACTTGTTATTTTCATTGAAAAGGTTGAAACTTTAGTTTATGATGTTATTTTATGGGATCATAACTGAGCAAAATGGATTGATTTTGAATGATGCAGAGTTACTGGACCGACTTTCCTGTAATTGTGATCTGCAATTGAGTAATTGGTTCTAAAAGGGTCCTTCACTTTTGTAACATTGAATATACTCCTCTTATTGAAATTTGCTTGAGTAATTGCAAAGACTAGTTTTCATATTTTGAAGTGTTGTTGATCAGACTTCATACTATATTATCTTCTGTGCTCATAACTTTTAATTTTTTGCACAGGTCGAGTAGATTTGCGAGGCTCCAAGGTATTAAATGTGCTATTGCTGGGAAAAATCTGTACATTAGATTTAGCTGCAGCACAGGTGATGCCATGGGGATGAACATGGTTTCTAAGGGTGTTCAGAATGTTCTAGACTTCCTACAAACCGATTTTCCTGATATGGATGTTATCGGTATTTCCGGTTAGTGCTTTCCCCTCTACTTAAGATGTTTGGGATATTTATTACTTAGCTTATGGCATAGAATTCTGAATCTTTTACTTCCTTGCTACTGTGCCATTTGTCATTTCTTTCTGCTATAATGTCTTGTATTATTGTTTTTTCTGCTTGTTTTCTTCATTTAGATTGTTCAGGGTGTTATAGTTCTCATTTCTTAGTGTTTTATTGATGGTTTGAAAATCAACCTTTTTCAATGTTATACTGAATGTAACTTGTCTTTCTTGGTATAGGAAATTTCTGTTCAGATAAGAAACCGGCTGCAGTCAATTGGATTGAAGGGCGTGGAAAATCAGTTGTATGTGAGGCCATAATTACAGGAGATGTAGTGACAAAGGTATTGAAAACTACGGTACATTCCCTTGTTGAGCTTAACATGCTCAAGAACCTCACCGGCTCTGCCATTGCTGGCGCACTTGGTGGCTTTAACGCACACGCTGCCAATATTGTATCTGCAATATTTATAGCCACAGGGCAGGATCCAGCACAAAATATAGAAAGTTCACACTGTATTACTATGATGGAGGCTGTTAATGATGGGCAAGATCTTCATGTATCTGTGACCATGCCTTCCATTGAGGTACTTCACATTCCAGCTATTTACTTGCATATTGTTAAAATACATAGTAAAAAATTTCGTCAAATGACAAGCACACACACATTAATTTTAGGTTGGCACTGTTGGAGGTGGAACTCAATTGGCATCTCAATCTGCTTGCCTCAACTTGCTTGGTGTAAAGGGTGCAAACAAAGAATCTCCAGGGTCGAACTCTCGACTCTTGGCCACCATTGTTGCTGGTTCAGTCTTGGCAGGAGAGCTATCCCTAATGTCTGCCATTTCAGCTGGCCAGCTCGTTAAAAGTCACATGAAATATAACCGATCAAGCAGGGATATCACCAAAATTGGCTCTTAGAGCTACGTGTGAGAGCGAGGCTAGAGATGCATGTGAAGTTCGAACGAGTTGGGCTAACATGTCTTTATTGTAACTTCCCCATAAATCTTTTCATTTTTTTTTTCATTTAGTGAATCAATTCATTTTGTTAGCTGTTATTGTAATCATTTATCTCCATGCCTCACAAAATCTGTTCAAAATGTTTGTAATTTGTTCTCTTGTATTTTTCATTTAGTTTTTAGAGTTGTGTACATTCTCGTTGTAATCCTTGTAGTTTATGCGGTGGCTCGTTAGATGATTGAATGATGTGGTAATAATAGTAAGCAAGCAATTAGTGTTTCTGAAGAAATATGTGACTTTCTTGATTTCAAGCTTTTCATGCATTCTCAGTTCACAGCACCAAGCAATTGTTCTTGTATTTGTTTGTCAAGATATGCCGATCGCGGCTTAACTAAGTTTCATGTGTATTCCCAAATACAGTAGGGTTTTTTTTTTTTTTTTTTAATTTTACATTATTAGTGCTATTTATAGCTTCCTTGTTACCTAGTGCTTGGGGGTAAGTTGAAAAATAGGATTATATAAGTTTGTTTTTAATCTTTTAAATCGAGTTTAATGTTGTGTTTGAATTTAATTTGATTGTTAAGGAACAAAGTTGAGGTTGAGTAATTCTTTTTTCATGTATTGATGGCAAGCTGTGGTATAAATGTTAGGGTGATTTACACTAAGACCTCTGAGGTTTAATTATATTGCAAGAAGCCCCCTGAAGTTTCAAATATTACAAGGACATCCCCTGTGGTTTAACAAGTCTTACAAGGATACCCCTACAACTTGTAAAAATATTTATAAAAAACACCACGTAAGGGGTGTCCCTGTAATTTTTGAAACTACATGGGGTTCCTTATAATAAGACTAAATCTCAGGGGGTCTGAATGTAAATCACCCTAAATATTATGAAAGGATAAACATTGTTGGGATATGGATTGTTATGCAAAATAAATCTTTTAATAATTCAATTTGAGTTAAATATAAGTAAATAACTTGATTTATTTATAACTAGGACAAGTGCTCCTGAAAAAAGATAAATAGATAAATGGAGAAAGGAAAGACAAAGCAATGCGAATCTTCCCTTGTTGGATTGCCAACAAAAAATTGTTGTACTTGTTTATCATAGAAAAAGTGTGGTGGTCGCATTTAATTATGCGAGTGTGTTTTAAGTGACATAACCTAGAAAGCAACACTCGTGAAGCAACATAATCTATCGATTTAAAAAAAAAAAAACTAGAAAGCAACACAAATTTTATTTAAACAATTTTTTTTCTTTTTATTTGATAAACATTATACCCTCATCTACTCCAAAACTGTTAGGGCCTGTTTGTTTGGTGTTTCGGAAAGTAATTTGGGAGAGTAATGGAGGTTTGTGAAATAATCTCGATTAGCGCAATGTTGTTTGTTTGAGTTTTGAGAGAGTGATTTGAGAAATTAAGTATGTATAGGTTTTTTTGGAAAAGTTAGTTTGTAGGTATAAGATGTGTAAGACTTTATGTCAAATCATGTTTGTTGTGAGATAAATTGTGTAAGAGATAAATTACTTTATGTCAAATCATAGTAGAGTTTGTATAGGTTTTGTTTAGGAATAAGAAAATTGTTGTTTGTTTGGGTTTTGAGAGAGTAATTTGAGAAAATTGAGAGATGAAAAATTTATTTCAGAAAATAGAAAACATGTTTGTTTGGTATTTCCCAAACAAAATTTTTTTTTGGGAAACGCCAAACAAACAGACCCTTAGTTTCAGGGGTGTCTTATTATGTGTATAATAATAAGATATGTATAAGTATATAATAAAAGTTTTTTAATTCAAATATTTTACTCCCAAAAATGTTTTGTACTTTATGAATGAATTATTACCTATTAAAAGGCCCTAATCATGATCAGAAATGTTTAATTAAACAGACAAATGGAAGATGTGTGGGCGAATTTTCTTTGCTGGAATTCCAATAATTTTATGGACTGATACAGTGATGCAAGGCTGCTCTTCATCAAGACTGTGTCACATGTACATGTGCTTACCTTTTGGACCATATCGTACGGTCACATTTTCATTTTGAATTTCTTTTATCTTGTCGACATAAACAAGAAGAAATTCAAATCTGCAGTCCTGAATTCAATTCCAGCAAAAAGAAATTCTTCTTCTATTTATTATTATCTGATAAATATATTTACCTTTTCTTAACAAAATATGATTCCATGTCTCAAATTTTATTTGAAAATGCTACTATAACAATATTAATACTAATTCACTTTTAATATTTAAAATTGTATATTCTTCATGTACTTGTATATTAGGTAGGGTTGTCAATGGGGCGGATTTCAATCCGGATCCATTCGATATTTATTAAGATAATTGTCCGATTAGATATTCGATGGACATGATCCGATTATAAAGATCTGTAATCCGAAACACGTCGAGCAAATATAAATTTAGGTCAATATGATCCGTTAAAGATCAATATCCGAAAAAAAGAATGATATATATATATATATATATATATATATATATATATATATATATATATATATATATATATATATATATATATATATATATATATATATATATATATATATATATAATATTTTATAAACATAAGTACCATTAATAATTTTTTCACGGTCAATTAAGATAATAGTAATTTATAGCTCATTTATAAATTTATTTAAACCAATATTTTCATCTAAAAATATGAATATTAGTAGAGGAAGTTTGAACACGTGTGTTAAATTAAATAAAATTGTAAAGTTAATAAACTTGTGAGGAAAAAATATTAATGAATATTTTAAGTAAAATATTTATTAGATCTGAAAAAATTCGATATCCGACCAAATTCGACCAAGATTCGTTGAACTCAAAAAATTTAGATTTAAATACAATCCAAACAAGATTTGAATATGATCCATTGACAACCCTAATATTAGGTTTAGTTCAAATACTATTAATTTAATCCGATTTGGGCCGAATCCAGCCTAATCAGGTCTAATTCGACCAATTGCGGGCTAATCAGCCTGAAGTAGATTTGAATAGGTATTGGCCTGGACCAAAATCTGCCCAAACTCCTTCTCAATTAAGGTTTAACCCAGTACAAAACTACCACTCCACCAGGGTTTTAGAAATTAAGTAATTAGTTCTTGTTTTCTTATTTGGAAGGCCCAAACTGTAGGCCTTAAACTTAAACAATGGACTGTATTAGGCCCAAACTGTAGGCCTTGAACTCAGGGCTATCAATGGGTCGGATTCTGATCGGATCAGCCTCATCCAGATCCGGCTCCATTTATATCGAATCGAATCATGTCGAATTCGGATCTTGATTGGATTGTGTTTGGATCGGGATTTTTTGAACCCAATGGATCTTGATCGGATTTAGCCGAATATCGAATCTCTTTCGGATCCAATAAATTTTCATTTAAAAAGTTAAATTAATAATTTTTCCTAAAACAAGTTTATTAACTTTTCAATTTTATATAATTTTAGCTAACATGTTCAAAGTTTCCTTATTATATTCATATTGTAGAATGAAAATATTGTTTTAAATAAATTTATAAATGAGTTATAAATTACTATCCTCTTAAATTGCCGGTGAAATATTATTAATGATACTTACTTTTATAAAAAAATATGTATATATATCTTTCTTTTTATTTATTGTCGGATACGGATTTTTAACGGGGTCGGATCGACCTAAATCCATTCTTCGCTTCATGAGTTTCGGACTACGGATCTTTATAATCGAATCCGGTCCATCGATTCTCTAATCGAATAATTATCCTAATAAATCGGATCGAATTGGATGGATCTAGATTGAAGCCCACGATTATTTTTGAGAAGTAAATTCAGACACGTGGACGGTGTATCCCGCTTCATATTTTAATTTAATTTCTCTACTTCCAAACAACCCTACAGTGCTGCACCCAGATTCTCAGTTGTACAAATCCACCATAGATATTAGTTGAGCTCAATACCTTTCTAGCAGATCTTTAAACTACAATTATCCTATCGAATCGCATTACGATCCTAATCAGTGTGTTTTTGTCTCTACCTGAAAAATCCTTCATTCATTCAATTGATATTAAGTGTTGTGATTGTGTAATAATCGAATCGAATTGGAATCTGAAATGACGAGCGGTTGGAAGAGAGCGGTCGGGAACGCGCGTTCATTTGTTGGTAATTCAATGGGTGGACTCAGGGGCGGCAGCAGTGTAGCCTCATGGCTTGTCGCCGGAACCCTAGCTTATATCCTTTGGGTCCGACCTTCGCAGCAACTCAAAAAAGAGCAACAGGTAGGATTTATTTTCAATTCTTTATTATTAAGTGGGATTGATTAATTTGATTGGTGTGATTGTTAAAATTGATTTTTTTCCTTCTTTAATTGGGGTTGTGACAGGAAAAGGCAGCTTTGGCAGCAGCTTCAGACTCGTATCGATATGTTGAAAAGCGAAAACCTGTCCCGGATCCTCAGGAGACTGGATTGGTTTATGGGAATAAAAATGGAGTGAAAAAAACTGAGTAAACAGTAAGTTTGTTAAATTTGAAATGTAAACTGAAATTTTTGTTTAGTGAGGTTTAAATTTTTATTTATTTTTCCATATAGATACATGTATGTATGCATGAAAGTCACTGGCTTGAGCCTTTGTTTATCTGAGTTAGAAACGAAATAATGTTAAATGGAAAAGTTGCTGAGATAATATATTGCTTTAGATACATTGGCAGTTCTAATAACTGTAATTTAACGATGATGATGTTGTGAATGAATGAAATATTTGTGCTATTTTTTTCTGGAGAAATATATTACTGTAAGGATGAGTTGATTATGTAGGATTTAGGTCTGATTTGCGTTAAACTCTCGCCTAAATGTTAAGAGGGAATGAACATTGATGATTCCTTAATATGGTGAAATATTCGTAGGAGGAAGGTCAATATTTTTAACACAATAATAGTGTTTTGAATTGAAAGACTTGGTTTTTCCAACTATGGCTACTTGTTTGTGAAACCAAGAATCTTAAGAGGTTGCTTTAATTTTTTTTTCTCCTGCTTAAATTTTTTAATTGGATTCTTTTTGAGACGCAAGGCAGGCGGTATGATAATCTGGATAAGAGAGCGGATTTTGTACTTACTGATTACTTTCCAAACTCTTACCTTCAATCAATATCATAGTTGTTTGAGGCGACAAGCCTTCACCTAGCTACAAGGCGAGACGATGTAAAAAGCAAGGGCTTTTGGGGGATAAGGCGCTTGTGTACAATTTTTCTAGTATAATATATATTAACAGTAATTATGAAATTCAAGACTTAAGTTTAAAGACAATATAATAAACATATTCATCATGCAACATATAAAAACCAAACTTAAATGTCAAATTCAGACTACATTATACTTCGTAACGCAAAAATAAATAAATTAATCTAAAACCAAACTACTTTATACTTCATAACTCAGGCAGCTAGGGTTCAGACGGCGGTGATGGCACAAGTGAGATTATAACCAAGTGCGGGCGGAGGGCTAGGTTAGGGTTTTGTAGAGAGAGAGAGCGTCGAAGAGAGAGGGAGTCGAAGAGAGAGAGATTCAGGCTGAGTAGGTAATTTCTTAAAAGGGAAGATTTTTAATTAAAGTCAATTGACTTTAATTTTAAAATTTAATTAATTAACCCCAACAAGCGCCTCCTTGCTCCGCCTGAAGGCCAAGGCGGTGCTTTTGGGGACCATCAATGCGAAGCTAGGCAAGGCAATGACGGCTCACATCGCCTCGCCTGGCGCAAAGGCGAGCAAAGCGCTCGCCTATTCAAATTATATTTCGCCTGTTCATTTTTTTGTTTTTTACGTGAAAATTTGTAAGGAAACAACTTGCACCTGAAATACATAAAAGAATTAAAAGTAGGATATTAGCATGTTGAAATTAAAAAAAAATTGATAATTAATTCCCTTTAAAGGTTGTGTCGTTGTGCAAAGATTTTAGTTAGGGGTGGATAAGAGATGAGAAGCATAAAGGAAATAAGAACTACAGACAAAAAGAAACGGGATTCACTCCAGGGGCTTCACTCCTTTAAATTCCTTTCACAGGAAGAAGAAACAAATGTGTTTCTAAATAAGATTTTATTCATAAACTTTATTATGTTGCCTAATGGCAATTGCAAGCATATTTATAGGTGATAAATGACTCTACCAAGTCTAATGGATAATGTTGAAAATTCTAAGTACATGAATAATGATAATAGATTTTGATTTCCCTAGGAAATAAATCTGAATGCATGAATACATTCCTCTAGGAATAGATCTAAATGTATAAGTAGATCTCCTTGAAATAATTCTGAAATTGTATATAAAAGCAAGAGATTTCTCAACTGACCATTAAATGTGTCTGGATTAATGTTGATAATCTCTATTCCAGCCATAAAGAAAGGGCTGAATTTAAAATCTTCTTCTTTATCCTCCTCCTATAATAAACTTTGAACTTCTTCGATTTGATGTCCGCATCACCTTTTCATTCTCGTTCCTTATTAATAAGCAATATGGTTTAATGATTTCTGTTTGCTTTGAACATAAAAGACATTTGATGCAGCATACTGCATACATTCCGAATATCAAAGATTAAGAGTAGGAAATTAGCATTAAGAATAAGATTTGGCTACCCAAGAGTATTTTCATTTGAAAATTCAGAAACTAAGTTTAGTGCATGAGTAGATTCCTTAGGGTTGGTACCTATTAATTCCTTTTAAAGGTATGTAGAGAGTTGCGTAGACATTGTAAGAGACGAGAAAGGAAAAAGGAATAGGGAAAATAACTTCTTTAAAGAATGAAAGAAACTGAATTCACTCCAGTGTAGGGGCTATTAAACCCAAGGCTTCACACCAGAATTCCCTTTGCAGGAGGTAGAATCAATTTTTCCGAAACTTAATTTGTTCATATAACTTTAGTGTCTTGGGCACTTAAAAGCATATTTATAAGTTAAAAATGACTTTTCAATGCCTAGAGAACGCGTTCAAAAGTCTAAATGCATGAATGATGGCAGCATACGTTTCATCTCCCAAGAAACTGTAAGGGCATGAGTTATTAACTTTATCATAAATCTTCGATAGTAACTCAAAAGTGTTGTTGAAAACTGAAATTCATGCCTGGAAAAATATCCAAGTCTCTGAACTGATGTTATTCCAGCCACTGTGTATGGTTTGATTTTTGCATATCTTCTAAATCTCTGTTGATATAAACCTTGAATTATTAAACTGATATCCTCGTGAGCTTAGTTTCCTAGCTACTGATATTTTGCAACTTCTCTCGTAGTGTATTTTTGTCCCAGAAGGAGGTGGGGACTTTCTTCATATTGTTATCGTCTTATTTGCTTATATTCCATATTGAAAATGTGTTCTGTTTAGTTCCCTAGCTACTGATATTTCGCAATTTCTCTCGTAGTTGTATTTTTTTTTGTTCCAGAAGAAGGCGAGGACTTTCCTCACCTTGTTATCATCTTATTTGCTTATATTACAAATAGGAACATCTTCTGTTTTCTCCGTATGGACTGTTTGTTTGAGCTTGTGCATTTAAAGAAGTGCTAACTTGTAGAGAAGTTGCGAAAAGCTTTGACATAGTTGAAGCAATGCGAGCTTCAGTAGAAGTGGTGAAGTAGTGCTTGGTTACAAGTTGCAAAAGTGGCTCATAGACTATGTAGTCCCAGAAAACCACTATAAATGGTTTCTAGATGTTAAACTTTATTATACATAATGGTTTTCCAATAGAACCTTGAGTCCGAAACCCCAAGTTTTGAGGCCTAAGGCCATCTCCAACCCGTAGGGCTATTTACAGCCATGAGGTGTCAATCTCCACCTGGGGAATCTGCACCCCCCTGAACATCATCTCCAATCGGCAGGACTATCTCCTCCAATTAATTAAAAAAAAAGCCTTTCCCACTCTCACCTATATTATCTATAATAATAATAATAATAATAATAATAATAATAATAATATTAGTATTAGTAATAATAATAATAATAATAATAATAATAATTTTAAAAATAAGTAATATTAATTTAAATATGAAAATGCATACTAATTAATTTTAGAGACAATGATAATAAAATGATAATATTACATTCGGGACAAGAAAAACAACAACGATTACAAGAAAATAACAATTTTTATAATTAAATGTAACTTTTATTTTTAGTTAATTAAAATAAATAAGGTATTGTTAAAATTTGTAATTAATTTTTTTAATTTTTTTAACTTTTTTTATAATTTAGTTATTAATATTTATTTTAAAATTTAATAAAAAATAAATAAAACAAACTCATCAGGTGGCGCCAAGTGGGGCCACTTGATGAAAGCAACAGCGCGTCCCAGAGTAGGGGCAATGGGCAGCCCACACACCTGGTTGTATTCTCCAACCCGGGAGAATGGGTTTAGGCCCATCTCCACCCACCCCCCCTCCCGGGTTGGAGATGGCCTAACATCCCAACATCATTCATCTCAGCTGTCTTTATCGAAGCTTAGGGCCCTGTTTGGATGTATTTTGGTATGGTCCCATTTGGTTTTGATGAAATTTTTTTTGGTTAGTTATTTTTATGTTTATTGGGTGGAATTGGATTGAACTACCAACACTATATTGATTTGACGCGTGCACTGAAACAAGTTCAAATAAGGTTTTACTATTCGAGTTCAAATCAATTATTGAGTAGTTTTGGTTTGTTTTTTCAATGATTTAAGACATAATTCATTTAACCTAGTATGATCATGTAAGTAATTTGTGTCAAGAAACTAAGGATCAAGGTTATGAACAATGCACCAATTGTGATCAAGAATGATGGCGCGGGTAAAGCTGCATTTTGTTGAAGATTCAAGGGTTTGAAATTAAATAGCCTTCGACTTGGCACATCATCATAAAGAAGAGTGTTGCTGAGAATCTTCATTTATTGGATATTTTGAGATTTCTTAATTTGGTCAAAATAATGGGGCTTAAATATCTTAATCAAGAATTTGGGAAGTAGCCTAGCTTTCGGCTATGATATGGGTAGTCGAACAACTTCCTTGACTTTCTTATGGACGGTATGTTGGAGGTGTGGTTTTACTTTATGTGTCTAATAAATACTCCCTTTGCTATTTTTACTCGTCGTTTTGATATTTATTTTTTTGTCGCTTTAGGAGTTGAATGAAAAATTAATTATTTTTTTTCATCAATTTTACCTTTTTTGTTAATGCTTGTAATTCAAAACGATAAATAAGAAGAATGGAGTTCTTGTTAATGATTGTAATTCAAAACGACAAATAAAAAAAATGGAGGAAGTATCATATTAATCCATAACGATGCTTAAAACTTATGGGCCTGTTTGTCAGGCTTTCCCAAAATAATTTCGTGTTTGGGAAATGCCAAACAAATATAGTTTCTATTTTCTGAAATAAATTTTTCATCTTTCAATTTTCTCAAACTATTTTCTCAAAACTCAAACAAACAACAATTTTCTTATTTCTGAACAGAATCTATACAAACTCTACTCTGATTTGGCATAAAGTAACATATATCTTACATAATTTATCTCACAACAAACATGATTTGACATAAAGATTTACACATCTTACACATACAATCTAATTCTTCAAAAAAAAAAAAAAAATGTACATCTATTTTATTCTCAAACAATTCTCTCAAAATTCAAACAAACAACATTACGCAAATCGAAATTATTTCACAAACATCCACTACTCTCCCAAACACCACACAAACAGGCCCTATGAATTTTAAACACATCTTGTGGAACTCCAACTCCATTACTAGAGGATCTAGTCTCCTACACTAGGTAGGTTGATGAGTGCAAGCCTAAGATGCTTGAAGGTTTTGACTATTTTTAATTGATTATTAATTAATTAATAAAGCATTGTTCTATTACTGGCTCCACCAAGTTCTTTCTGAAGCTATATATTTTCCACAACATCAATTATTGATTGTTAATTTTAAATTTGGTTCTGGAAAAATATTTTAAGACAAATCCCTCCAATAGTTGAATTCTTGGTCAATTAAATCAGACTGAATCAGATATAAATGAGGAACTCATTTCATTTTCAACACAAGGCAAGAATATTATAGAACCCGTACCGTACCCCAGCTGTTTTGTCAATTTACATAGGGTCATTTGCATGTCATAGTCTTGAAATCAAAGTTTCTTTAGTTTTTTTTTTTTCATAAAATGTAATAGACCATATTTAATTGTGGGTCATTATAATTTGCACTTTTCTCAAAAAAAAAAAAAATTATAATTTGCACTTATTTTCTCAATTTTCAAGCATATGTTTGTCGAAGGGTTTCCTAAAAAAAAAAAAAAAAAAAGGGATGACGTAAAAGTTTTGCAATCTTACACATACAATCTAAATCATTTAAAATGAAAATTACAACTGTCGTGTTTTTTCAAACTACTCTGAAAAGAATTCAAACAAATAATTTACATAAATCGAAATTATTTCACAAATCTTTATTATTCTCCCAAATACATGACAAACGGGTAACAATTCTTTCTCAATAAATAGAATGTAGAAGGTAAATCATTCAAATTAAACTGCAAATGCAAAATGATACTCCTATGTTGTAGTTCATGTTCGTCAACCAAGTTTGTTCAGTGATTGTAATCTAATTAGTTAGTGGGGGAAAATCGAGTCAGAATTCAAAAGAATTAGACAAAATCTTTCTTCCTGAACGATGGAAGTGACTACTTGACTTTTCTAACTATTTGAAAATCTATCTTATCTTGCTTATTTAAGCAAAAGGCGATCCATTATCGATTTTACAAGAATTCACATAATAAATAATGCAATATTTTTACTTTTTGAAATGAAATAACACAATCAATAACGAAATAAGTGATGTTTAGGCAATTCACATAATAAATACAATATTTTGCTTTAAAATGTAATAACATACAATCAATCACAAAATAAGTTAATTTTTGTAGTTAGCTTGATTCAACCAAATTCGATCCGAGTTAAAAAAAAAATCATGTTGCGGTATTTTTACCTAGCTAAAAAGACAAGAATAAAGGTTAAAATAATGAGTTATTCGAGGAATTTACTCTGTGTAGCTCGGTAATTGGCTACTTGTTTTACTGCACACTTTTCCACCGCCTTCTTCAAATCTGTTTCCTCAGTCAGCACTCAGCAGAATTCATTAATCAATTCAAGGAAAGAAAAATACCACACACGGACACACCAACACGCTCTTGTCCAGTGTGTGAACTATAAGCACTTAAAGCGCGTGCCTTGCAATCCCCTTCTTTATACAAAAACATTAAATTATTTATATTTTTACTAATATATATCCCGAGCCATGCACAAAATATAATAAGAAAATTTAAGTAAGATTTCAACTTGAGACGCTACCACTTAACTATCTAAAACTATAGAGTTTGTCATATAACATTAAATTAGTAAGTGGAATTTATAAGAGATATAATATAATAATATTTAATCAATAACTTTTTAGAGTTTGAGATATAATAATATATTGTATAATAATTAAGGTTTCTTCTAAAGATTTAATATATCTTAATTAGTGCGAATTATGCAAATATATTGAAACTTATGAGGTTAGTCATAATCTGGAATTCTGGATAATACATAGCCAAAAACATTTTATTTTCATATAAAATGTCTTGGTACTTTTGAGGAAACAAACTACTATCAAGTTATCGTTTCTATGGTGGAAAGCATAATAAATTTCGTGGCTGATTTTTTTCTTTCAATTCAAATTTTAGGGAAATAAAAATAAAAATAAAAATAGAGGTCTTAACTCCTACTAATTGATGAGGTTCTAGGTGATTGTGTAATTCATGAGGTCTTAATTAATTTGGGAATGGTCTAATAAATATTAATAAGTATTTTCTTTTTATTTGTTTCATCCATTTGATCTTCTCATCACCTCACTTTACTGCCAAGTCTCTTTCCATCTTTGTTTCCAAAACCTAAAGGAAAAGGCTTCATTAAATGCTTCTCATCCTCTGAATCTGACAATGCTTCTATCATAATTAATACTTATACTTTTTTTTTTTCAACATAAATTTTGAAGCTTCCCAATCCCCACCTTCTTCTTCATTATCTATCATCAAGTCTTGTTCATTATCTTTAAGTAAAAGTAGAGTACGAAAACAGGGCCATTTTAATTTCTCTTTTGCTTAAACAAACAATAGTACTCCACTAGATATATATTCATGCTGTCCAATCAATTCTTGGATTATTAATCGTCATAAAAGATAGATAATTTCTCTCTTTCTTATCACCCCTCCCCCCCTCTTTCACTTGTTCTTGTTCATTCATTCAATCTTCTTCTAGCTCTACCAAAAACCAAAGACTAGTTAATTTACTGAATAGATGTTGGATTATTAATGGCGGGTTTCGAGCAACAACATCAACAAGGGGGCTTTGTTCGTCAGCTTTTAACAGTAGAGGACCAAACTACCCCTAAGAAGTCTACAAATCACCATGAACCAGATTCCCCTCCCGACACCACCTCCTCCGGCGGCACCACCACCAACAACCGCCGCCCCCGCGGCCGACCCCCCGGTTCCAAAAACAAACCCAGGCCTCCAATTATCGTAACCCGAGACACCCCCAACGCCCTCCGTTCCCACGTTCTCGAAATCTCCACCGGAAACGACATCGTAGAGAGCTTATCCGTCTACGCGCGCCGTAGGGGTAGAGGCGTCTGCGTCCTCAGCGGTAGCGGTTCTGTATCCAACGTCACTCTCCGACAGCCGGCGGCGCCGTCTGGAAGCGTGGTGTCTCTGCAAGGGAGATTCGAGATTTTATCGTTGTCGGGTACGGTTCTCCCGCCGCCGGCTCCGCCCGGGGCGGGTGGGTTGTCTATATTTTTGTGTGGTGGGCAGGGTCAGGTTGTTGGTGGGAGTGTTGTGGGGCCCTTGATTGCTTCCGGTGCGGTTGTTCTGATGGCGGCTTCTTTTGCCAACGCGGTGTTTGAGAGATTGCCTCTGGAGGAAGAAGAGGGTAATAGTGTTGTTGCGAAGCAACCTGATCAGCCTCAGCCTGCTGGGTCCCAGTCGAGTAGCGTCGACACTGCTGGTGGCGGTGGCGGTGGTGGTAATGGGAGTAGTAGTGGCGGTGGCTCGTTTTTTAATTCGACTGGTGGTGGTGGTGGGAGGAGTACTGCACCTGCCCCTGGACCTGGACCTGGACCTGGACCTGGACCGGGGAATTATTCGTTTTCGGCTGAGTTGTTTGGATGGGGGAGTGGGACTACTTCTGCAAGGCCATCATTTTGATCCATAATTTAAGATAATTAGTATTATGAAATTTTGAAGAATTAAGATGAATTTTTATTGTGATTAGTTGAAGAGATGATGAGCTGCAGTAGCTGTGTGATTTTCAATTAAGGTAAGTAATTTGCCACTTAATCATGTTACAATCTTCATTTTTATTATTATATTATAGTACTGTTAATTTGGACATCTTCATTTAATTGCTGAAAATTAACTTGTCTCTGAGTTTGGCTGGTTTTGTAGCTTGGATTTGAATTGCCAAGTGATATGATTAATTCTAATTTTGCTCATCTATTAATGTATATTGTATTGAATGCTTTTCCCTTTATTTTCTCAAATTATAGTAATTATATGACATGAAATTATTAACATATATAATAGGGTATAGTTTAGGATCACAAATATCATTACAAAGTTAAGGGCATTTGCTTATAAACTTCTGAGAGCTGGTTAGTTTGTTAGAATTTTCAATTGCTTCTATCGTAGAAACTGTATGAAGTTTACGATTGTACTCACTCGTAATGTTCGGTTCTTGAAAAGTTCAATTAAGAATAACAAACTATAATCGAGCCAAACCATGCTCCGTCTTGTAGGATTCGGGTGGATGGTCCAAAACATAAAGTATACGTGGAATATACTTGTCTTGAGGTTGAATGTGTCCGGACAAATTAGGTTTGTGCAATAATTTTGTTTGTGAATTGGGGAGTTTTGTGCACATTGATTTGTGACTATATTATTAAGACAATAGAATGGTTTGGGTGTGACATTCATTCAGGGTAAATTTAGGTCCAGGAATGTATCATATTATTCATGGTTGTAAAATTAAAAATTGAATGATATATTATATTAATTTCTAAACCTGGTTTAGGCAAACAAATGCATGCCTCAACTTTGTATTTAGCAAAAAGAGACCATATTTCCAAATTAGGCAAAAAAGAGTGGAACCGATTTCCCTGTAGCAGACATGAATATTGGGGCACTTGCAACTTTATTGGATTAAGCAGAGCAGCTGTTTCTTTGGAATTTGCTTTTTCCTTTTTTTCCAATTTAATTTGAATTTTGTTGGATTTTAGTTCTAAGTTTGTGAAGGAAATCTGTCTGTCTATCTTTACGAGTACAAAGAAAGCAAGAAAGAATTTGTGCCGTACTTGACATTTTTGTTTTATTTCTTGTCGTTTTTATTTAATTTACATCAATGCCATTTAGCATGCGACCTGCGTGGCTCAAGCTCAAGGACTACAAAGCCCGCAAAAAAAATTTAATGGATCTATCGTGCCATTAATTTCAAAACCTATTTTTCCATTAAAAACACAGTAATTACTGTATATTTGAACTTAATAGAATCAGAAATCATTTCATATTTAATTCATGTGTGTTTCTTTTACACAATTTTGGTTGTGTAAATATGAAAATTGGAAAGATCAAATGTCAACAAACCAGGAGGCCCTTTTCGAACGCCCAGTTTTATTGTATTGCAATACTGAGTTAAATTCATTTCATATGAAATTTAAGCATCGGGAAATTCAAATTTCAACTTAAAAATTTAAATTTAATGAAGTATATTGGCACTTATTATTTATTTTTCTATATTAAAATATTTATTGACACGGATGTCTTAATTTGGTAATATTTGTGCAAATTTGAAATGTTTAAAGCTAATGAAATTTGGGGTCGAGGAGACATGCATCAAGTTTGAATACATATTGGCACACATTTCCATGGATGAATTTTGCCCTTTCGTACAGCGGTAAAGGTTATATGGTTCAATTTATCAAAAAGAAAAAGAAAAAGGTAAAAGATGGTTCAAAAAAATTATTTCATCTCTGCTCGTTTAGACTTATATGCAGTGCAGCAGGCGCAAATTGTTATCCCGTTCGGATTTGACTCTCATTTAATTGACCTAATAATATTTGGACCAAAAAAATTCACAAAACTATTTTCTTAACCAAATATACTCTAAACAAAAATTATAATCTCTAAAAATTAGGTTTGATATATAACTTGATTCAATGATTTAGGTTAAGTTACATAGTCTAAGAAATAATATACTTCCTCCGTCCCAATTATTTTTATCCCTTGGTACAGTTGACCGGTCAATTTAACTAAATTTATAATAAATAATTTAATTACTATATTTCATTAATAAAGATATATAGTTTTTCATGCTTTTACAATATATATATATATATATATATATATATATATATATATATTTCATTAATAAGTTAATAATATCATATGATACCATATATATTTATATTTAAAAGATTTAATACTCCACAAATGTGAATAATTTAATATGATAAGTCACTTAAAAGATTTAAATGTTTGACCGAGTACTGTAGCAAATAGAGCAAAATAATTGGGACGGAGGGAGTACATAAAATTTTTAAAAAAAAATCTTAAAGCTACACTTTTTAATTTTTTTGATCAAGCTACGGATTATTTAGTTTGACATTGCACAGTTTTCAAAATTACTTAACCAGTTTAAATACCAAAAATTGATACGACTCAATTCAATTTTACCAAAACAAATCTCTATGATTGGGAAGCCCGTTTTGTACCATGATTGTGAAAACATAATGATAATATTTTTATATTATCCCCATTTATTTTGACAAGTTAAAAATTGAATCTTTTGTCATTTTTTAAAAAGGGTTTTAGGTTTTAAAAGCATATTACGATTTAACTTTTAAAAAGAATTAAGTTGATTTGTCATTTTATCTATCTATAACAACTATGTAAATTTACACAAAATACAATTTTAAAAGTACTAAAATATATTTCAATAATACTTGTTTTTGTAAAACCTAATGTATTGGGTCGACCCTATCTAAGTTGGTTGCTAAAATGTTTAGATATTAGGCCGCTCAAAGGGAACACGGATAAAGAGCCGGCCATGGAGGCTAACTACAGCAGAAGTCTGAACTGGATCGATTCTTGCAGGTAGGCTCACCACCTGAAAATGTAAAACCACCCCATGAATAATTTATTTATTTATTTTTTTTCAGAAGAGAAGGCATAATAGGCATTAATATGAACAAATGTGTAAATTTAACACAATGGTTTACAACAAAAGAGAAACTCCATGTGGACGTAACCGAACCACGATGTTATTTAATTTGAAATTTAGTACATGAAAAGTTTTTTATTTGAAAGGTAACAATAAGATCTCATCATACGAAAAATTTCTGTCCAAAACCCATCCAACTAAAAAGCAAGTGAATTTGTGATTGGTCCCTTATCATACTCGACCTCGTAATTTAAAAAGAAAGAGAGCAGGGAGGATACCTTTTTGAATGGTGTGATTCCCCAAGGGTTATCCGCGTGCTCGGGTTGACCTGTTATGACTAAACGTCCAGCAGGATCCGATTGAACTCGCACCTGAGACATCATAATACGGGCATCAGTTTCAAATCCTCTCTCAATTTACAATCTCATACTAATCAGAAAATGTTTAAGTTGACAGATGACAATATTATTATAACAAACTTCAACAAATTAAAGGAAATTGAAGTAAACATATATATCCCAATATACTTGGAGGGAACTTAGTAACACACAAACAATGATCAAAACACTGCCTGCAAACAATGATGTAAGAGAACTTTCCATCGTAATTTGGCCAACAATGAAAAGCTTTAACAAATGACAAATCGGATAGCGTAGATCTTATTAATACTTTCAGAACTCAATAAATGAATTGTGTGGGTTCATGATTTACCAGTGACATGAAATAAACCAACACCCTCAGCAGTAAATAGAAAAAAAGAAACTATGGACAATCAGTTCAATCATGTTCATTGCTCTGGCAACTAATCATGCCATAATCCACCAAATATAATAATATATCTGCAACAGTAATGATAAAGCCTTTTTGACCAAACAGTGTAGTTTATTGATAAACTGGAAAAGAGGGTAATTTAGTTCCTCTTCTCTTTTTTTTTTTCCTGGGGTGATGGGTGGCAAGGACGAGTAAACAGAATTGAAGATATAATGAACATAGTGCAAAAGCTTAACAAATGCACACCTCTTCACGTAAAAGCCCTGGGACTAGGGCATAAACCTCGAAACCATCTTTCTGCACATATTAAAAAACTAGTCAGTTATATGAGTACATGAATATTGCATTATGAATGGAGTTAGTTTAGAAGATTTGATGAAACTTACAGTTTGGCGTACATTGATCTTCACCCAATCAGCAGGGGGGCCAGCATCAACAACTGATGTCACCAATCTAAAAACAAAATAGCAATTTTTTGAAATAGTCAGTAGCCAATTGGAAATGATAATACGAAGGGACTTCATCGTCTCAACGCTGGAGATTCAATTTTCCGAGTGAAAAAAAAATAGAGAAAAAACCCATATACAGCAATAACGCTTCAAAAGAGACGATCCTCTCTAAAGAAAAGCTTAGCTCAAATCCTTTGGTTCAGGCTTGATGTCTTGGCATATAAGTCACTCCCATTTTATTCTAGATAAAAGTAGAAAAAAAAAATCTTGAAATGAATAATGCTCTTGGGAACCTATAAATTGTTAACCAAGGTCCAACTTCAAGGATCACCAGTCATAGGTAGAATGTTTCAGTTACAATTTAAAGCTTGAGGATATATTTTAAAAACAAATTTAGTAAAGTGGGCTTCATTGATCAAACCAATCCATTTTCAATCATGAATTGATTCTTATCAAATACAACCATACATTTGTCACTTCTATAAACTCAAAAATGAGAACTTGAACTCCTGGCGCAAAACAAATACTTCCTAATTCTAACACAACCAGAGAAATAGAAGTTATCAGATTATAACAAGACTTAACTGCTTAGATGTTTCAGTTCGAGCGCACTTTATTGAATTCTCCACCTCATTTGGTCTCTTCTGTTTAAGTGAACCTAAATCCATATCCGATTCAAAATAATCAAACAGAATGAGATCAAGTGATTAACAGATTAAATTGAAACAGAGTTCAGCTACATCTAAAGTATCAAAGATGAGCATATACATCATTATTCGAAATAAAACTAGCTTACCAATGCTTTTGAGATTTTTCTCGCGCTTTGGCACGCTGTTCAGGTCCTTGTCCTATTAATGAATTTTTTTTAATAAAAACATGCAATCAAAACTATGTTTTGCATAATGTAAATCAAGCAAAGCTCAATTGATGAGCTATGAGATGCTAATATCTATACAACTTAATAACTAGCTCATCAACCTCATCATTGCCAAAAAGTCGTTGGACATGCCATCCTTGCATAGCACGAGCAGCAGAGTCTCTTCGAGCCCTTCCCAATCCTGATCCATGATAGCTATTTCCCTGTGTATAGTTTTACATAATTGCATGAATACCCAAACACACAGAAACCCAAGGATCTTAATCTGTATGCATATATCACGCACATAACTAGGATAGATATTCATGGACATGGGATAACAATTAGGCACATATTAAGCACATACAAGGACATATAGGAACAAAGGCAGAGATGGAGACATGAAAAAGGGGGAGAAAGAGCATTGAAGCTACCAAATTTTTTGCATAAACTAATGAAACCTATCCACGTCTCTTACACTACCCACTCTCTGGTATCATGCAAGGAAAAGGAGAGTATCAAAGCTAAGAACGTTTGGACATATTATAACGATGACTTCAAAACTTTACATGTCCAACAGAAAAAATCTGCAATCACTGCTGCTAGAACAGCAACATTTTTTGGGGATGAACCCAATACATTCTATTCAAATATAGTAATTATTCTGCAGCCAAATATTATACCATGCCTAAAACCCAATACATGTACATGATAATTAGGATATCAAGTAACACAGAAAACAAAGGAAGTTAAGTTTGTTAAAAAAAAAAACCTTAGCAAGAAATGTGTATTACGAAAATGATAGCTCAAGCTCACCTCATTGTCAGCACCAGAAGCTTCGGGTATCGTTGCTATTGGGAGTTGAAGATCGCCGCTTTGTGTCTTGTTTCTTTCAAATTCCAAAAGAGACTAAAGCATAAAGATGGACAAACAAGTCGTCAGAAGAATTTAAAAGCATACAACCTAATTATAATTGATAAAACATGAAGGAAAAAGTAAAATACACATAATCAAAAGGGTTAATATAAGAATGCAGAGTTGCATACTCTTCCTGTCTTGATTTCATCTATTTCACAAATGTTAAAAGGGACGAACAGGATATCCAGTTAAAGCCGGATTAACTTTCAATCACTTCAAAACACAGATAAAAAATATTACGAAAAATATGAAGTCAAACCAACGTTCACCACATATGCTAATGGAAATATGGAAGTGCAAACAATAAAAGAAAACTCCAACCAAAATCTCACCTTCTCATAGAAAATGCGGAATGTCCAAGAAACTGTAGTACAAGTCCTGCCAAGAAAAGATGAGACCGTCGAATCAACTTTCAGAACTCACTTCGTGTTTTGCTTTGAGAACAATCAATTTGCTTAATAAGTCACTGACTGATAAAATATACCAATTGAAGCAACAGAAATTTGGAAAAGAAATATTCATAAAAACTTAAGTTTAACAAAAGCCAAGTGAAAATTAGAACTAAAGATGCCACATAGACTAAAAGATTTCTGTTAAGTTGCATCCCATGTGAGTTATTAAAATTTATTCATGAAAGTTATTCCATTGAGAAGTATATACAATAATTTGATAACTGTTACCTGCTGTCTAAAAAAACAAATGAAGTTCAAAGGATCACTAACTTAGAGAAAATTAACTAGCAGGATAACACTCATGTATGCAAATGACCAAACCAAAAGAATGACAGTAGCTTCCAAAAGGAGCCTTACTTTGGTGGATGAAATGACTCTCCCACCTGCCGCCACAACTTGGATCCAGTTACCTATACAAATATACAAATTCATTAATAAAACAGATGCACCTTAACACTATCATCTAGTAACTTAGAATGACAATGTGATTACCACTAATAGCTGATGCATGTAATCAAACCAAAGATGCTTAAGGAAGTTTAAGTTTCTAGCAAAGAATAATAGCTAGCACTGCAACAAACCAGATGGTATTCTATATTTGTTCCTCAAACCCCTCAATAGTTGAAAGCATGGTGGTAAAATATTGCAAACTCGGGAATAGTAACTGTGTTTTTTCAAATTGGAATCATTTTAAAAATCTAACGTAAAAAATTATGAGCTGGCAACATAGTCGTGAAGTACTAGCAGACTTGATCAGAGATTTTTCTCTAAATCAACTTTACAGATGTCAATCCAATCCAATGTCATGGTATCGGATATAGAAAGGTTTGACAACTAAATGACATTTGATATGATACATTCAAGAAATCAAGGGACATAATATTCTATCCAATAGAATTCAACTATTTAAGGTTAACTTAGCCTGGTGGACGATTCATTTCATTTTCCACCAAGATTCCACTCATACAATATGGGTGCATGATGCCATACTCATCTCAGATGCTTTTCCAAGCAAATGACAATAGAAATGCAGGAAAAAGATCAATTTATCAACCACACACACACACATATTCTAAAAGGCCAATAAATAACAAAGAGTATGAAGACATGCATACCCTGTCATAGCCTCCCAATCTAATCACAGCTCTCCATAACCTAGCAGCGAACAAAGTGAGCAAGTAGATAACCAAGAATTCATAGCAAAAGTTAAATGCACAACATGCTTACTTCAGGCAATTTAGAGGCTGCCCATAAAATTTAGGTGGTTTAAAGTCCATCGCTCTCCCCCTATAAAAACTTTCAAGTTCCTTCATGAATGTTGCTTGGTCTTCTGGTGTTCCATCATCGCCCTCTGCCATCTAACGATCCGTAGATAAAAATTAGGAATGAATGTTTGTTATGTGTATCACTTCATATTGAACCATCTAAATATCACTGATTGTTACTATTATTACCAGAGGTTGTGTCGCTTGCGTAAAAACAGTCTTGCCTGTTTGTACACTATCGTCTCCAGCCTTTGAAGGTGCGTATCTGACAAGGGAATTTGGTGTAGTAGCTTCATGCTGGTTTAGAAGTGAAGAAACTTCACCGTCATGTTCGACTGCCGTTTCAACCGTATTTGAGTTCCCATCAGTTACAGGGGTAGCATGAACTATTTCCTTAACCTGTTCTTTCAGCTCAGCTTTAACAGTATTATCCTCCTTCAGATTAGCTGCATCTTTCATTTCTTCATCCTCATCCTGTAGAACCTCATCCATCGCAGCATTTCGACTTTGAAAAGCTTTATTAACAGGTATATCAGTTGGAAGCTGCTTGGTTTCCTTGGGATCATTCCCAGTGTCAGCATTTTCCCCAGTCCTTTCTTCCCCTGCAATATGTTTAACACAATCTCCATCCTCCTTGTCAGACTCTTTGGGCATTTTTTCCGCATTATTTTCCTCCATCACATTTTTAAAATGACTTCCACCATCCACGCTATTCTCAGTGGACTTTTCTTCTTTCACCCCACAATTTGTAGCAATTTGTTCAACCAGTTCATTTTTTCCATCATTTTGCATCTTCGTTGCACTAGCACCAGCTTGCTCAGCCTTAGTACTGGTGTTGATTTGGTCTTCACTGACACTTCTGGCATTGATATCTTCCACAACTAATCCCACAGGATTTGTCGATTCAACATTCTCAACCTTAGGACTAATTTGGTCTTCTATTTCACTGTTGACAGTGGCATTATCTTCTGCTTCATCTCTTAATTTGTATAAGGCTTCGCTCCCATTCTCACTTTTATTTGCATCGCCTGCAATAGGAGCTTCAGAGGGAAAGTTTTCTCCCTTTCTTTCAACCTTATCACAAAGCACTTTATATTCAGACTCTTGAGCACTAGGGAGATTTTCAGCAGCATCCATCTCTACATCACCTTTAACCATTTTGTTATCTGATCAAAGATATTTCATCAAGAGTAAAATTACTTAAAACAATATAGAAAAAGAAAAGAAAACATCAAATGAATGCCATTGCCATCTTATTTCGGATATCCTAGATATCTTTAGCATGGTAATGGGAATCACTAGTCAATCCTATTTCAGATAGGTCAGTTGAGAACTGAATCCGGTTGTGACCAGAATTTATGGAAACAAAACCATTTTGTTAGACTTGATCATTGATACCTATCATCTTTTCCACCATCACCCCGAAAAATTAAATACTTAATATAATAAGCAATTGATCTTTTCAACATATAAAATTCCCATTTCCGATCATTAAATTTAAAGAATCGTTGGATTTTGATTGTTTTATTTCACGCAGCCGTAAACGGAAAAAGACCAATTGGTAACACAAGATTCCACGATTTTAATAACTTTCTTTTTGCTTAATTTTTCCTTATATGAAAAAACTCAACCAAAATGATGGACAGTAGTTTCGAGTGAAACAAGATTATAAAGAAAATCCACGAGTCCATAGACTCCAAATTCACGAGTTATAGAATCTTTTTTTCTCAGAAGCAACCACCGCTAAAATAAACCCTAAATTCCTTAAGCAAATGAAATAAAACTTAATTCTTGCATGAACAAAATCCCTCAACCCGAGTTCACCAGAACCACATTACAAATTCAAATATAAAAATTAAAACATGATCACTTTTCATTCCATATATTCACAAATGAAGTACGAAAATCAACACACATTCAAAACGCGTAACAGTGGAAAACACTTGCCTGAAACAACACGCGAATACACCGGGGCCAGAGCTCGGAGAGTTGGCAATGGCCGTGCAATCAAATCTTAGGGGTTAGAAAAAAATGAGGAGGCGAAATGTGCAAGGAAGAAAGAGGTGGAGAGAGAAACTAGTTCGATCGCCGGAGAGAGAGGTTTTTTTAGAGAGAGAAAGTGAGAGGCACGGCAAAGAAGAAAGGCTGTGCTGCCTCTGCGGTTTCGTAGTTGTTCAAAGAACGGGTTTGGCTCAACGATGTAACAACACCTGGATATGGGCTGATTTTTTGTGAAATGTCAGTTATACCCTTGCAATGTTACTATTATTTTGTAACGTAAAATGATTTATTATGATTGGATTTATTGATGTGTGATTGTGTCTATCTCTTTATAAAAGAATTATAATCTAAAGGAAGAATGCATGTAATTATTATTGATGAAGATTTATGAAGATGTGTTTATAGATATTGACTATCTATATTTATGTGATATTGTAATATACAGAAACAAAATAGAAAATTTAATTTAATTCTTTTTGCATTTTTGAGGTTTTAATAATATATTTTGACAACAATTATATAAAATTATAAATATGTACGAAAATATTGCTGAACTTTTCATTTAACAAAATCTCCATTTGAAATAGGTTTAGATAGCATGTGTCAAATTGCTTATTTTATAATTAAATTATTAATCGAGAATAATCTTATTGGCCATGCATGTCAGTCAAAGGACTCAAATCTTATTGCATAATGCCAAAGTGCATTTTTGGTAAGTGATTGTAAATTTCTTTCGCGGGCAAAATTCATTTACTAAATTATTTAATTAAATTAAAGTATTTACCATGTTTAGTCGATAATTTAATTAAATTACTCGAATTCGAATTCACTTATTCCGTTGGAAAAAATTCAATCAAGGTTTCAAATTTAGCCCAACTTGTCCTGTGCCAAATTGAGTGGAAGCTCAGAAGAACTTCAATAAAGAGTTGACCTCCAGCCCAGTTCGTTTTGGCCCAATATATATACAATACTTTAATAGAGTGGGCATAATTCGTGGATATGTATTATGATATTATTTGAAATGTTTAGTAGGATTATTAGCAAACTCAAAAAATGTAGAGAACTCATATTGCCCTTGATAAAAAAAATAAAAAAATAATCAAAGTATTGAAACTAAGAATAAATATTATATATAAATATATCATTAGGTCATTAATCTAGTGATTTGATTTAGTATAAATTTGATTATAATACGTATTGAGTATAAAAGGGATATATGTAAGCCAAATCAGTAAAGTAGAACATATTACAAACTAAGATCCTAGTCTAGGGGAAATTGATCGGACGATTTTAGTACTAGTCGACCTCAAAGCTTCGATTGTAAGTATCTCTAATTGTGTCCTTCAATGATTTCCCTATTTATAGAGTGGCTCCTACTAATGAATCACGTTCCGGCCCGTACACTCTTTTGACATCCTTTGTGATCACCTCCATACATGATATAGACAGGTTGTCGGGAGCCATAGGCACATAGAGCAAGGATAAACGCCCCAAGGATCCGAGCTACCAAGATCGGATCGACCCAATTGGTCCGATCGAGGATATCTTGGAGCCTCCCGTAATACTTAGGTATGGTTTGATCTGGGTTGAGCCGATCATGCTACCCTTAGTGCCACGTGGATCATCGATCAGGCGTCCATGTGCTCAGTTCAAAATATGATATATCATGATTGATAAGAAAAAAAAGTAATCGATCTAGTGCGAGAGATTAATCACTATAATATAGCAAACATAACTTCGAATCTCGTTTCGTCGAAATGAATTTTAGCCCGAATAAAAATACTATTTATAAAATAATATTGTAGATACTTAAATTTACTTCAGCTTATTTTCCATTATCGGTCCATATTAATTTTTTGCAGACCATTCATTATCCATTAGTACTAATGGGTACGTCATGAGTATATGTCAAGCCATAAGGAGGCGGTAGAAAGGTAAACCCAATTTTTTTTTAAAATACCAATTAGATAATACTCCTAAAAGTAACTAATTCAAATTTATGTGCAAGTACGACATGTTGCGGTAGCTATTTAAATTAAAAATGAAACTTTAGTGACCCCACGTATTCCCGAAAAATTAACTTAAAAAATATATACAATCATTTTTTATATTCCCAAAATTTGAAACTAATAACTGATCTGGCATATTTCTTCAATAACTATATTTTCTATTATTTTAAAATCAAATGTCAATAATTTTTCTTACTCTAGATCTTAAATTCATTAAATACGTAAATCAAGGTTAAATATTACTTTTGGTCCCTTTTATTATTATTTTTTTACTCTTATATTTATTTCCTTACTATGAATTATTTATTTCACTTTGATCCCTACTAAGAATTACGTGTTTCACTTTAATCCTTATCAGGTGGTTCCGATAACACGTGACATGCACATGAATATTTTTTAGGGCATTTTTGTCCTTTTTACTATTGAGACTATGCTAGATATTATTTAATTGATGAACACTTTTGGTGTTTAAAAATGATTTTGGGAGAAAACTTAGTTTGGAACAGAATGGACGATTAAGTTGAATTGGAATGGAAGCCTATTTTGGAAGAGATTATATATTTAATTTTTAAAAAGATGAAAATATCCATGTTACTTTACTTGAAATTACAAAATTGCCCTCATGTGCATGTCACATGTTACTGGAACCGCCTTGGACCACCTGAAAAGGTCTAAAGTGAAATAAATAATTCATAGTAGTGACTAAAGTGAGAAAAAAATATAAGAGGGACCACTATGTAAAAAATAATGATAAGAAGGACCAAAATTGGTGTTTGTCCCACATAAACAATATACAACAAAAAACTGTGGGTCTGTTTGTCTCGCATTTCCCAAATTGAGATGAAATAGGAGAAAATTGAGATAAAAAAATGGAAGAAAGCAAAAAAATTGAATAAGCTGAACATAATGTTGTTTGATGGAGACACGAATTCATAGTTTATAAAGAAACAATTATTCTTTTGATATATTAATAAAGAATCGATTTATTAGTTATATTTAGGGCGAGGTAGTTTTGAAATAAAAGTTTCAAAACTATAATATATAAGATAAGTGTTAAGTAACACTTTAAAGGGTAACTGATACAACCCATAATTTAAGCGGCAAACTGTATTTTATCCTAATTATTTTAAAACATATTTGGTGTATACTTTATGCATTGATTTACAAAATTGATCGACCATGCCTAAACAAAAGCAGGCCGACCCGATCTAACAAACACATTGGAGGATCCAAAACGGTACTTAAAACATATTAGATTGATAAAGTGACAAATCAACCTTATTTTCTTATACATTCAATCGTAACATATTTTCTTAATATTTAATTTCAAAAACATTTTTTTTCAGATGATATAAATTTTGTTATAAGTATAGTGATTATAATTATTTAACTAGTGTTATGAAACGGGTCATAGAAAACTATATTTAGCTGAAATCGAAATAAAACTAATGGATATGCAATTCAAATTTGATTAATAAAAGATGATTGAACTTTATTCCTTGTATAATGTATCATACCAAACCATCCAATCAAGCTTGTAAAACATCTAATTTTTTATAGCTTTATAAACTCGACTTGATTAAATATCAAGGTTAATGACAATCTCAAATTCAAGTAAGTTTTAATCTGCAATTAATTCATCCATAATTCTCTCTCTAAGTAATATAAATAGACTAAAATACATGTGCATCTCGCACAATCAGAGTTATAGGTGAGTCGCAAGTTGTCTTACCATCGAGCTGACTCTTCACATAGAGTCTCTCAATATCTACATACACGAACCTACCAAAAATAATATGAAAAAACACCTAGATAGCGAAATAAGTTATGGGCGGCCGGGCGCTTTAAAGTAGCATTAGTAACGATTAGATAATTTTATTTGAGACTTGACTCAAGCTTGATCAACAAAAACTTATACTAGTTCAATTTATTTTAGATTCAATTCGAGATCAATTGTATAAACAAAAAATTGATAAATAAATACAAATATATCAAGGTGTTGAAATAGGTATAATGTCAAACTCAACAATAAAAAATAAAAAAATAATATCATAGTAACTGATTCAGTTTTGAAGAGGAAAATACTCCTACAAGCAGGGGAGGTAGTTTCAATGTTTCAACTTTCATGACTAGCTACAAGCTAATCTCATGCCCACAACCAACCCAAAGTCCAAACCAAACCAAACCTAACCTAACCAATTTTTGTTTCTCATGAAGAGAAATTTCCTTTGCCCTTCCCTTTTGTCCAACACCCCCCTTAAAAAATATTTAAATTTTAATATAAATCAAACATTTACAGTTGCAAAAGACAATTAGTCCACGTCTTTTCATATGGAATTCATCATCATGCAAAATTTCAAATCCACAATTAATCCATTCTTATCAAATGTGTATATTTCCTTTTATATGTAACCTGTTTTAAGTAGTTTATCAGAACAAATTCATGAGTTTATTTTTTCTGCTATTCTGCCATCTGTCACAGGTATAAAAATGGGACCTTTTTTTTTTAAATTTTAATTTCGTGTAATTCTTATCTACCAAACTTTAATTTCCTTAAATATATGCTGTAGAATATAATATACAGTAAACAATGTCTCTTCTTCTTTTCTATCAGAAACAGAGGTTTGCTGGATTAATAGAGGTGAAAAGAAGACCCCCCCTGGTAATTTTATTTGTTTATTTATTATTTTGTGGATCTGATTTTAATCGAATTTATTTGTACCATGCATGTAAATTTGTTTTCCATTTTGTGAGGATTATTCTTTTGTTAATTACGAAAAAGGAACCTCATTTCATCACTTTCAAAGATTCCCATGCTTTGCTCACTTTCTTGTTTCATTGCTTTATTTAGCTTTTTTGTTGCTTTCTACAAGTATATTTTATACATATGTGCATCAGTCACGTTAATAGTACTAGAGGCAGGTAGAGAAAGAAGCAAAAACTAAAAAAACAAAAAAGGAAAAAAAAAAAAAAAAAAAGAGGAAGAAATGATAAATTTGATTTAGCTAAAATTTTGTTCTTGGCTATATATTGAATAGGTTCTTGGTGGAGATAAATTGCGAAATGGGTCGACTAGTGGATCTTTTTATTGCTTCATCAATTCCTGTTGTGAAAGTGCTTTTAGTGACTGGTTTGGGGTCATTTCTTGCACTAGATCGCATCAACATTCTTGGTGAAGATGCAAGAAAGCATTTAAATAATGTAAGTTAGCTATTGTCCATTTATATATTATTGAAATTGAAATTCCCTCTATGTTTTGATTAATGGGATTTTTTTCTTCTTCTGTAAAACAGGTTACGTTCTTTGTATTTAATCCGGCACTTGTCTCGAGCAACTTAGCAAAGACGATAACATATCAAAGCATGGCGAAATTGTTAGCTTCTTCTTGTTGTTGTTTAGAAAAATGTTTCAACTTTCTTTTTAACTTAACTCGAGTAATTCATTAAATTGATTAATTGTGCAGGTGGTTCATGCCTTTTAATATTCTTTTCACGTTCATCATTGGTTCGATTCTTGGTTGGGTAGTCATTCAAATTACGAAACCTCCAGCACATCTTCGGGGACTCATAATAGGTTCTTGTGCCGCAGGTACTAGAATAGTAACCCTTCTTCGTCTCTTGAAATGCTTTTAGCCTACGATCGGTTTTGGAGAGTAAACTGATAAGGAAAATGTTTTTCTTGCACCAAGTGAATAATAGAACATTGAGGTCCATTTTTTGTTTATTTTAATTTTCCTTATCATTTTTTTACTTGCTGAAATCCAAGAACTTGACATATTCTTTACTTCTTTTAAACGAAAAACCATTCGAGATCATTGATGAAATTGATGTGTTATTATATCTTTTGTGAATAGGCAATTTGGGAAATTTGCTTCTCATCATAATCCCAGCAGTTTGTAAAGAGAAAGGAAGCCCATTTGGGGATCCAGATGTTTGCCATGAATACGGGATGGCCTACGCTTCTCTTTCAATGGCGGTAAGTTCCATTAATGATTAAACTAACAGATACTTCACACAACCTATTGAAAAAACATCCAGTTTTGGTCAATACTATATAGGAATATCTCCACAAACATGAATAAAAATTAATGATTTTCCTAGTTAGTTTTTTTAATACAAATCTCGACTAGTTTAAGATTGAATGAATGCTAATACAATGTTTTCGATCTGTTCCTTGTTCAGATTGGAGCAATTTATTTGTGGTCGTATGTGTATAATATTGTGAGAATATCTTCAAGTAGGAACTCAAAGGAAGTGGAAATAAGTGACTCATCCACGAGTAAATCTTCGAAAGAAAGCATGCTGCCATCCGGAAGGACTTTGACACTACCTTTACTTTCCTCGGACTATGATGTCACCGGAGAAGTTGAAGATCCTGAAATTCGATTGACTCTGCCTCAAAATGAGTTTGAGAATAAGCCTCAGGCTCAGGTACTTGTATGTTTTATGCATGGTTGAATCTTTTCTAATATATAATATGTTATTGGAATCGTAAAATTGCATTCCTATAATTCGGAAGTGCCAAAAGAACTGAAGTAATGTAAAATGTTTGCTAGTCGAGACGAGGTTTTCTTTATGACAAAATACAATTAGTCATACCAGCGTTATGAAATAAGTAATATTCTTATATCCAGAGAAAAAACGGGTAAATTTCATATGAACAACGAAATTATTTGCGTCCTTAGGCTTAGACGGCTTAAATAGTTGGAGATTAAGTTTTGAACCTGTTAAGTTGAAATGCAGGTATCAGGAAAACTAAAGCAAAAGTTAGAAACTTTTTTCAAAAACATGAACCTGAAGAGATTATTTGCTCCATCAACGATAGGAGCGGTAAGGTTTAGTCCCTTCACTCAAATGTTCTTTTTTCTTCTTCTTCTTCGTAATGTACTTTTATATACGCACAGATTGCTGGATTTATAATTGGACTTATACCTCTAATTCGAAAATTGTTGATTGGTGATGAGGCTCCTCTACGTGTGATCCAAGATACTGCAACTTTGCTTGGGTATGAAAAACTTGTCTTATTTATGTTACTACCCAAAATTGGCTTTACGATTTCTACATGCATTTTTGTTATTTCTTCGTTATCAACGCATGCAGGGATGGAGCAATTCCAGCTGTCACATTGATCGTGGGTGCGAACCTTTTAAAAGGTTGAATTTAATGATACCAACATTTCATTAGATTTCACGATTTTCTTAGCTGAAAAACTGTGTTGTGAACATTATTTGTCATTTATTTTAGGTTTAAAAGGTTCGGAGGTTCAGAAATCGCTTATATTTGGCATTGTTATTGTTCGATACATTGCACTGCCACTGATGGGCATAGCGATTGTTAAAGCTGCAGTTCGATTTGGATTAGTTCGTAATGATGATCCATTATACGAATTTGTACTTTTGCTGCAGTATTCATTACCACCTGCAATGAACATGGGTACGATAACACAATTATTTGGGGCGGGGGAGAATGAATGTTCTGTCATAATGTTATGGTGTTATTCGTTGGCGTCTGTGGCGCTAACATGTTGGTCGACATTTTTCCTTTATCTCGTGTCTTGAGTTCGATTACATATTGTATTCACAACATATTAGCAGATATCTTAGCATTTTTTGCGGGTGGAAGTGGCTATATGAGGAATTAGGACGTGCAGAAAGTAACCCGTGATTTTACATGAATTGGAAATATGGGCAAATGTTTGTTATTATTGTGGATTAGCCAGCAATTTTGTTGTCTTGGATTCACTTTAGATTGTATTTTATGGCAAGTTAATATCCAAATTACAAGGAATTTGAATGATAGGTTAACCTGTCTATTTATACCTCAGTATAGATTAGGCGAAATTGTACTTTTAGACTTTTAGTTTGCCAACATTCAAGAAAATTGGTTTTGTTTCATTTGAATGTATCATTTGAAGAACACATTTGATTGTTGATCCAGCTATCTTTATCTTATGGGTTTAATATGGTTTTTTCTTTTGTTGGCACATTTAGTCCTTTGTGCATTCTATCTAGTCTTTGTTCTATAATTCACCAAAACTTGTCTAATCGTGTAAGACTGAAAATGTGGATTAGAAGATGAAATGTACATAAAAGATAAATGATTATATGCTATGACTCAAAAAGAATATAGGCTTGAAATCAAATTTCAGAATAATTATGACATGGTTAGCAACAAAATGAGAATGTATAATTTCAAGCACATTTTTATCTGGACTCCGAATATCACCCAAGTTTGCGTGCGCTCAGAATAGATGGAGCAAGTGATGGACTCAGACAGTTTTCTCAGATTGAAACTGCATTGGTACCAATTTCCATGTTTCAGGATTGTGGGGAACGAGTTTCCCATGATTAACAAGCACAAATTATAGCCGGAACATAACTAATATTTTGTGTCAAACTTGAGCAGCAGCAGTAACAACTAGGAATGAACACTACAAGATGCACCCACAAAAACGACGAAGTTTCAGAAATGAAGAGAAAGTAATGTAAAGAGGCAAATAGATCTCTCTGAGCACGAAAGAGATAGAGAGACTTAATATCATAATACGTGACAAAAAAAAATATAAAAAAGTGCTTAATTCATTGACACAAATCATATATAAAGGAAAATGCATAATTAAAGGATAAATCATAAATTCAGTAGTAATTAAAAATATAGGACAAATAAACAAAATGAACCCTCCAGCAGCACAATCAGACTCTGTTTCCACGATCTCCAGCTTCAGTCATACCCAATGGCAATGGCTTTGGGTCCATTGTCTTACACAAAACAACGTATGCATACGTTATTGGATTGATTTCTCAAGTACTTATGCTCCTCTGCAACATAATTCCCGATTTACTCCGCCTTTCGAATTATAAGGCTTCGGAACAGTTTAGTTTCGTCTTTCCTTAGGTTGTTTTTTTAAAATTGTCCTCGCGTAGTTCCTCTTTCACCAATTGCAGTTGTTTGGTTTTGTTGATGAGAGATGGCTGGTCCTGGTGACTCGGTGAGGCGTTGTTTGACTTCATTCCATTGGAACATGTTCACTCAGTTGGTTAACATCCTTGTCTCCTGCGAGTATCAAATCATCAATTATATACGAGTTTCTAATGAAGAATCGCTATAGTACTAGTTCTTTTAGCTGGTGGCATGCTTATTTTCATCCTTGATCATGACAATCAATTTTGATATGAAATTTTTGCAATTCCTTGGAAACAAACACCATTCATCAGACAGTTTGTTTTACAAAACTAAAAGCTTACCACTTGCACGAGAATGTTCTGCTCCCACAAATAACAAAAAATCTTCTTGATCTGGAGGAGAAAAAACTAATGCAAAAGTCCAATTACTGTGTTGTAAACTAGTAACTCAATATCTCCTCATTCCAAATCAAATATTTAGAAAAACAAATACTGAATTCTCACACTTGGGAGATCCTAATTCTTGATGAACGAGGAGCTATTAGAAGACTAAACTGTGTGCGTCAATCTGGAGAGAGAAACAAAAGCAACAATTAAGGAAAAAAGGGAAATTTTCTTATTGCATTGCCATAAAATAAATACCTACACTTGGGAAGTCCACCAATGTGTTCACCAATAATTACGGCAAGAACATTCACCATCCTTAAAATGGTGGAATCTCTTCACATCCCTCACAATAATCTCTCTACCCTCTGCTTCAGACATGAACTTGAAGAAATTATGGCAGTCCCCACATATTCGAAGATTCTTGAAGACTCGAATGGTCGCTCCAGGAGGAAGTTTTAGAATTCCATAAACAACTGCAAGCCTCTCACTATGAGTAGACAACGCATATTCTTTTTGTTCCGATTCCATATCATGCAACACATATTTAGTATCCGGAACATATCCAATTCTCTTTAGCTTCAATACCAACACCTTAAGATAATTATACACTGCTTGCACCTCAGGGTGCACAGTGTCATCGACTAAAAACACATGCACCTTGTTTTCAACCTCAAGCCAACTACAACCAGGCTCTTTTTTAACCCCTCGATCCCTCATTAATTTCCGCACTATAGATACCTCATTCCATCTGCCTGCATTAGCAAACATATTCGCCAAAAGTACATAAGTACCATCATGTTGTGGAATCATGTTGAAGAGTTTTTCAGCCGCGTGGACCCCTAAATCCATGTTTCCATGAAGCCGACACCCGGAAAGTAAAGCTTCCCAAATAGTTGCTCCGGGTTCAAATGGCATGTTTTCAATCACATCTTTGGCTTTGGATAATTTTCCAGCTCGACACAATAAATCAACTAATCGAGCATAGTGATCTTCACCAGGCGTTATTCTATATACTTTATTCATACAGTTAAAATAGTGCTGTCCTTCATCGACTAATCCTGCATGGCTACACGCAGAGAGGACCGTGAGGAATGATATCCGATCAGGCAATATGTTTTCCTTCAACATCTCTTCAAAAAGTTCTAGAGCTTGGGCACCATGACCATGCTGCCCGAGGGCAGCTATCATTGCATTCCAAGAAACGGAGTCAAGATAAGGCATGGTAAGAAACACGAGGTGGGCTGAGTTGAGGACACCACATCTTGCATACATTGTTATAAGAGCATTCCCAGCAGAAAGGCTAGTGTCAAAACCGAGCCTGATAAGCTGAGCATGGAGCTGGCGTCCTTGCTCCAAAGCTGCAAGTACGGCACAAGAGGTAATGGCTCCTGAAAATGCATAGTCACATGGTTCAAGCCCGTTGGACCTAATCTGGTTAAAAAGTCTTAAAGCTTCTTCACCTAATCCATGTTGTGCAAGACCTGATATCATAACTGTCCAGGATAATAAATTCTTCTCCGACATCTGATCAAAAACGTTTTTTGCTTCCTGAATTTGCCCCCCACTCACATAAGCCGATAAAATGGCATTCCATGACACAAGGTCTTTGATGTCGATCGCATCAAAAATACTTCTTGCTTGGTTAATTTTACCACATTTCCAATATAATGTGATTAGAGCATTATTCACAGACACCATGTAATCACAAGGGGGGTTTGCCTCTGTTCGTAGGATGTAAGCATGAGCCTGTTTACCATGAAGAAACAACCCATTATCAGCACAAGTACTAAGAACATTAGTATAGGTAAAATCATCGTGTCTAATCCCCAAAGAATGCATCTTTCTGAACATATCAAACACTTCAAACACAAGCCCCTTCTGCACATACCCAGAAATCATAGCATTCCACGCCACAACCAACTTTTCATTCATCCCCTCAAAAACTTCTCTAGCAGAATCAAGATCCTCATTCTTCACATACCCCGTGATGATAGTTGTCCATGTCAACTCATCCTTTTCAAGCATGTCATCAAATAACTTCCTAGCTGAAGCCATCAATGCAGAAGACGATGTCAATGGAGAAGACGCACATTTCACATAAACTGATATGAGTGCATTCACCACAGAAGTAAACAACCCAGTCCCCGATTTGACCACCGCACAATGTAGCTGGTGGCACTGTTGTTCACGGTCGGCTATAAGTGCCAAAGCTGCAAGTACACTCGTATAAGTAAAATTATCAGGTTTGAAACTCTTTTCCCTCATATCATTAAACAATTGAACAGCAGCATGACCATCATTGTTATGACAATGGCAAGTAATCATGGAGTTATAACAAATAGTATCGCGAATTCTTAACGGAGTCTTATCAAATATCTCTCTGGCCAACTTGGGTTCGCCGGAAGCTGAGTATGCGGCAATTAAAGTCGTTCTTGCAACGACATCTGGTTGGGGAATTTCGTCGAACAGCTTCTTTGCATAGGTGAAATTGGAGGATTTACAATAGATATCTATCAACCGGTTGAGAATGTGGGCACGTGGCCTGAACCCAGATGTAACCATGTGAGCATGGACTGTGGAGGCGAGAGGGTAAGAAAAGGGGCAGTGCTGGAAGCAGATTTGAAGCATGGCCGCATAGTGATTGGCGGCGGCGCTGCGGTCCCCTGTTTGGGTGAGGTGTAGAGTGGCTTGTAAGGATTTGGAGGCGACATTTTTCATATTGGAAATGGCCGGACATTGGGGTGGTATTTATTTGGAGGTGAAGGTTAAAGCAATGTTGTGTACTTGTGTTTAATAGCTTTGAAAATTGGAAGTGGCGGCACAACACATGACTTATTTAATTATTATTATTATTATTACGGCAAAAATAAATTTATAAAGATACATTAGGAAACGTAGAAACTAAAAAATTATATTAAATATTAAATTAACTCACAAGAGAAGAGAAAATTCATCATTTCTTTCATAGTCGTTGATACCATTATTGCTCTTGTTGATATTGCTATCGTCACGGTCTACATAGGTCGAACCTCTCGATGAATCTGCAAATAAACAAGTCCGATGATGTTTTTCGCAAATTTCATTAAGGGTCATATACGAGCAATCCATTTTCATAATCTCTCGTTCAAGGTCTATGTTTCGCTGTATGTAGTCGTATTTATGAAAACATATTTGATTTCAATATGCAATTTGTAGGACTGTAATCGTATTTACATAAACATGTTTGATTTCAATATGTAATTGTCATGATTGTATCATATTATTTTAAGTAACTTCATTTAAAATAGTATAACGAAATTAATTCATATGTTTTTCACAAATAAAAAATTAAAAACAAAAGATGTGATTGACCAAAATAAATTTTATATACATGAAAAATGTAATTATTTTGAAATAATACACAAATTATAGAAAAAAATTTAAAAGAATCCTTATATTTTAAAGACACCGAGCGGCTGAAGGGATCCTTCGAAGGATCGATTGGGTAAAGGATAGGAGTGTTCGATCATTGGGGCAGGATAGTCGCATTGATATTTGTGAACCTCACCTCTTATAATTGCCATGTAGATACGGTCCTTCTATCGACTAATTTTCCCGATCAAGACTTAGGGTGTGTGAATTGATCGGCACCTCTAAATTTATCTCGATAATTATACTTTCTAATTCGGGATAATATTCCAGTGTGACTGCTAAATTTCGAAACCCCTTCCCAAATCCGTCACCGACCACGGCCGAGGATTCCTCGGATATATTATCTAAGAATCGTATAGGAAATTCTCTCATCCATTACGATGAGTCGGTAGATTCCATATTGGTACTAACCGCTCGCGTACATAACTATACGCACACAACCTAGGCATGTTATGATCAGGCTAAGTGATCTATACCTAGATCTAAGTACGCACATTCATGCACCGAATTTGCCCTAGCACCTCAAGTCAAAGGACTAAATCGTACACTATTATAAGCCTTGAGAAAACATCCCATCACCGATATGCGTCATGCGTTTCCACAATGGGTTTCTCTGTTCGGGTCGTTCGATGCGTTCGATCCTCTATCGAACCACCTACTCATATGCACTGGCCTCAGATGCCTTGTTCATGAAACGCTACAAATTCACTCCATGTGAATCATGCATACTTGTACAAGTCTTGGCGATTCCTACGATACCCCGTCTCGTTTCGGAATCTTTGACTTGGAACGTGTTTTAAGATTACGACCTTAGATATTGTTTCGTGATTGCACTCAGTACTGAAGTGAATCGTCCCATAGTCAAATGTAATATAAGGATTTCATCCAATCGATTAAATAGATTCGCGAGAGATGAAGTTGGCCATTGTTATCTTTATACACATATAAATAAACGTGCGTATTATTATAAAATCAAAGATCGTTATGTACAGAATAAACCTATTACAAGCTAATTGAACTGGCTTGTTGTGCACTATCCTATCAATTTTCCCATTTTCTATTGATTTTGAGTGAGAGATATCAAGAGAAATATTGAACAAAGTTTTATGAAGCTCATGAACAGAGTTAGGGATAATACTTGTGAAGAGACTACTTATAATTCTAGCTGTGGAAGAATCTAATAAAATAGACAAACAATTTCTTTGTTTTTGTTATTACTTGAATTTGATTGGTGATGCACTTAGAAACACACAAATAAAAAGACTTTAGGTTGATAAATTTAATCAATATAAACGCCGTGCAGATTGGGGTAACTTGACTTGACCAACAATACTTAGTATCTACCAACCATTCAATATTATCTAATAGATCTATCCTCAAATTCTTGATTCTATTTTGGTTCAACCCTCCTTGAATTTTGAAGGTGTGGAAATCTTAATTAAAAGTCATCATAGAATTAATCATCTGAAAACGAAACACATATTTTTTTCCTAAAATATTTTGTTGAAAACTGCTAGAAATTATTAAATACTCACTCTTACATAAATTATAGAAGCCTGATTTATATTTAAAATATTCAAACTCAACATATAGAGGGGAAAATGCACGGTACTCCTCTATATTACGCGAAAGATGCCCTAAACTATCATGTGATTTTTTTATTGAATCAAACTCCCTTGTACTTTCAAAAATCATGCACACTCTTCTCTTACTATGTTTGTCATTAAAACTGTTAATTTTTAACTAATTTACCTAAATTACCCCTAGATATATTAATAAAAAATTACAAGGAAGTTTTGTGCATAGGTTAAGGGAGCTTCGAGCAAATGTTAAAAAGTAAAGGGAGTTTTGTGCAAAATTTCAAAGGTAAAAGGGTATTATGTGCAAGGTTTAAAAAGTACAATGGGATTATGTGCTATATATGTTTAAAAAACACCTGGGTATTCTGTGCTAAGTTCAAAAGGTACAAGAGGAGAAATTATTTAGTACAACCGCTGCACCACGTCATCAAGTACACGTGGTGCAGCCCACCAATACACTTGGGACATGTGGATTAATAATCCACATCACCCATGTTCTGGCAATGTGAACACAATTTTCAGAATTTCTATTTTTTTGGAACATGGCTAGAATATGGGGTGATGTGGATTATCAATCCACATGTCCCAAGTGTATTGGTGGGTTGCACCACGTGTACTTGATGACGTGGTGCAGCGGTTGTACTAAATAATCTCTCGTACAAGAGGGTTTTGAGTATTTTATTATTAAGGGTAAGAAATGAATAAATTAAATTATTGTCATTTAAACTGAAAAATTTAGTAAAAAAACAAAAATCGCACATTGTCCATGTGAAACACACGCATGTTATCAGGGGCGGATCCAAGAATTTGGGTCCGGGGGGGCTAAACTTATACCAAAAAAAAAAAAAAGTCAAACAGTTAAACATAAAGTTTATATTATTCACATAAGAACCTAAAATATCTACATATTTACTTTAATAATTGACCACGACGGTTTTTCATCTTTTGAAACTGGTCTATGATAGCATTATTTGAAATACTACTAAATATGTCTCTCTCTATAAAGACAACTAAACTATCATTTAACCATTGATCGCTCATTCGGTTACGAAGTCGATTCTTTACTATCTTCATAGCCGAAAAAACTCTCTCCACTGATGCAGTTGTAACGGGTAGAATAAGCACCAATGTCACAAGTTTGTAAACCATCGAGAATGCGACATGTCTTTTAGTTGCAACCATCTTCTTAGCAAGATCATCAATCCCTTTCAAACTAGAAAATCATCACTCGATCGAACATCCCTAATATAATTTTCAAGTTGATTGGGAAGAGCCGAGAGCTCAAGAAATTAAGAAAAGTCATTTGGATAAAATTCGGCAAGACAAACAATTTTTCATTTGTCAAAAGCTTCAAAGTGATTGGATGAGTTTAAGCATGCAACACAAAGAAGCAACTCCGTGTTTAGTTCATTGAAACGGTTGTTCAACTCTTGCAATTGTCTATCTATCACCGAATTGAATCTCTCAACTTTGTAATAATGTTCGATAGTCACTTGTTCAATCCTACGTTTTGGCCTCCCATATGGAACATAAACATTACTCATTGAAGGAACTTCAATTTTATGTTTAGAACAAAAAGAAGTAACATCCTCCAACAAAGTTTCTCATCCATCATCTCTTGTCTCTTAAAGACGATCTTTAGCTAATTTGACTAATTTCATAGCATTCACTCTATCTTGATCTTTTCTTTGTAAAGCTTGAGACATGTCATTAGTGATCCCTAATATCGACGTCATCAAATATAAATTGAAGACAAAGGAAAATGATTGCAATATTATCAATAGATTGCTTGCTTCTCCATTCTTATCGGTGCACTCCTCAACTATGAAACCAAGAATGTCAATCACGTAAGGGAACATGTGAATTACACTCATCAAAGTACCATAATGTGATCCCCAACGTGTGTCACTCGCACGAATGATAGTTCTCTCTTGGTTGAGACATTTACCACTTTCAATTTCATTATTTGATAAAGCCTCGACTATTTTTTCGAATTGCTTGTCAAGAAGAATATCGACGTTTAGGAGATTCTCCAAAAATATTGACCACCATCATAACCCAATCAAATAGTCAGGCCATATAAGGGCTATTGAGCTAATATATTAAATTTTTTGTTAAAGTGGGTATACTAATTAGACTTAAAATTATATTTGGGCTATTGGACTAATATATTAATTTTTTTGTTAAAAAAAAAATTACAACACATATATAAAAAAAAAAAAAAAAAATTCCAGGGGGGTCTATAGCCCCCCCTTGCCCCTATGTGGATCCGCCACTGCATGTTATGATAAGTCAATACCTAATATTATGCCTGATTCTATTCCTTAGCATTGGTTGCAAAATATGTAAAGTATATTTGTAATATTCTTTGTATCTTAAAGATTAGGCTAGATGATATTATGTGTATCTTTAGGATTGATATTCCTTTTACTTAGTCAATTTACATTGTATATAAAGGCCATGTAATATTCAGAATTAATACATCCTTTTTCACTTTAGTCACATTAGCTCTTTATGTTAAACGTGGACGGATGAGGGGGAAAGTTTGAGTGTATTATGAAGATTTCTGAAAATACAAGGGAGTTTCGCACATCAGAATTTTATAAAAATTTCGAATAACACAAAAGAATATAGTACATTTCCCCAACAAATAGAAATGGTTCCCGGTCTATAGTCAATGGTGTTTTCCTCACCAAATTTGTCAAATATTTACACAATGGCAAACAGAACCAAAGTTGAACTTCGCACCCTCCAGTGGGTGTCAGACTCTCCACATGGCAGCACCTCCTTTCTTCGTAAATGACTCTCTGACGTGAGTGGCGGAGCTAGTGAGGAGCTGAGGGGGGCGACCGCCCTCCAAAAATAAGTGAACTTATATAAGTTAATACTAGTTTCAATTATAAAGCTTGCTAGTCTGATTGGTAATGCTGCAACACTTTAGGTACTTTCATCTTTGAAAATGACTCGAGTCCAATTGGGAACATTTTACTTATCTCCAATAAATTTTTTGTTTTCTCACCTTTTTAATAACTTTAATATACCTTGTTTTTCATGTTCTTTTTTTTTTCCCCACAGTTTGACTTGCGCATAACTTCAATTTTTCTTAACTTCGATAAATAATAATTTTATATGGACTTATTTATCTAATTTAATTTTGAACTTCTTATGGAAATATACAAATTACTAAAAGATAATTGTGTTCGTAGAAATTGGGCTTGAGATTTTTTTTAGATTAATGGTAGTGTAAGGTTCATATTTCAATCTTACAAATTTTTTAATGTGGGATTAATATAAATAATTAAAAATTCTCGCCCCCCAAGAAAAACCTTCTAGCTCCGCCGCTGCGGACTTCCGAGAGTAGAAATGAGAGGTTGCCGATCTCATTTGCAACGGTGCCTTCTAAGCTCATGTTGAAAAGATTCAGGGCCGTAATTCTCGGGTGTCTCCGGCTGCAAGTGACACAAATCCATGTGCAGAATGATGTTCCTTCTGACCAATTTGTTGCTAAAATGTTGTTCGGGTTGGTTATGTGGGCTTTGATGGCTAAACGTAATCGCTTTAAAAGAATTAGGTAGAAAAGCTTCAAAAGAATCGACCAAGAAACACTATAAATGTGTTGATGAAGAATCTGGTCAACATTAAAGCATCGACTAGAAAGATTTAGGTCGAATAACTTTAAAAACATCGACCAAAAATACTGTAAAAATGTTAAATGTACAATATTCAAAACATTGATCGGAAAATGAAACACTCGTGCAATAATTGACATCAAATGAGCCAAAAAGACACGAGCGTTCATCTGAAAATTGGTATACTAAGAATTAAAAAATTCAAAGTTACAAACTTCAAAATTTCGATTTACAATCAAACTCTTGAACTTGGGGGACTATTCCAAGAAGAAGAAGAAGATGAAAAAGCTGAAGACTAGACTAGGTCACTTATTCGAAAAATCATTGTGTCAGTTTACTTCATATCATCTTTGTAAAAACTTGTATTGTAATATTCAAGATCATATATAAAAGTTCAAGTTTCCAACCTAATTTGTATCTCAGAAATTTTGATATGAGAACTTAACTTTAGATTAGGTACATATACTTAGCTGAAGTTTTGTCATCATCCAAAAGTGGAAAATTGTTGGATAAAGATGAAGATTAAAGATTGAAGGGAGGTTTTGATGATTTTCAAAAGTCATCAGATAAGTAATGGAAGCTTAGTCCAACCTCAGATAATATTTTACCAAGGAAGACAAGCAAAATCAGACGGGTCAAAATTTGGTCCAGAAGACTACTGTTCTGCTGTTGCAATCGAAATCAGACCGTTGGATTTTCAGCAGACTCAAATCAGATGAGTTCGGCTTGAGATCAACAGAGTGTTCATCAGAAGAGCAGTTTTGATCAGCAGAGTGGAAGTGATCAGAAAGTCTTCCCAACAGTAATAAATGCACTTGGAGTAATAAATGCGGCAAGAGAGGTTATTAAAGACAAATGATTCAAGATATACCTCGAATCAGCAGTGTGCATTTAATGCGATTGACACAAAGTACAACAGAGTGTACAGGTGCAAGAGTTGCATGTAGTCGTTCTGGATTTCGGGGACCAGTACTGGAGGATAGCTAAAGTTTGTCTCTCTTCAACGAACAGATTTCAAACCTCAAGTATAAATAGTTCGAGATTCAAGAGTTAGAGACAACACAACACATTTTGAGAGCAAATTCATCGAGCAATTCCTAAGTCTCAAAAACTCAAGAACATAACACCATCATCTTAGTCACCTGTTGGCAAAAGCCGAGTTGAAGATCAAAGTAAATACATATTTGAGTGATTCTGTATAAGAGAGAAGAGTTGTGAGAAGCTTATATCCGTCTAAGTAAGTGATATAGCTTTGTAATATAGGACTTCTTTGTGATTTCCTGTATGAACTTGTGGCTTTTCATTTGTTGAATTGTGCAAGCATTGTATATTGTAAACTGTGTGTTTGTAGTATAACCCAAAATCTAAGAGACTTGGAAGAGTGGACTAAAGGATTTCAATCCATATAACCTCTATAAAAAATTTGTGTGTTTGATTTCTTGCACATTTACCTTGCATATATTCAAAGAGCTTTCAAACATCCAAACTGAACTTAAAGATTTTTTAAAGAAGTTTTAAAACTGGGGACAAATCTTTTAAGTTAAGAAAACAACTTGTGAAAAATACTTGCAAAATCCTCTGTAACAAGTTAATCAAAAGTCCGATCATCTTAAAATCAGATAAGTCATATCGGAAGAGTGGTCAACTCCGATGATTAAGCTTTGTGCGCAATCAGCTAAGTAGTCTCACGCATTCTCGATCAGCTTAGTCTGCTGAGAAGAAAAGTTAGAGAATTTTGTGAAAAAGTTTTCAGAGGTCTATTCAACCCCCCCCCCCCCCCCCCCTAGACCTCATATGACCAATTGGGACCAACACTATTTTCTCACCTATTTCACCTTTTTATGCCAACTTAAATCATTTCTTTTTGCTCTTGTTCTTTAATCAATTTGATCCATTTTTTTTTCTTCTTATCACGTGTTTAGTTGATATCATTTTTTTTACCGATCTTACCCGTTTACGTTGTTTTATCATTGATTTTACCATTTTGTGTATCATATATTTTTAATCGAATTTCATATGTTTCACTGATTTTAATCATTTCCATGTTCTGACTTTATTTGGCTTAAGCCAATTATAAATTTTTCAGTTAACTAAATAATACCTTTTTTTTTTATTATTCATATAGCACGAACATGGCATTTTATTTAGGTTCTTTAATGTTTGAGATTATTCAATAAGTGATAATTTCATAAGTGTTTTCCAAAGAATTATCGATTTCACCCATTTTTACACTGAGTTTATCATTTTCTTTGTTATTATAACCCGTTTTTTCATCGGTTTCACCTTTTTTTTTTTTTAGTTTATCCCATTTATTAATCAATTCATCCACTCTATTCGGTTTACCCAAAAATTTAGTTGATTTTATCCCATTTGTTAATCAATTCACCCGTTCTCTCTTGTTCACCAGATTTTAGTCGATTTTACTATTATGTTTTATTTTGTTTATTTAACATTTTTTCTCAGATATTTCACTTTTTTTTTTTTTTGCCAATTTAACTCATCTTTTTGTTTTTGTTCTTTTATTGAGTTAATCCGTTTTTCTTGATATCCCGTGTTTAGCTGATATCATTCAGTTTTACAAGTTTTACCCATTTTTTGTCAGCTCACCTTGTTGTATTTTTAATTGCACCATTTTTTTTGCTTTAACTCGTTTTTCTTCTATCTAATCCATTTTTTCATTTATTTTATTATTATTATCATATATTTCTAATTGAACTTTACTCATTTTCACCGTTTCAACCATTCCTATGTTTTGACTTTATTTTTTTGCTTAAGCCAGTTATAAGTTTTTCAGTTAACTAAATAGTACATTTTATTATTCATATATCATGGAGTTGGCAATCAATATTTTTCTTTTTCTTTTTGAGGATCTTGAAGTTTTTGAGGTTTTTAATAGGTGATAATTTCTTAAGAACTTTTGAAAGAGATATTGATTTCACCTACTATTACACTAAGTTTACCATTTTTTTGTTAACACCAATTTCACCCTTTTCTATGATTTATCTTATTTGTTAACTAATTCACTCATTCTCCCCGATTTGACCCAAATTTAGTCGATTTTATCCAATTTGTTAATCAATTCACCTATTATATGCGGTTTAACCCAATTTTACTCGACTTTACTTATTATTTTGCTGATTTAACCTATTTTTTTTTAAAAAAAAAAGACAAAAAAACAAAGATAGAGAAAAATAAACTCAAAAAGTTCAAACCTGATTTTGTATTCAATAATTGATACGACACCATATTGTTTTCCATTTTGACCTTTTCCCTTTCACTCTATTTCAGATTTCTTGATCAAATATAATTGATTGATACAAAAATGAGACCGATAAATTAAGTCTTAATACAATATATATTAAATTTCTTATCTTAATCATGTTGAAGTATAATTATTTAATTATTTTATTGTATTTATCATTATTTTGATACAAAAGTGTTTATATTAAAGCAGACTTCCTTTTCATGTAGAAGTATGATTATTTAATTATTCTATTTATCATTTAAGTAGGGGTATATTAGTCATCACAAAAAAGGGAAAAAAAATTGTTACCAACCCGTACTTTTATATGTATATAGATAGATAGAATAGATATAGATAGATAGATAGAAGAATAGATATAGATATAGATTGTATGAAAAAACATTTATATAATGTTTTTGTGTTTGTAATTTACAAAAAAATTGGAATATTAATTATTTGAAAACACGCAACACATGTGTATTTTCTAGTTTTACAAAAAAATGTGGACATATATACTCATGGATTAAAACTTCAATTTTTTCTATCGAATATATCGAAAAGTTTTGGTTTTTGAGTCACGGAAAACAAAAATAAGGTGTAATTATGAAACTATTGTATTGCCCTAAACTTTGTTATTTTACTTAATTTAGTAACTTTTTTTTACATTATTTCCTAGTGTTTCCATAACATTTGCAAAAAAATATCGAAAAATTCTCAGTATTTAACCGATCGAAATATACACTCGAAACAAAAATTGAATCCATGGATACACGCAATGTTTCTCGATTTCATTTTAACATATATATTAAACAAATAAATCAATTGTAGTGGCTCACTGTAATAATCTCAATATTTGTCTCCTTACTTTATACTATGACACAAGTTGGAAGACGATGATATTACACAAATTTGTGAATAACAAACTGACAAATTGTTTCAGTCTTTAAGACCTCTTATATTCAAAAAAACGGTTACTTAGATTCTATCACAGTGAATTTAATTTATTTGGGGTGGATGTCTTATAGTATATGATTATTGGGGGTGGATGTCTTATAGTATATGGGAATGAAGAGACAAAAAATTATCCATTCATGTCAATGTGACATTCGTCCAACACCCGGTGGATTAAATCCACTGGGATAGGCACGGATTTTCCCAAAAAAACAATACATAGATTAATCAAATAAATCAATTATAGCGGCTCGTTTTAATAATCTGTTCACATATAGACAGCCATGGAGAATCTCTTCTTTCATACCTTTTACAATAATCCCATTTTCATCTTCTTTTTATAGCTCGTTAAAATACAACCAAACAAAGCCCACCTCTCTATTTCCTTGTTTCCAAAAACCATATCCAAAAATGGTAAAAACAGTAGTAATATTAGTTCTATTCTTAAGTTTATTTTTCCAAAATATCATTATATGTTTGGCTACATCTTTCAATAACTCTACGGATGAATCCTCACTATTATCCCTCAAATCCCAAATGACATCCGACCCGAACAAAATTTTATCCACAAACTGGTCACAAACAACCCATTTCTGCACTTGGGTCGGCGTCACTTGCAGCCGCCGGCGCCGCCGAGTCACGGCGGTGAATCTCTTCAAGATGAGCTTACAAGGCACAATCGCAAGAGAAATCGGAAACCTCTCATTTCTAACCTACTTAAACATTCGTAACAACAGTTTCAGTGGCGCAATCCCTATTGAGATTGGAAATCTACGGCGCCTTCGTGTACTGCAAATGACTTCCAATCGATTAACTGGACACATTCCGACGAGTTTGGGATTGTTAAGGAATTTGGAGATTTTGGATTTGGCTGACAACGATTTGACTGGGAGTGTTCCTTGGAGCATTTTTAACATTTCTTCTTTGATAGAAATTGTGCTTACGAGGAATGATTTATCTGGGTCTTTTCCATCTGATATATGTTCTGGTGGTTTGAGTAAATTGCAGCAGTTAATGGTTTCTATGAATCAATTTGTTGGGGATTTTCCGAGAGGGTTGTCGAATTGTGTAGAGATGAGGAATGTTTTTATGTCTCGTAATAATTTTAGTGGGAGTTTGCCGATGGATATTGGGAATTTGGGTCAGCTTCAGATACTTGCTTTGGGGGGAAATCAGTTGTCAGGTATGTTTCAATAACCCAGCAATTTTCATTTCATTGAAAGGGTTTTCATCTGATTTTGCAGGGTTCAGTTTAAAATAATAATTTCGGTGTTTTTGTGAAATCTTTTAAACACAGACCCCCTGCTAACCCGAGCGAACATTCAAATATCTGTCCTACATTCATTCGTGAAGGTATTCTATTAGGATTTGAATGTTGGATTTTGTGGTTTTCAAAATGTTTGAGATCCAACTTTTTGCTGATTTTGAATGTTGGGGACTTAGAAAAAGTACGCGGTACATGTCAAATTAATATTTTATAATACTCAGGAATTTTTATAATTAGACGGGGAATATTAGTAATTTATCCTATTTTTTTTAAAGAAATTTGATAAAACGAAATTATTCAATCATTTTTATCTCAAAGACCATAGAAAATAAAGGGTCTATTTGGATGGGTTTTGGCTCAGTTTCGCGGGTCTCGGTTTAAAAAAATTGGTTTGGGTGGTTTCGATGAAACCTTTGAGACCTCACTTGGATTGAGTTTGGATGTTGGAGTTTAGGGAAAAAAGTAGGTTATAGGTGTCAAATCAATGTCTTTTTTAGTGAAATTTGAGGAAAAAAGTAGATGACAGGTGTCAAATCAATGTTTTATAGGTTTTTAATGGTTTTATGGGTTTGGCGAAAACTCATTTGGATGGGTTTTGGCTCCGTCTCGCGAAACCCACGAGACCGGGCCAAAACCCATCCAAATACAGCCAAAACTTCCATGAGTTTCACTTGCTTATAAAAAACTGAATTTGACTTATCAAAAAAAAAAAAAAAGCACAACTAAATTTGACTTGCTCCTTACATAACTTTCATTCAGTTATGTTATATGAAAACCTTTTATCATGTAAAATTTGTACTAAATTACCATGTGTTCAATTTATTACACCATCTCTCCTTTATTTTCAACATATGAACACATCCTTAAAAAAATTAACGTAATTTGAACGGGAGTGAGATTTCTGCAGAGTTTATGAAAATAGAAGGGAATTTTATACAATAAACTTAACACACTGTAGTTTGTGCAAGTTTCCCATTACACGAAAGTGCTTCGTGCATGCCCAGTATTACATGTTTTATTTATACTAAGACAACTTATCTATATTTCAACTTTTATCTTTTATAGGTACTATTCCACCCTCAATTGGCAACTTGTCAAATTTAAACAGATTGGACATTAGTTACAACAATTTGGAAGGAACAATTCCATCACAAATTGGACATCTATCCAAATTAACATTTCTTAGTCTAGGAATAAACCAACTCAAAGGTGAACTTCCATCTTCTGTGTTCAACCTCTCAAGATTACAAGTACTTTCACTTCCAATAAATGAATTAATTGGCACAATTCCATCTTCTATAGACAAAGGGCTTCCAAATCTCCAAACTCTCTATCTTGGGATGAATCAACTTTCAGGAAACATCCCAAATTCAATCTCAAATATCTCGTCATTAAACACTTTTGATATTAACAATAACTCGTTTACTGGACACATACCAATAAATCTTGGGAACTTACGTTCGCTACAAGTACTTAGATTAGGTACTAATCAGTTCACAAATGATCTATCCATACCCGAACAAGAATTTCTTACATCCTTGTCCAATTGCAAGAACCTTACATCCTTACAGATTGTCGGTAATCCTATAATCGGACCCCTCCCAAAATCATTTGGCTCGAACAATATTTCTGCATCTCTTCAAATTTTTTTGGCTGGATCTTGCTATATCACAGGCACGATTCCAAGTGAAATCGGTAATTTGAATAGTTTGTTATGGTTACAACTTGGGGATAATAACCTAACTGGAATGATTCCAGAGACGTTAGGGCGTCTAAGAAACATGCAGCGTTTATCAATCAGTGGTAGTAAATTGCATGGTCCAATACCGAATAGTTTTTGCAATCTTGAAAACTTGTTTCATATTGATTTAGAGGAAAATGGCCTTTCTGGGCAGCTACCAAGTTGTTTAGGAAATCTCCCTTCATTGCAAGAAATTTATTTGGCCGACAATTTCTTCAATTCCAGCATTCCATCGACTTTATTATCGAGTAGTCGTCTTCAGATTGTATCTTTAGCGCGAAATCTTTTTGAGGGTTCTTTGTCTAACGAAATCGGAAATATGAACAGTTTAAGAGGGTTGAATCTATCTGGAAATCAGCTTTATGGAAGCATTCCAAGTAGTATAGGGGAATTGCAGAGTTTAACAAATTTACAGTTGCAAAACAATATGTTCAATGACTCGATACCGTCGTCTTTAAGTAATATGAGAGTGTTGCAATATTTGGACTTATCTCAAAACAATTTATCTGGTTCAATTCCAATGTCTTTGGAGACACTTACATATCTTGATTACTTCAATGTTTCATTCAACGAGCTTACAGGACAAATCCCAGATGGAGGGCGTTTTGGAAACTTCTCATCTAACTTCTTCATTGGGAATAGAGGTTTATGTGGAGCATCTCGATTTAATGTTGAGGTATGTAAAGGGAATACACCTAAGTCTTCAAGAAGAAACATATTTCTAAGGTTTATTTTACCACCGACGGCTTTAGTCATTCTTGCTGCAACTATAATAATTTACTTGTTTAAATGCCGTGGTCGAAATTCAGCACTTTTATCTTTTTCCGAAGCAAATACCGGCCTCAAACATGAAAGGATCTCATACTATGAAATTCTTCGAGCCACAGACAACCTCGACATCTCAAATTTGATTGGCAAAGGTAGCATTTGCTCAGTATACAAAGGAACGTTTTTGAATGAGATATGTTATGCGATTAAGGTTTTTGACTTAGATGTGCAAGGTGCATTCAAGAGCTTTGACACGGAGTGTCAAATCATGAGTAGCCTTCGGCATAGAAATCTTGTGAAGGTCATTACTAGTTGCTCGAATCTTGATTTTAAGGCTTTGGTATTGGAGTATATGCCCAATGGAAACCTTGACAGATGGTTGTATTCTTCAAATTATTCCTTAAATATAGCTCAACGAGTAGGAATAATGATAGATGTGGCATCTGCAATAGAGTATCTACATCAAGGTTATTCATCACCGATTGTGCATTGTGATTTGAAGCCGAACAATATACTTTTGGATGAAGATATGGTGGCGCGTGTGGGGGACTTTGGGATCGCAAAGCTTTTAACACATGATCAAAGGATGGCACAAACAAAAACTCTAGGAACCATTGGATACATGGCACCGGGTAAGAATATTCTAAATACTCTTAACTTTTCTATATAAAAACTTTTTGTAGTTTCATAGTTTTTAATATTGAAAGGCATAGAAAGAAGAACTTTTTTTGCGAAGCAAAGTTCATGACAAACATGACATAAAGAAATGTAGCCATTTAACTCCAAACCACTCAACAGAATTGTCACTAGCTATTAAATATGCATAATTTAAGAGTGATAAATAAAAATACCCCTATTCTTTGCTTAATTACATATAAAAATAACTTGTGTTAATTTTATTGGTTACCCCATACTAGCTTTTTATTATAAAAAAACCTCCTCTCAAACCAAAATGTTAATTATACCCCCTCAAGGATGTCAAAAACACCCCTATTCACCTAATAAATTGGCATTAATCCCACAATTACTTTGAAAAACTCTCATGTTTACTTAAAATGTTAACAATAACCTCCCTATGATTTATGATGAAATTTCAAATGGGTTTTTTTGAAATGAAAAAGAGCACGGGAGGTTTTCCAAATAAAAATAACACAAGTTTTTATTTTTTTATAATTAGGCAAATCACAAGGGATATTTTGCATTTAGCTCTATTATTTCATTTTGATAATTTCATCTCATATGTGAATTTCGCAGAGTATGGATCAGGAGGATTAGTATCAACATTCGTAGACGTTTATAGCTATGGGATTTTGTTGATGGAAACATTTACGAAAAAGAGACCGACCAATGAGTTATTCTTAGGAGAGTTAACAATGAAGAGATGGGTATCCGAATCATTTCCTAATAGTATAATGCAAATTGTTGATACTGAATTACTAAATGTAGATAAAGAATATTTTGTTAAAGCTATCATTGAGGAGTGTTTGGCATCAATCATGGAATTGGCTATTGAATGTACATCAAATTTACCAGATGAGAGGCCTAATATGAAAGATATTCATGTGAGGCTCATGAAGATCAAGAATAAAGTAGCTAACTAAGATCAATATTGTAACTGCAATTACTAATTAGAATCATAATAATTCAACTATTTTCTCCATGTTAATTTTCTGTTTATTCAAATAAGAAATTCAAAAAGTTTGCTGTGTTTTCTAGCTGGAGTAATTTAATGCAGTTACAAACATCTATCGGAGTTGATATTAGTCCTGAAGAACCGTATTCTACAAAATTGACATACATGATATTTTATATAGAGGAGCTAATAAAAAAAGCAACACTTTCATTTTATAAGAAAAAATGAAGTCCATTATTACCACATCACTAAAGTGTAACTTTCTTAATTACCTGGTGTCATGTACCCCATTGTGCCCAAAGTTTTTGTTCGTGCTATTCTTTTATCTATTGTCATGAGCTTGGCAATGCCGAAGTCACTCACATGTACAACCAGTGTTTTCAAAAGCGGATCGGTCAGAGAACAAGAAGCTCTACTGGTTATTGGTTCGATCGGTTAGATCGGTTCGATCATTGATTCGATCGGAATAATTGGTGTGACGTAATAATTATTTAATTTTATATATATATATATATATATATATATATATATATATATATATATATATATAGACTATCTAAAATACAATTATAATTAAAAAAATGTCATTCTTTGTCAATATAAATTCAAATTGTTTCATGCAACTAATTAAAGTGTCTCAAAAATCAAGAACAATTACAAAACCATAAATTTCAAATATCCTTCAAGGATTCATACATAAAAGATCTATAAATAAATACTTCAAAATGAAAATCACCGAAAGACACAATAAAGATATATAAAGAATCCTTATTGGTCGGTCTTGACCATAAGGATTCTTGAACATAAGGATTCTTTTAAAATCACAATTGTGCAGAAGTAATTTTTATAATCAAGATCAAATACTTCAAAAATTACAATAAAGATCTATAAATGATTTTAAGAGCTCCAACTGCTCGACAAAACTCACCCTATATCTATTTAACTTAGATCATGTGTCCAAAAGCTTCTACATAAAAGAAAATTAATATTTCCACACAAATTATAACATGATATTAATGTAATTCATTGCTTAGGGTTTTCGTTGATTTTTTTTGTTTTGTTGTGATGATATCTTTGTTTTCTTTGTTAAAATATCAAATACACATCTGATTCTAATTTAAAATCTGCAATAGACTACACTACACCATAGATGGGCAATTAATTTAACAAATCAAGTTGGAAAACAATAGTATTGATTTTTTTTTTTTTGGGATAAATAATAGCATTGATATTCAAATAATTCAAATTATTAGATGAAAATATGAATAAAAAATAAAACTATCGAATTCGAATGTTTGACTGCTTGGATCCCGAGATTAATATTCGCTACATATATTTCAAATTACAATACTTTCAAAGGGTCAGTCGCATTGAATCTCTAATTGAGTAGAGATCCTAATTTAGAGGATATTCAAACCGAATATACTCCATTGATGGCCCTTTTCTAGGCTATCAAACATCCTCTAACATATTGAGTCCAATACTATAACCTTTGCAGCGTGATAGCTTAAATTAATATATGATCAAACTTTCAATAGGTCAGAAGAAATCCTCATAAAATTTTACTATTTCTCAAAGTTAAAGAAAGCAAGAAATATTACCGCAATACAAAAATGGGTTTATAGCTATAGCTGTAATCTAGTTCATATTCATATAACATGGAACAATAAAAGGCACACAGCAGGGTCTGCATTCAGTAAAAGACTTCGTTCTAGAAGGGATTCCCGGTTGAAGGTGAGGACATGACGGAGAGAATTTCAGTGACAGAAGACATGGCACTCAAAGCAGCTTTGAGAACATCTTGCGAACATCCTGGTTTAACTATGGCACGTACCTTGTCCAGGTGTTCATTCAAACTTTTAATGCGACCCATGTAATCCTGATCTTCAACACAAAGAGTAACGGCCTTAGCATCAGCACCTGGGCCATCAAACTGAAGTGGTCCCGGGTTTCTATATACATCATCCATCAAAAACTTGCTGCCGTTTTGTCTCAACAAATCGTAGGCCTTTCCCTTCAAATCAACAGTTGCTGGATGAAGAGCTGGTATTCCGACAGTCGAAGCTCCATGACTACGACCGTACCTTCTAACACTCATCATAGCTGTTATAGGAGCAGCACCACATCGCCACTTGTTCACGGGATTCTTCAAGTTAGTAACAGTTGCCAGATAACCATTCAGTCCAGCCGCAATTATGTGATACCCAATATGACCAAGCACCTGTGGTATTTTTACCAATTAGTTAGTTGTACAACTTTTTGGCTTAAACAATCCAAATTTATCATAAAAATATTTACTGACATAGGCATAGTCACAATCAAATTTTGACGGCAATGATCCACGAGCTTGATAACCAAAGAAATGGCAAATGGCATTGAATTTCTTTCCCTTGTAAGTTCCTTCTTTCTGTACTTACACAACAGAGATGCATAAAAATGATAATGTGATTGATATATCTGAACAAATTTTAATAGGATTAAAATATGTGCAAACACCTAACAAAGAAATTAACAATAAATAATTAAGACATGCAGAGAGCTAACCAATCGCTTGTTCATTTCTTCTTCAACAAGATGAGCAAAGAGCTTTTCAGTCTCAATCTGTCAATGATAGATAATAAAATTAAGAAATCTTGAAGGCTCAACTTCAATGAAAAGAGGCATAACCAATACAAGTACCTGAGATAGCTGTGCAGAGTCATCTGATTCCGGGTGGAGAAGTAGCTACAACACATATAACTACAGGTTAAGCAAGATGATGCAAAAAGATTATGTAAACTTCACAATACAATGTAACATAACATATTGAACAATACCTGCTTCCTGAAAAATGGTGGCAGAAACTCAAATAATGCAGATGCCCAAGGTGACAGTTGAGCAGAAATATTATCAGCAGAGATACCCTGCCTGAGCAAACCATGAATTTCCTGAGAAGTAAAAAAAACAAAATTAGACGCCGGACATATGTATTTGTTCACATATCAAACAAAACTTGTGGTGCTTAATATTCCGAGTATTTGTTGAAAAATTAGAGACGAGTGGAAAAATACTAGTTCATCAGTCCTTATTTTCAGGAGGAGGTGGTGGGAATGGGTCAAGAGGAAGAAGAACCAAAACCAAACCAATTACTTCAAAACATTTCATACCTGCAAAAGAGCATAGACTTCAGGAATGCTTTCTATTAGCCCCTCTGGCAACAGGATGACACCATGGTGTTTATCTGAAGCAAAAGAACTGTTAGGAGTGCAATGGATACATAAGAATGCCGTTAATTGCTCCAGATGAATTCTACCTTGTTCACCCCTTGCCTGAACTGCATCGCATATCTGTTTTGTGATGTCAAAAAGTGTAAGCTTTGAAGCAGCTACCTCTTCGGCAAGAATGACCTGCAAGAAAAATCGAAGCTCTTAAAAATACAACATACACTGTCTAAGGCCCCCAGTTTTCTAACAAAAAATTCAAACTGAAGTGAAAAGGAGCCAGTGAAAACCATATTAGGGTGAGACTGGAGAGTGCATTCCAAGGCAACATGAGATGCCTTCCGCCCCATGAGTCGGATAAAATAGTAATACTGCAAATAAACAGAGAGATAAGTATCAAAAAATAAAGAAATAAGAAGCTACATGTAAAACGAAGATAAAAATTAAACTATGTACTGTATTTCAGGTTCAATATATTTATTTGTTTGTTGAAACTAAACAAACCAATCAATTCATAGGCAACTTGCATGCACAAAATCTCCTGAATAAAATCCATTAAATAAATATGCAAAAATTCATGAAGTGGATTGGGTACCTTCTCCGCCGAGAGAGCATCAGTGCATACATTGCTTATCAGCTGAGAGTTAACCTGAAACAAGTACAAGAGGTATCATGATCACTTGGTTTTCCAAGAAAATATAATTTTTGAATATTTTTCAAGTTAATTCATTTGAAATAATGATGATAACCTATAAACAAAACGTTTCAAACTAATTCATCAAGATCAATAACAAGAAAGCTAAAATCTAGTGGCTGGGAGCCTGCAAGCCATGTGAACCAAGGAAATATTTGCAAAAACTTAGACCAGGTTAAAACAACAAATTATTCAAATTTATGTAATTTAGTGCCCCCTCAAAAATAGAAAATAAGAAATTGAAAAGAGAAGTCAATTACCTTACATATTGTGTCAAAACCCACATTTGCCTCAACAAATTGGTTTTTAAGATCTCCATTTAATGTGACAGGAACTCCAACCACCTGCCAAAATTTATCAGAAACTTAGTTAGGCAAAACAAAGCAAAATGAACCCCGCAGAAGCAATAGTATAAGTTTTCTAGCAAGTAGGTAATCTAACGTTATGATAATAATATACATTATCAAAACAAGATAAGTTAGAAGATTAAGACAAAGTAAGCAACTATAAGGTTAACTGAACTGAGCAATGTGATTGATCTCGTCAAACAAAGCTAATGCCTAATGTGATATACCTTTGTGGTGCACTTTCTTTCAGCAAATGTTTCTGCAAGTTGGGCAGCATCTGTGTTTGATGTAACACCTTCACAAGCAAAATATGGGCATGTTACAAAAATCCTATGTTAACATGGACCTTAAGGAAAACAATACCGATACCTCCAATAATGACTAGAGCATCCAACTTCAAAGCTGTGCATGCATCAAGTGCTGCATTAACTTGCTCAGTAGTTCTAATTTGATCTTTTGTCCGTCCCAGCAAATCATAACCACCTTCACAACATAAAATAAATAATGATATAAAAATTCGTAAAACAATACATACATCAATTTCGCATATGTACCTTGATTTTTGTAGGTTGAAAGAATATCATCAGTAATCTCTAAAGCTCTTTGTGCAAATAAACCTTCAGAGCCACCTGGTAACACACACATATAAACCATTACCATATTTATTATTCCTAGAAGAAAAAATGTATGTACACATCTACTAAGGATAGAGGTATGAAAGATCGATGTAATTTGACCGAAAAAATATATGGTTAAATGCTACATTAAAGAAATAGGAAATAATTAACCAGCTGATTAACCAAACAAAGTACAATAACAAAAAACACAAGCTTCCAAAAGAGTCAAATCAAACTAAGATGAGGGAATTTGATATGTAGTTAGAACTTAGACCAGAGCAGAGAACTCCAAGCCCAAAGTATACAAAGAGTAAATAAAACACCATCAATCAAAGGAGAGAGACTAAATTTCTTACCCAAAAAGCCAAGCAAGGTACTTTTGGGATTGTGAACTTTTAGAGCATCAAATAGACCCCAAATAACATTATGTCCTCCAGGAGATTGTCTACCACAGAATACCACTCCCACCCTGAGAAGGAATAAGATAAGTGAGGATATGGTACTTCTAATTCAGCAGAGGCATAATTTAACCTTGTTCAGCGAGGAGTTAAAAGGTGACAATTCTTTGCTATCAAATTTTGTATGACGAGTTCATTAAGCAATGGACCTGTACATTTAGTGGAATCCATACCTAGCTGCAGGATGATCGGAGATTATTTGAGCATCGAGGACCTTAGCAGTTGCTCTGAGGAAGTGGGCTATAGGTTGACCAAAAGTGTGTGGAAAAGACCTACTTATGGTGTGGGAGCCAGAGGGATCTACAGCTGTAGTTGCATCACCAAGCTCCACGCGTACTGTAGTTCCCTGTCGAAGTCAAAACAAGACGAGTAATTAACAATGTGTTGACGCAATTAGAGCATGATCTATAGGAAAGCAATTGAATAAAAACAATAATTAAAAGTAAAAGTAAAAGTAAAAGTTGGCATGAATGGATTATGCATAAGTTTACGAACATGAGGATAAATGGTGGCAAAATTACAATTGACAAATAAACGCACAATTATATCTCATAATAGTACAGAAAGTACAAATTAATCAAACAACACTCTACTCCACTTATTGATATTTATATTGTTAGAATATACAAACAAGTAATAGAATGGACTATTGGCCCTCTTACTTATATCCTCTTACTTATATAACTTTCAGTTTCAATGTCGATAACTCGATATGCAAAACACTTTAGAACCGTAATGACCGTATTCATGTTTGAACAAAATAGTCGGTATACAAGAACATTTTAACATAATATATTTTTTTTTAAATTGAGAACTTTGTAACTTTACAGAAAAGAAAATTTGCTCATGTACCAAAAACAGAAATTATTAGTCTTGTTTCATAATTATACTCAATACGAACATCATAAGGGTTAAGAATCCAATACAATACATTAGACTGCACAAGGGAAAAAAGATTGATTCTGTTCGTTTACCAGTAATATTCTAAAGTAGTTGGGCTATGTTCGGGTTTACATAAAAAATGCTTATCGCTTCAAATGATAGAATTTATGCTTTACTTTTGTTCTTTACAGAGAATATTCTTTCCATCTCCAGTATTATTCACTTCACCGAAATTCAAGGCCTAAACATAGTCATAAAATCTGAAAAATTCACGAAAATAAGAAGGCGCATTGCACCAGAAGGCACGAATAAACATAACAAAACGATACTGGCGATCCAACACGTCAGATCTATTTTCCAGGACGTTTTCATGGCTAAAAAAACAGTATACTCAAACTAGACTAAATTTTGAAACGAAACCAATAAAATAGCAAAGCATATACTAGTAAAAGTGGAATATTATTGAAATAGAAAAGAAAACTGGAAGACCTGAAGACAAGGCGGGAGTTCAGGTTGGTATTGAGATCGAAGCTTTTGCAGATCCGAAAGTTCTCTTGCTATACCGAAATCCGAATCCATAACCGATTAACTTTCTGCTGCTTCACTTTACTTGTACAACACTCACCAACTACTTCACAAACTCTCACTCACTCTCTCACTATATGAAAATTTTGTTTATATAGTACGGTGAAGGGGCGATACAACCGAGTTACCAAAAATTCACCGGCTATGTTTTCCTTTTATTACCAATAAGCCCCAGCTGAGTCATATCGATTATGGATCTTAATTGATTCATAGCATATTCGATGAATTTTTCCAATTTAAAATATCCTTATTCTGTAATTAGAAAAGTCATTGGCTGGTCCAACTCGTACAAGAATTTAAATAAGTCATTTACATAATGTTTAATTAATATATTTTTTTCTTTAGATATGAGTTAGTATTTTCATTTAGGGGCCGTTTGGTAGGGTGTATGCGATTAATTAAAATGGATTAGATTGGAGCCGGATTGAAGGCGATATTAAAATCATGTTTGGCAGATTTGATTGAATGCTTCCATGTTAATTCTAAATTGATATAAATTTTAATTTGTGATTTATTTATGTATCATGTTTTTCCATTTTCAGATATTTGAGAAGAATTTATGATATTTAATGATATGTTAAAAATGAAATATATAAATTTGAGGTTATTAGTGATATTTACCTAATCCATTTTTACCAGGATTAACTAATCCACCCACGCCTGGGTGGATTATAATCTAGTCTTAATACCGGGTCGTAAGGATTTAATCCATTTGACCCGGTATTAGAGCAATGCCACCAAACGTTGTATTAGCCCATATTAACTCATATAATATGACCTAATACCCCATATTAGGCCCTACTTATAGTATTGTTTTCATATCTTTGGTTCAAAATTTTCAAATTAACAATATAGGTTACTCCCTCCGTCCTTATTATTATTTTTGTTTTCGCTCCCTTGGATTTTAACATGGAATTTAAGTAAGAATTGAAAAAGTAAATTTTTTTGGTATTTTTACATATATGTCCTTAAAAGTTACGACGGAGAGTTCATTGTGTCTAATTGTTACTTTAAGTGAGAGATTATATTTAAGAAAAATAATTTAAGTTAAGGAAATGTATTATAGTTTTGGAACATCCCAAAAATGAAATAAGAGCAAAAATTAAAGGATGGAGGGGAGTAATATTTTTCGACTTGAAGGAATACTTTGTAGCATGTGGCTGAATGTGTAAAGGTTTTTCTTTTTTTTTTTATTTGACATTTTGGTGAGCAATTAATGAATATAGTTTGTGATATGAGATGAATAATTACGTGATCACTTAAGAAACTGGTCGAGGGTTTTCTTAGAATACAAGTAAGAGTGATGTATATTTTGATGGTGAGGTTTAAAACTTAAAAGAAATTAAGTTGTTGAGAGTTTTCTTAAAACACAAATAAGAGTGATATAGACTTGGTGCTGAGGTAGTTTAGAACTTGAGAAAAATGATTGTCCGAAATTTATACCAATCCTAAAAGTATGAATATTTTAATTTTTTTAATTATAAAAATGTCCTTATTCAAATTGTAAAGTATTTTAATAAAATATAATTAGACATAAATTTTCTTTAAATTTTCTCATCAAAAATTCGGTAGGAAAATATTTTAAGAAAATTTGTAACTTCCTTTCCTCCAAATCAAGCACTATGAATATGAAATAAGAACAAAAGTATATTCAAATTAGACATAAAATTTTATTATAGTTATTTACTATAATAACTCCAATAATTAAGAAATTAACTCTTACATCACTTTTAAAATTTCATTATTGTTCTCCTATAACACATACAAATAAAAAAAAACACTACTCCCAAGGGCAGGTTCTTACTCGTTACTCACCCGTCAGCCACTGGAAACGCCTATAGCCTATTATTTTAGTTTTTTTTATACCCTTTCATTTCCTAGACGAATTACGCCTATTTTCACATCTAGGATTTATTATTTTGAATAGTTGCTAAAATATACATGTAAAATTATTATAATGCATTATCAATATGTTGTTATGTAAAAAATATTATTTGTTTTATTTAAAGATTTAGTACAATATGTCACCCCTTAAAAAACCAAATTCTCTTAAATATCATAAAATATGTTAAAGTAGAGTCTCATCTTACCTATGAACAAAAATGCTTATGACCTAGTGAACTAAGTAATCTTTATTTAACATGAAAAACATTACCTCAAATTTCATGGAAATCTTTTTGAGAAAAACGTGTGAGTGGGAAAAACGCAGGAAAATCAATTAAAGTTTGTGAAACCAATCAAATAAATTTTATGTAATTGATGAAAACATGTGAAATCGATCTGGATGAAATTTATAACACAGGTGAAGTAGGTGAAAAAATGGGTGAAATCGGTAATAAATAGTGCCGGTAAAATCGATAAATATATGTGAAATCAATGAAAATTTGGGTGAAATTTGTGAAAACATGGGAAACAAATTGGTGAAATCAGTGAAAAACGGGTGAAATATATGAAGAATGAGTTAAATCATTGAGAAAAAGTTAAAGTCTGTGAAATAATGTGAAATCAATGAAAATTCAAGTGAAATTTCTTTAAAAAAATGTGAAATAAGTGAATTATAAGTTAAACTGATAAAAATATGAAAAATCTGCTGAAAAAAAAGTTTAACTGGCAAAAATAGTGTCAATTAAACCAGTAATTTTTTTTTTAATATGAGAAAACAAAAGAAATCGATGAAAAATAGGAAAAACAATGACCAATAGGTTATAATTGATCAAGAGTAAATCATTAAAAAAATATAAAATCAGTAAAATCAATGAAAATTGAATTAAATTAATTAATATAATAAGTGTAATGGCTTAGATCGGTAAAGAAATATCTTTTGAATTATAAGGTAAGTGAAATAATTTGAGATATACTTAAAAGTAATTGAAGATGTATAATGTATAATTATTTGAGTTGAAAATTCGGTAAATACATATGAAATCGATGAAAATTCAAGTGAATTTTGCGAAAAAAATGGATGACATCGGTGAAACAATGAAATTACATAAAAAAAATGATGAAACATGTGAAAAATGCATAATAAAATCAGTGAAAAATGCTAAAGTCGATGAAAACATGAGAAAATTGGTTAAAGTGGAGTGAAATCAATAAAATAAAAAAAGTTTGAACTTTTTCTTCAAGTATAATGAACTGATGAAGATTATTTGTGTTTTGCTTCTTTAAGGGGGTGCTTAATTAGGGTGGAATTTATAACCACTTAAAAATAGTTCTTTTCAGTTTTTGGAAAAGAATAAGTGGGCGGGGAACTTGTTTATAGCTTTTATTTGGATTGAGAACAAAAACAAAGTCAAACAATTAGTAAAATGGTTTAAACAGAAAAAAAACCTAAAGAAATCGATGAAAACACCCATGATGAAGTTAATAAATTGAATAACAGTCATTAATATGTGCTATTTTATGACATAATGAAGTTAATTTTACTCTGATTTAGAATAAAATACTACTGAAATTAAATAGACACGTACAACGTATGCGCACTTTAAACCGGTAAAAAAATGCATGTCAAATACCTTGAATTTATATATAAGGGTATTATGGTAATCATAAATATTGAAATCGATAAAAGAACGGACAAAATTTGTGAAAAATGGATGAAAGCAGATAAAATATGTTAAAAACAAAGGTAAAGTTGGTAAAAATATGTGAAATCGATAAAAATTAATTCGAATGGAACTTCTAAGAAAATGATGAAACCAGTGAAATTCAGTAAAATTAGGTAAAGTTGGTGAAAAAAAGGTAAAATCGGTCAAAAACCTATAGTTGGTAAGGCGTATTTAATCAATGAAAAATTCAGGTGAATAACATATAAAATGAAAAAACATGAAAAATAGGTAAAAAGGGGCTAAAATGGCAAAAACGAGTGAAATAGTTAAAAAAAGAGTTTAACTGGTGAAATCGATAGAAAAATGGTTTAAATTGAAGTAAGAAAACTAAAGAAATCAAACAAAAATGAGAAAAAAAATAAAAAATATTATAACCGATGAAAATGGGGGTTAAATCGCTAAAAAAATAAAAAATAGGTAAAAAAATCGGAACAGTTAGAATATATAAATAGATGAAAGTTTGGGTGAAATTTGTAAAAAAATGGATAGAATCAATTCTAAGAAGCTTGAAGTTGGTGAAAATTTGTTTAATTAATGAAAAATTAGGTGAATAACATGTGAAATCATTGAAATAGGTGAAAACGAGTTAAACTTTAACGGACAAAAACAAGGTGAAATCGGAAAAAATGATTTATATTGAAAAAAGATCGATGAAAAAAGGAAAACAATGAAAAATGTATAATTGAAAAAAAAAAGCGGAAAAATCGGTTAAAAAATTAAACAGTGAAAACATTTGAATCGATGAAACTTTGGATGAAATTGGTAACACTGGTGAAGTTGGTGAAAAAAATAGTGAAACCAGTAAGAAAAATGCTTGTGAAATCGATGAAAGTTCGGGTGAAATTTATGAAAAAATGGATGAAACATTTGTCATCAATGAATAACTAATAAACTTGACATGAAAACTACTATGATGGAATGAACTAAATAATGTCCTTATCAATTTTATAAGATATAATCAGTCATCATTTTATATTTTCTTACAACTATTGCCATAATTTTTTTTTCATAAACCAATAATAATTAATAAAATTAAATTTCATAAAAAAATAAATTGACCAGTCATAAATATATGATATTCTATGACATAAAAATATCTAATTTAGATCTAATTTATGAAAAATACCCATGAAATTAAAACTAAACACGTACAACATACGTGCACTTTTCTAGTTCAATAAAAAATAGATTAGCTAAGTATTTTTGAAAATAAGACGGCATTAAATTTGGTAGATTCGATTCAATTCTGAATATTGAATTTTGATACACAATTAGATTTGATTCAAATATGGAACATTGACATGTCTAGCCATATATTTTGATGACACGGTGTACTAATGGAGAAATTATTTAGTGTAATCGTTGCACCACGTCATCAAGTAAACGTGGTTCAACCAACTAATACACTTGGGACATGTGGATTGATAATCCACATCACCCAGATTTTTTTGCTAATAAAAATATATCACAGGGTTTTTTTGCTAATTAAACTAGAACATGGGTGTTTTTGCTAATAGGCAAAGCAAATAGGGGGTATTTTTGCATTTCACTCCATTTTAATATAGGACACCTGTCGTGCATGCATTGGTGTGACACCAATTTGTGGCATTATGTGAGATAGAGATTGATTCTGGTAATAAATGTTCTGGCAATGTGAACACAATTTTTTGAAATCCTATTTTTTGGGAACATGGTCAGAATATGAGATGATTTGGATTACCACTCCACATGTCACGAGTGTATTGATAGACCGCACCACATGTACTTGATGACGTGGTGCAACACTAAATAATCTCTCGTACTAATGGCATGTCATATATTTTGACGGCAAAAATATTGAATTATTGGCCAGGCAAAAGTGGTTCAAAAAATTACATGACAATTTTTCAGGATTAAGACCATGTCCATTACATATGTGGGAAGGGGAATCCATGGAAAAGGGGGAGAGAAATAACTTTTAGTGAGTGAGTGAAGGGAGTGATAACCACCTCCCAAGGATGTGAGGTCCTTCTAATGGGGTTGGGCTACGCGCCCAGCCCCATTGTATCATTTTTTTTTAATTTATATTAATTATAGTTATAAAAAAATATATAATTTTTTTTAAATCTTAACATTAGTTTAATTCTATTAATTGAATAATTTGTATTTTTATAACTTGTAATATTGTAATTTTAGGTATAATGTTTATTAATTGTAATTATTATTTAGCTCTATTATCATTAAATTTTTATGGAAAAAAAAGTGAAAATATATGAGAATTATAATTTGGAAAACGTGGTAATAAAGTTAACATTAATTTAATTTTATTAGTTGTAATATTTTAACTTTTATGAAATAAACTCAACATTAATATAATTTTTGTTTGAACATTAATCACATTGTAAAAACAAATTATGAAAATTAAATATGACTAGTGGATTAAAAATAAAATACTGGTTATATAATTTAAAAATGATAAATTAAATTTAAATTAGAAACGACATAACCCAATCAAATATATTGGAATTATTACACATGACCACCATTTGGACCGTTTGTTAATCATGTGTGTTCGACTAAGTCGTCTTGAAGTTGGCGATTGACTTCTACTGATCGTATCTGGTGACGACAAAACATATATTCTTTTAGGGATATGAGACTTGTTCTTGGATTCAAATCCAGTGTTAGTTAATTATTATTATTATTATTATTATTATTATTATCATCACTTTATTAAGTGAGAGTGGGAAAGTATGCGAATTAGAATTTAATAGAATAGGAAGATTGAATCACTGAAAATGACTATCAAAAGTGGAGCATGAAGGGGAAGAGGAGTTCATACTCACTGGAGATGGCCTAAAATTGTAATTTGGGCTTTTTGAGTAGGATAGATGGGCACGACACCAAAGCCTCTTATTTAAATGATCCGTGTGTTTGCCATATATACTCCAATGAAGATGCACAAATCTTATGTTTTTTTTTAGGTTAGATTTGTTTTCAATTTATTTCATTCTTTCAAATGAAGTCTAGTAAGAGGTCGGGTTTGTCCGACCTCAACCGAGTTCACCTCTTTCTACCACTTATATAATATAAAAATAATAAATCCTGACCGGTCAAGAAGGTCATAACAACCGGTGACAATTTTCTTTAACTTTTGTTGTTTTTAGGTGTTTTGACCCTTATACCCTTTTATGTATTTGTAATTTCCCTTAATACCCATATTAAATAACACGTCTTTGTCCCTCTTCTTCCCCAAATATTTTTGCAATTGTTTTGATTCTTCTCCCCCATATCTCTCCGCCAAATACCTTTATGCATTCCTCTACTCGAACTTTGATAATTGAGAAATCAATTGGAATGCGAAACTTGTAAGTTGTTTTACTATTTACTTTACATATATATTTTTTAATTTATGTTTGTTGATCTGAGATTTGCCATTTAGGTTAGAGTTAGCTTAAACTATCTGAACGATTTGTCAAAGAGAACAAAAGACCAACAATGTCGACACCATGGGGGATGCGTTTCTTCAATGAAATTCCTAACAACTTTACTGATATGTTTGTAAGTAAAATTTCTTCGATTCAAGTGTTATATTTATCGTTGCGATAGTCATAAGAATAATTTCAAATATAGAATCAGTAATGACGAGGAGATATATAATTGTGGATGTTTAATTTTTTTCCCAAATCACAAAGGATTTTCTTCCGGGTGTTAAGGCCTTGCAGTTGAACATTGTGTATTTGCATTAATTTACTTTATTCTTTGCAGATTATTCCATTTTTCTTCTATGGGCTTGTATTGCATGAACTGGGGCATTACCGAATAGGAAAATTGAGGAATAATAACAAATTTTATCGATTTCACATTATTGAAGATGAGGAGTTCTTCATGGCTTGGAAATGAATTAAACAATTGGCAAAGGATTTTGCCTTGGTTGAGGGGGATAAGGTCTTCTTCGAGTACTTGGGAAATGCGAAGTTTGCATTTTCTGTTTGTAGTGGTCTAACATTTATGCAGAAATGTGTTGACCGAATTCACATGACACCGATCAGGTTCTTCATTGGGGCTGGGTCGTATTATGACCATGGTTTGGTGAGACTTATTGTTTGTTTTCTATTTTAATGTATTAAAAACAAATATCAACCTAAATTTTTAAGGGCCTATTGATATACGATTTCAGGATATTCCCGATAGTCTCCGTCCATTTCTACGTTATAGTAGCGCATTTGTAACAATTCAAACACGTCTGGGTAAATGGAGGATAAAGATCAAACACGGAGACTCGTTGACTGTCTTGATGGGAAAATGTTGGGACTCTTTTGTTCAAGCCCATCGATTGTACGATGAAGCTAAAATAATCCACATTGATTATCACTTAGATAATTACTTTACTGCAACCATTTACAATTTGAAATCAAATTGTGAGCTACCTAGGATGATCCAATTCAACATACTTGCCAAAGGTGATGCATCTCAGGTCATGGGTTTTGACCTTTTAAGTGTCCATACACATTAAAATATATAATTTGTTTATTTTGGCCTTATTTTTAGATGAAGAAGGGTCTCAACCCTACAAGTGTTTGTGCAACACAATCAATCCTGCTCCATCAACGAACACAAGTGATGATGATGATGTTAATGATGATGATGATGATGATGATGATGATGATAATGATGATGATATTGATGATGATGATGATGATGATGATGACTATGACGATGATGGTGATGATAATGGAGATCTTGGTGATGTGGTAGATTCCTGGGAGAAAACAATCACAAAACATATGGTCCCTGAATTTTGTACAAAAACTCTTCCCAGAATAGTATGTCTCTTAATTAGTACACTACCACAAAACATCTGACTTCCCAATCTAGTTTTCATTTCACATGCCATGACAATAGTATTATTTTATATTGTTTTAAAGATATTTAATAACTCATTTGTTATATATATATATATATATATATATATATATATATATATATATATATATATATATATATATATATATATATATATATATATGTTGCAGTATTTCCCACCGCACGTATGGAAGAAATATAACTTGGATGCCAAGAAACTTGCTGTTATCAAAGTTCGAGAGTTCGGTCAACGCTCATGGGAGGTGCATGTTCATACATACAAATTAGAAGGAATAACTAATCGTGTTGCACTGGGTGATGGGTGGTACAAATTTGCTGAAGATTTTTCCTTAAAGATTGGTCAGATGGTTGAATTTCAAATTTTACGTCCCTCACGGTTGGAGCGGGATAATGGTGATGTAATCTATATGACATTGGTGAACCGTTAGTATAATTTTTAATTATATGTTTGCTCATGCTACAATAACTACTCATTTATTTTGATGAGACTGAATTGGACATGTATTTGGATGTTAAATTTGGGATTACTTATTTTCAACCTTGCTTGGAATTGCTTAATATATTTTATTTTGGGCCTGATTTTGTCCAACCTTATTTGTCCAATATTATATTTTTATAGGTCATGTTACTAATAAATTTACTAAATTTTCTTCATTCCACCATTTTGTGAATGAACTTGAGATTACTATAAAAATATATATCATGGTCATAAAATCCTTATATTTTACTCATTTTTATCATCTTTGGGGATATAATAGCCAAGAACAATGTTGAACAAAGTCTTTACATTTTACAAATAAATGGGACATATTAGCCCAAACAGCATATTGGAATGATTGTAACAAATGGCCCGTCAAAAAGTAAGCCCAACACGTATTAGTCCAACAAATAATCAGCCCAACATTCCATACCCAAATAAAATAATTAAGGTACTATGGACACTTCATTCCCCTTTAATTTAAGTTGATTTCTCTTTAATTTTTAAACAAAAAAAAAAGGTATGGATAATTTTGTCATTAACTTAAAGTCAAAAGTCAACAACGAAGGAAATGGTCAATGAAGGTTACACAATTACCAAGCCTCGTGTACAATTAACTCTTCCGTAAATCAGAATAAGTGAAATTTGTTGATTTTGGTGATTCGAGAATCCGGACAGAGAACCGAGCCTTGTTGTACTATTAACTCTTTCGTAAATCAAAATAAGTGAAATTTGTTAATTTTGGTGATCCGGGAATTCGTACCGACAACTGAGCCTCATTGTACAATTAACTCTTCCGTAAATTAAAATAAGTGAAATTTGTTGATTTTGGTAATTCAGAAATCCGGACGGAGAACCAAACCTCATTGTACATATTGCTTGATTTAGGGTTTATCCTATCTTTTCTTCATAATTATTTATGGGTTATACAATTAAATCTTCTTCTTTTTTTAAAAAAATTATATTTTCAATTTTTTCTTCACATAAGTCGTAGATATGGTTGCAAATTAATGAAGTAGTGTTGATTATTTTATAAACAGGGTTTATTTTTACTTGATGATTAATTATGGCATTTTTTTGAAATTTTATATTATGGACTCTCATGCTTGGTGGATTTAATCAACGGCTGAATATTGTTTGAATTAATGCTATCATCAACGGCCTAAAATAAGTCATCTCAACTATCCTAATTAATATTTTACAAAAGAATAGTTTTAGTGAAACACATAATTTTTCCCTCTACTACATTCACGATCAACAAAAAACCCCAAATTCTTTCTTCTAGGGTTCACGACTGCCACCACATTCACGATTAAATCAACAACAAAATAAACTCACTTTTGTAATGGCAAACAAAGATAGGGTTCTATAATGTGATTCTACATTGCAATTACCGCTGAATTCAAATGCGAATACGTAAGTTCTTTTTTTGGAATTGTAACATCACTTTATTTTTTTAAATAATGGAATGGAAGTTGTATATGTTCGACTTCTTAATGTTAATGTACAGAAATTATGGGAGCAAATGTATGTTTGGATATGATTATGTTATTAGGTATTTCATTTTTTTGGGAGAAATTGTATCTATTGGATTTCAGGTATGTTAGTAAGAGTGATAATAGTGTTACAGAAATTGACCAAATATGTTAGATTACATCGTTGTGCAATCATAATTTTGGGATGTGGAATTTCTGAAATTAGAATGATACCCATGATTAGGTATGTGGTTTATTCTGCAATAATTTTGCCTATGCATCTTGTAGTTATTATCAACGTACCATCACTTAATTAATATTATTATACCTCTTCTAATTTGGATGTTTGATTTATAAAGTTTAATGAATTCACTTTTTATTGTCAATGGATTGCCTTTTGCATATTAAAATTTAGTGTCAAATATTTTTAGTCAAACTTAAGGGGATGAAATTGAATTCCTAAGGTATAAATTCTAAAATTTTGTTTCGCAGACTGTATCTTATAAATTATGCTTCTAACTAATTATTTTTTTCCCCTTAAATGTAGTATATTTCTTTAGAATTTGCATTAAAATATGCAAAGGAATTAAGAATGAAAAGAAAAGGAACAATAAGTATACATTCCTGGACGTATAATTTCCCTTATGCTTCAAAAGTTGATGGTTATTTTATTATATATGGGCGATATATTAATCAAATAGCAATGGAATTCAACTTAGATGTCGAGGATGTTGTATTCTTCTATTACAATGGGAGTTGTAGCTTTATCTGCACTATTTGTTGTGGACAATTATATAGAACACCATTTATCCATCATTACCAAAGGAACCCATTGCAGTTTTTTGTGGAGACTAGTTCAAGTTCAGTACTGGGTTTGGTATGACTGGTTATTATTGTAAATTAGGAACAATGAATTACTTATTATAGTTTCTTTAAATGATTCTAGGTAATGCTAGATGTTTTCTCTAAATTTCTCAGACTTTATGACAAAGAAGAATACATTCAAATTCGGGCCGTTGTGGGGAGTGGATGATAAGGATCATTTGTTACCCAATCATCATGTTTGGTAGGAAAATCTTTGGTATCTTTCTTCGAGATATACTTTCTAGATAAGCAAGACATAATGAAGCTGGAGTATGACCAACTTTTGAGGATTAAATGAACTTTTACCGAGAAAATGGATGTGAGCCATCTTACATGGTTAATGGCAATGTAATTTTCTCTATTATATTATATTTCCATGTAAGTCTTGTTACCTTATCTTTGTAAGTGACTTGTTGTGCTATTACATTTTGTTTTGTGCAGAAGACTAGAAGAGGATTACCATGGAGGTGAGACTAGTGGTCTTGCTCTTATAACTACTTTTGTTCATAATGAAGATACTATGAAACATCACGGTATGTAACGGTCACTACAAATTCCCAGATCATGGACAAAAACATTTGCAAAACATAACATCCCTAAACATGTTAAGCATCCAAGAATGGTATGTACTTTCAGTTAAATCAACTTATATCACAAATAAGTAGAAATAGCGTTTGTTAATTCTTATACCAGATGAATTGTTTACATTACTTACCCCCTGATATGGTATAATATGCATGAGAAAAAAGTGGCAAAAATAAAATTTCCACAAGGTTCAAACATAATTTGGGATGTTGAGTTGCATCACTACCAAGATACAGGAAGAAGGAACAATTGTGTGGCGTTAGCTGCCAGGTGGGATGATTTTGCCATCGAAAACAATTACAACGTTGGTGATGATGTTCAATTTTGGATTTTTAACCACGATGACCAAGTGAATCAGCAGCTGAATGACCCAATTATATAAGTGTTAATAATAGTGATCATATGTTCGATATTTCATTTTATATTTGTATGCTTAATGGTAACTTCAATTTTCATCATTTTTTCAAAAACAATATTATTTGCCTTTTTTAGAGGAAATTGTACACATTTATGATAACAAAAAAGGGACCATATAACATCTGTTTTTATACTCCAATACCAAAATTAGTCAGCCCCCAGGGCATATCTCCAACCGGCTGACCAACAATTCATAAGGCTTGCTGCAGCGGCACGGGTGGGGGTTCGAATCACATTTGGAACTTGGATGGAAGCATTTCTATGGGGTCTATCTAATGATCATTTGTGGTGAAGACCCCTTTGTGCGCAGAGTGTACAGCAGTATGGTGGGATCCCGAAGCTTGGTGGAGGCACATCCTGCGATTTACTTCATTCAGGTTTCAAGGGCAAGGGTTCTGAGGATTCAGGATTAGTCTAGTGTAAGCTTGTACACTTGGGTTATCAAAAAAAAAATAGTCATACCTTGTGCCAATAATAAATAGGGACCATATTAATGACATACAAATGTAAAAGTAGACATTACAACAAAAAGAAACAACTAACTCCATACAAACCGCACCTAATAATCAAACATTCTAAACAAACTCAAGCACAACACTAATACAACCAAATAAATAAAACACTAACATTTTTACCCATACTTTTCAAACAAGCTACAACAATATGCAAGAAGATCAAGTAGTGAGTGCAAATATTATCCTCCAACATTGCTTCAATATGCAACTGGCCAAGATTGTGTTCACTTCTCAAGCCGCAAGTGGAAGATTTATGGCCGCTCGCCCTATAACATACCACAATACTAATAGCATTATTTCATACAAAGATTAATACTTGAAATAATTTAATCACAAATATTCACTTACCCACAATCACAACATTCTCTAGACTTGATCTTATAAGGATCGCCAGGAAATTGACGGCTGGGCAATTTAGGTGGGTCCCCAATACCTTCAAACCTAACTGGGCCATCATCTTCGTTCTCCATTGACTAGGAAAGCTCATCATTTTCTTTTGTAAGTGACTCAGGACTAGAAATGCATTCTTCCTTAACATCTTTTGCAACTTCACACAAATGATTCACAAACATAACAGTGGCATTTTCAGTCTGAGAAAATTCAATATAACACCCCATAAATTCTTTGTAAATCTTCGTAATTCTCGAGCTTTAGGGATCCTCGCAACAAAGTTTATTGGAAAAAATTGTAATAGCAATCCCTACCAACAACAATTGTTCATCTATTGTGTATGCATGCAATAAGAATTTGAGTTAGATTTAAGCACCTAAATGCAGCGAACAAATGACGACATGGTATCCAATCAAGTTCCAACATAAGACAATCGCATTATAACTATTGTTCATCCTAATCAATCTCTACATAACGTCTAAACTTTCTATATTCCATATATGTGAAAGCAAACGATCTATCATCACTATTTTTGGATTCTTCAACCACCAATCCTTGAGATCAAAATATTTCTTGCTCTACTATGAAGAATGCGTATCTAGTGTATATAGATGTAGCATATTTCTTAAAACATCCAAAGGTAGTTGGAATAAATGACGTAATATAGGGAGATTGTGAACAAGCTAGATCAATTTTAAATTTTACTCCGATTTTTGGAATTAGTGAAAAGTAATGTTTTAAAAACTGTGTTATTTTAAATCCATATGTAGCACCTCGATCCTTCACAGAAGCATTAATTGACTTTGCTCGTTGGGTGCTCCTCATCAGTCCCATAAAATGACCACGAAAGTGTGCATCGCTCCATTGTTCCCCTCTTAGCATAAGTTTCTATAATCCAAGGATGTTGTGAAAAATCGTGTTTTTCAATCAACTTAAGCCACTTAAACTCAAATTCTTCAATGGAAATATTTTTCTTCAAGAAACTTGCAAAACCTTTCGAAAATTCACGTGAGTGGAGTTTTTGTTTTTCCTTTTTCTTAGCAAGTGCCATCAACTATGTCTGTGTTTTGCATGGGGATACTCCTTCTCTGTTGCATAGGGATACTCCTTCTCAAAATGGATATTGGATCTTGCCATTCCATTGCTTCCCGAAAAGTTTTCAACAACTATCTATATGACTCAATAGTCTTGCTGTACATTATCGCAGCTCCAAAAATGCACGTCCTCAAGTGATTATCAACCCAAGATAGGATCACCGATGGAAAGAGGTAACTATTGGTCTTATAGGTGCTATCAAATAAAAGTACATCCCCAAAAATTCTATATTGAGACTTAGAAAAACCATATGTCCAAAATAACCGGGTCAATGATATGTCACTTTCATCTATTGTGTACTTATATATGTAATATTTGTCATTTACTCGAACGCCTTCAAGAAAACAAAGAGCGGTGTTCACATCACCTTGCTTAAAAAGTTTGAATTTATCCTTATTCAAAAAGTTATATCCGTCATTTCTAGTAAAGGATAAATTACCAGAACCTCCTTCCATATATTCTAACTAGTATATTGAATAGCAAAGCCGAAGGCCAGCGTTGCTCATCCGAGTCAACAAAGCCTTATGGGTTTGTGTCGTATAAACCTGCAAATCAATATTTCTAAAACTTAGTATCAACAAAATCTTATTTTAGTATCAACAAAATCTCATAAATGATGCGAGTATGAAAGACTACAAGTATGAAACTAAAAAAAAAATATAGTTCAACCCTAAACCCCAACACAATACCTGTTATATTTCAAACGATGGGCAGTCGCCAGAGTCTCTAGAGTATGATTATGCTTAGAATTCAAAATTTGTCACCTTATATAGACCATCATGAATATCAAGTGCTTTGCGGAAACGAGCTTCACAACCACACTTAGTTATATCTCTGGATCTTCGAATATAATTTCTTCCTTCCTTGGTGTGTCACACAATTCTTGCCTATTACATACTAATTACGCCTTCTTTACAATACCATCAATAGAATATTCAAGTTTTGCCTCAGTGTCAATATCATCAAAGTTCGAGTCTACATCATCATCAGGTTTGAATTATTTTCATTGTCATAAATTCACTGGTTTAAAAATCTTCATCACTAAAATCTATTTCTCTCCTACATCAATTTAAATAACTAAAATACACTATATATAAAATAAGGATAGATAAGATATTCAAATACTTCATAAATTCATGTATGAAATCTAACACCAACAACGAAAGCCACACAAGATCATCTACCATACTATATACACCACAAAAACAATACATTAACATAATATAACAATAATTCCTTGCACCACAATATAATATTCATCGTAATTCGAGTGTATAAGATAACTAAATCCTGGTGGAAAATTACTCAAAAATTTAACAAATCTGCAACACCGGAAAAAATGAAAAAATAAAAGGGGGGAGGAGATGGGGGAGGGGTTTAAAAACCGAACATAAATTAAGGGAAAACATAACTACCTTAAAAGAGAAGAAAAATGCACCTGCAGTACTCCAGAATCGAACAAAAGCTGGGATGTCAAGGCCCCGTTTGGAACGATTTTGGCGCTGTTTCGCCCTGTTTCGATGTTTCAAAATTGTTTCAGTGGTTTTGGCGAAACATTTGAAACACCATTTGAATTGATTTTGGTTGGAATATTGAGATGATAAAATATTAGTAAATAGATAAAGGAATTTGAAAAGTTGAGATATGATTTGAAATGGTTTTGGATGTTGGTGTTTGAGGGTGAATAATTTATGATAGGTGTCAAATCAAAGACTTTATGGAGTTAAAATATGATATTATATAGTGTAATGATTAAGAATATAATTATAATAATATTATTGTAATAAATAACTTGCATAGGCTTTGTTCTTTTTGTTTGGGTCTTGAATCAAACACATGTTTGGTTGAAAAAATGGGTCAAATGCCTAAGTGATCCATTTTGGCCCAAATGTTGGGCGAAACACTTGGGCCAAAATGGATCCAAACGAGGCCCAAGTTCTTCAAATTCACTTGGGGAAGAAGCCTGTAGAGGGAGCTGGGAAAATGTTGACGTGAACCTGGGAAGATGAAAGTCTTTTGGAGAAGATGTAGATCTATTCTATTCCGTCAAATCTCGCAAGCTTTGTTAGTTCTAATTTGTAATTTGAACAAACAATGATTTTCTGGGATGACGAAGAGGAGTTGGGGTAACATCGTGATAACGAAGATGAGTTATGTTTTCAACAATTTTCTTTTATAAAAAAGTATAAAGGGTAATTCATATGTAATTCATCAACTTATATGACCGGTTACAAGTAATTCATAGTAGAATTAATATGTTTAGTACCTGAATATTATAACTGAACAATTAATAATTTAATTCTAGAATGTATGAAAATATTTTATCTATCTAATATCAGTGACTGTTGCAACAATACTTTAATTCAGTTTAAGAATGAAGCATATTTCATTTTATAAATATATCTAATTTTAATATATATTACAGACAGATGATGGTGTTTAAGTAAGTTTTTATGCACCTCAAATTAAATATCAATTTCTTTAATAATTTATATGGCCAATTACGATTAATCCGCTACAAGTTTTATGAAACTATAACTCATGATTCGAGTTAAATCTATCCTAATTAAGTAGTGAAGTTTATGACTCTTTGTTTATAAAGGAGAAAATTATTAATAGACGTTGCCACGCATTTAACTCCTATTATATTATATATATTCATATGAACTCAGAATTATGACGTAAGAGAAAAATTAAATATTTCATAGTTACCCAAGCTGATTGGGATCATTATGTATATCAACAAAATTTATTTATAATTTTACATACATATATGTTTAAAAAAAAATTCTTGAAAAAAAAAGAAGTGAAATTTCGGGTACCCGAAACCCAATGCCCAAAATACCTGAAAATTTCGGGTACCCGAAGTTCGGGTACCCACCAGATCGGGTCGGGTTTCGGGTTTGAAAAATCACTACCCGCCAGGTCGGGTAACCGACCCGAAATACCCAACACTCGAAATATCCGACCCGCGTCCACCCCTACTTTAAGGTTCACTCTATTTCTTAAATGCATATGTATATAGATACATACATATTTCGAAAGAACTGATTTAAGCATTTATAGAAATGCTCCAGTTAGTACTTGAAGTAGTCATGATTCTGTCAAACAATACTTAATTCGAACTTTAGGTGTAAAGCAGCCGATGAGGTCTAGATTGATAACAAAGCTAAGATCCCATGATATAAGGATTATGAGTTAGAATCTCATTTGTGACGTGGATCTTTCTCTAACTTAATATAATAATAGTCCTTATATCAATCTTTCTCTAGATTGATAACAAAGCTAAGATCCCATGATATAAGGATTATGAGTTAGAATCTCATATGTGGTGTGGATCTTTCTCTAACTTAATATAATAATAGTCTTGTTATAAAGTCAAGGCCGGCCCTAGGTTTCTCGGAGCCTAGGCGAAGTTCAAAACCAGGGTTTTTTTTCTAAAATAACATTTTCAAGTAAAATTTTACTTTTCTTATCTTAAGAAACGTAACTACGAAAAGTAATTGCTTACAATTCAATTATGTCACTTGATAAAATGAAACAAAATATATTTTAAACATTAAATATATATATATATATATATATATATATATATATATATATATATATATATATATATATATATATATATATATATATATAAACATTAAACTAACATTTAAACCTTCAACCAAACTTTTGGGATTCTTGAATTTAACTTTTATTTCATTTAATTGTGAAATTAAACAACAACAAGAGTCAATGTTTAGATTTAAGATGTGGGGTTATCTGAGTTTGGGCTGGATTACTTTGTTTATTCATGCATTCATTCTTTTTTTATTTAATTGTGGCATATATTACATATATAGGTTGGGGGGCCCAAGTGAGTTGGCTCCTAGGCACTTGTCTACTTGGTCTAATTAGCAAGTCGAGCCTGTATATAGTGAATATTATTTGAAATTTTTTTAAGAAGAATATCATTTATATTTGTTAATTGAACTTTATTTTTACTTGGTAGAGATCAAATACACTTATCAATATAATAATGTAATCACCGTTTCACTAAAAAATGAATTATAGGTGTAAAGGACGATACACATGTTCCTTTGTAGCTTTGATAGAGGTAATACATAAAACAACTAGAGTATGAGCTCAATCAATAAAGTTTCGAACAAAACTTAAACAACTTTTATCGGCATCGGTTTATAGCTTTTGTAATTTGATTTTAGCTCAATCAAAAAATTAAAAAAATTTATATAATATCAACCTAAATGAGATAGCGTGATACATGATTGTTTAATACTAGCTCGATCTCCGCAGGTTAAGAAATCGAACTAAATACAAATGCAATATCTAAAGAGATAGTTTGAACATTAATGGGTACTCAAATCACTTCGGCTTCATATAATAATAGAGCTAATGATAATTTATACATCCACCTCTCCTTGAAATTCATAATTTTAGTTTATCCTTATGTTATTTAGAAAAAAATCCACTTTACCTTCTTATATTAGAGGAATATGACTGAAAAAAATACCTTCCATCCTTTAAAATTATAAGCGGAAAATGATAATTTTGTCTTTTTACGTCACACTTTTCACTTTCATATTCAATTTTTGGAGAGTAAGTTACAATCTATAAAAGAATAAGGTAAAATGATCCTTTGTAATTTTTACAAGGGGTATTGGGTAAAATACTCATTTTCAAATTACTGGAAGTTAAATTTAACATATATATCACATAATCAGCCCTGCAGATTATAACTGAACAGAAGCTTCAACACACAAACAATGCACTACAAGTACCTATTTCTTTTGAATGAAGAATCTCTTATACCTTGGGGGACATCAATTAGCTTGATTGTAATAACTAAGTTTAGATGCCACTCAAGAACTTGAGATCAAATATCTCTACCCAAGTTGAATTCTAATCCATGGACACTCAACTAAAAACTAAATGGTTCAAGCTCAATCTCTTCTGGGCTATCAAACAGCCCCACCAAATTCTTTCAGTTTTGCGGCGTTATTTATCTTTAGCAAATGTATGAATAAACTTTTGTAACGTCAAAGCCCAAGACAAATATTTTTCACTCCATACACCGCAGAAGAAATCCTCATAAAACATACTATTTCTCTATGTTACAGACAGCAAGAAAAGTTACCACAATACAAAATTGAGTTTATAACGGTAATCTAATCCATATAAAATGGAGCAAAAAAGGGCGCAAACGGGTCACAGTCGGTAAAAGTACATAGTTCTAGAAGGGTATAATTCCCAGTTAAAGGTGAGGGCATGACGGATAGAATATCAGTGACAGCAGTCGGTAAAAGTACATTGTTTTAGAATGGGGTATTCCCAGTTGAAGACGAGGACATGACGGAGAGAATTTCAGTGACAGAAGACATGGCACTCAAAGCAGCTTTTAGAACATCTTGTGAACATCCTGGTTTCACTATGGCACGTACCTTGTCCAGGTGTTCATTCAAACTTTTAATGCGACCCATGTAATCCTGATCTTCAACACAAAGAGTAACGGCTTTAGAATCAGCACCTGGGCCATCAAACTGAAGTGGTCCTGGGTTTCTATATACATCATCCATCAAAAACTTGCTCCCGTTTTGTCTTAACAAATCATAGGCCTTTCCCTTCAAATCAACAGTTGCTGGATGTAGAGCGGGTATTCCAACAGTCGAAGCTCCATGACTACGACCATACCGTCTGACACTCATCATGGCAGTTATTGGAGCAGCACCACAACGCCACCTGTTCACGGGATTCTTCAAGTTGTTAACAGTAGCCAGATAACCATTCAGTCCAGCAGCAATTATGTGATACCCAATATGACCAAGCACCTGTGTATTGATTGTATTGTTACCAATTAGTTAGTTGTACAGCATTTTGGCTTAAACAATCCAAATTTGTCCTATGAAATTATGAATATTTACTTACATAAGCATAGTCACAATCAAATTTTGATGGCAATGATCCACGAGCTTGATAACCAAAGAAATGGCAAATGGCATTGAATTTCTTTCCCTTGTAGGTTCCTTCTTTCTGTACTCTCACAAGAGAGATGCATAAAAATGATAATCTGATATATCTGAACGGATTTTAGTGCAAAACATGAAGGTTTAAGTACTTGTTTCTTTTTCCTTTTACTGAGGAAATATCATGTCAAGTACTACAAAATCCAGTAAAGTGAGCAGCAAAACACTGCTAAATCTCCGTACGAATAAAAGACAATATCAGGAAGAGTTCTAGCTTTTGACAGAACGAAAATGTCAATGTTACATATGCAGACAAACCCTCCCCAAAAAACAATGACACGACGAACTTTACAGTCTACTTTATATATGAAAACAAATGTAAAACTTGGATTTCTTCACCAAGTATACATATTCCAAATTCACCATGAGTAAGGAACATATGTAACTAGAGGTGATGAAATACTACAAATTTTTATCATAGGATATATATATGTGCGAACACCTAACCAAGAACTCAATGTTGGGACGTATATTTCTAATATAAAATATGGAAGTAGTTAATTAACAACTAAGACATGCAGAGGGCTAACCAGTCGCTTGTTCATTTCTTCTTCAACAAGATGAGCAAGGAGCTTTTCGGTCTCAATCTGTCAATGATAGGAAATAAATTATGAAAGGTTGAAGGTTAAACTTGAACGAAAAGAAGTATAGTCATTACAAGTACCTGAGATAGCTGTGCAGAGTCATCTGATTCTGGGTGGAGAAGTAGCTATAACACAAAATTAACTTCAGGTAAGAAAGATGATGGAAAAAGATTATATAAAATTCACAATACAATGTAAATAATACATTAAACAATACCTGCTTCCTTATAAATGGCGGCAGGAACTCGAATAATGCAGATGCCCAAGGTGACAGTTGAGCAGAAATATTATCAGCAGACACACCTTGCCTGAGCAAACCATGAATTTCCTGGTAAGCAAAAAAATCAAATTTAGACACCGGACCTAAGTATTTGTTCATATATCAAACCAAACTTAAAGCGCTTAATTTTCCGAGTTTTTGTTGAAGAATTAGGAAGGAGTAGAGAAAGACTAGTTCAACTATCTTTACTTTCAGGAGCAGGTGGTGGGAATGGGTCAAGAGGAGAAATAATTATTGAAGGACCAAAACAAAACCAATATATATATACTTATACTATTATAAAAGCATGAATATTTCTTAACTTTTTTGTGAAGACTAAAATACCCCTACTTAAATTATAAAGTGATATTTAATTAAATAATAAATATATAAAATAATAAAAGTAATTGAAGATGTATATTTAGACATGAAGTCTTATTATATTTATCTCCTACATAAACTCCTAAAATTTATAAATTCTCTTTTACATGAATTTTTGTAATTTTTAATCTTAAGAAAACACTATTATATTAAATAGCCCCTAAATATATATAAAAATTATTATATTTTGGTATCAATATTTATTTAAGTAGGATAATATTAATTTAAAGATTTAGTACAACATAAGTTATACACTCTAAATATAAATACCCCTACTTAAATTATAAAGTGATATTTAATTAAATAATAAATATATAAAAGAATAAAAGTAATTGAAAAGGTATATTTAGACATGAAGTCTTATTATATTTATCTCCTACATAAACTCCTAAAATTTATAAATTCTCTTTCACATGAATTTTGCGATTTTAATCTTAAGAAAACACTATTATATTAAATATCCCCTAAAAAATATATAAAATTTATTATATTTTAGCATCAATATTTATTTAAGTAAGAAAATGTTAATTTAAAATTTTAGTACAAAGTCATAAACACTCTAAATATAAATATTTAAAATGAAATTATCTTAAATATCATTATTTTAAAAAAAAATTAAAATTTAATTGCTATCTTACTATGAAAGAAGAAAAATTACTTATAACTTAGCTAATTATGTAATTTTACTTTGGCTAGAATATAAAATATCAAGAATATTCAATAATTTCAAGACATGCGTAACCTCCATATAAATAGATAAAATATAATCATTGAAACAAGTGAAATCAATGAAAAATTCGAGTGAAATTGGTGAACACTGGCGAAGTTGATGAAAATTTGGTTGAAAATGATACAAAAAAATACCCTGAAATCGATGAAAATTCGTGAAAAAAATGAAACCGGTGAAACGACAACTATAGTGAAAGGCAGGTGAAATCGGTGAAAAATGAATAAAGTCGACGAAAACGTGTCAAATCAATGAAAATTCAGGAGATATTGGTGAAAAGAACATGTGAAATCAGTGAAAAATATGTGTGAAATAGGTGAAAATGGGTAATATGACAAAAACGTTTGAATCAATAAAAAAAAAAAGGTTAACAGACAGAATAAGGTGAAACCGGTAGAAAATTAGTTTAAAACGGATAAAACAAGGGGACAAAATTATAAAAACAATGAAAATAAGTTATAATTGATAAAAATGGGTAAAACGGTAAAAAAAAAACTAAACTGGTAGAAATGAATTAAATCGGTTAAAAAACAGGTTTAATTGGTGAAAAATGAATTAAACTGATGAATTAAATAGGTGAAAACTGGTAATATACTTTATTTTATGACATAATAAAATTAATTTTACTCTAACTTACAAAACATACCAATGAAATTAACTAGACACGTACATCGTACGTGCACTTTCCTAGTTACTTTAAAACAATTTATACCTGCAAAAGAGCATAGACTTCGGGAATGCTTTCTATGAGCCCCTCTGGCAACAGGATGACACCATGGTGTTTATCTGAAGCAGAAAAACTGTTAGGAGGCAATGGGTACATATAAGAATAACGTTGAATGCTCTTGATGAATTCTACCTTGTTCACCCCTAGCCTGAACTGCATCGCATATCTGTTTTGTGATGTCAAAAAGTGTGAGCTTTGACGCAGCTACCTCTTCGGCAAGAATGACCTGCAAGAACAATCAAAGCTCTTATATAGCATACACTATCTTAAGAGCCCCAGAATACTAACAAAAAATTCAAATTGAAATGAAAGAAGGAACCAGTAGAAACCATATTGGGATGAGATTGGAGAGTGCATTCCAGGGCAACATGTGATGCCTTCCGCCCCATGAGTCGGATAAAATAATAATACTGCAAATAAACAGAGAAAAAAGGGGGAAAAGGAAGAAATAAGAAGCTACATACAAAAGGAAGATAAACTATGTACTACTTTATGTTTAATATATTTCTTTTATTCATTTAAACTGAACGAGCCAATCAATTCATAGGCAAATTACGAGCACGCAAAAAATATCCTTATAAAAAACCGTGAAAATAAATATGCAGAAATCCATGAAGTGGATCAGATACCTTCTCAGCCGAGAGAGCATCAGTGCAGACATTGCTTATTAGCTGAGAGTTAACCTGAAATAAGTCCAAGAGGTACCATGATCAATTTGGTATTCAAAATAGAAGATGATCTTTGAATATTTTCAAGTTAATAAATTTGAAGTGAAAAAAATGTTTCAAACTAATCCATCAAGAGTGCAGACAAGAAACCTAAAAGCACGTGGGTGACAGCAATGTGAACAAGGAAATATTTGCAAAAACTTAGACCAGGTTAAAACAATAAATTATTTAAATATATGTAATTTAGCGCCCCCTTAAAAATAGAAAATAAGAAATTGAAAAGAGAAGCCTATTACCTTACATATTGTGTCAAACCCCACATTTGCTTCAACAAATTGGTTTCTAAGATCTCCATTTAATGTAACAGGAATTCCGACGACCTGCAAAAATTTATTAGATACTTAGTTCAGCAATGTTAAAACAAGGCAGAAAAAACCAACATGAAACCCAAAGAGAATAGGTATCCAGAAGATTGGTGTTCAAGCATTATGATAATTGTATACATTCAGTTAAAACAAGATAAATTTAGAAGAATAAAACGAAGTAAGCAACTACATAGTTAAATTGAACAGAGCAATTGGTTGATCTAATCAAACAAAGACGCTTATGCGATATACCTTTGTGGGGCAATTTCTTTCAGCAAATGTTTCTGCAAGTTGGGCAGCGTCTGTGTTTGACGTCACACCTTCACAAGAAAAATATGAGCATGTAAGAAAAATTAAACTGTATACATCCTATGTTATCATGAATATGAAGGAAAACAATACGGATACCTCCAATAATGACAAGAGCATCCAACTTCAAAGCTATGCATGCATCAAGTGCTGCATTTACTTGCTCAGTAGTTCTAATTTGATCTTTTGTCCGTCCCAGCAAATCATAACCGCCTTCCCAACATAAAAGAAATAATGAGGCAATGATCAGTAAAACAACTCCATACTTCATGCATACGTCCTACGGATACCTTGATTTTTGTAAGATGCAAGAATATCATCAGTAATCTCTAAAGCTCTTTGTGCAAATAAACCTTCAGAACCACCTGGTTACACATATATATATATAAACCATTACAATGTTAATCATCCCAAGAAGAAAAAATGTATTCATCTACTAAGAATGGAGGAACAAAAGATCCAATTGTGAATTGAAGAAATATATTGTAAGATGACACAATAAAGAAAAACAGAATAATTAACCAGCTCAGTTGATTAACCAAACAAAGTACAACAACAAGAAAGACAAGTTTCCATGACAAATCAATCAAACTAAGATAAGATAATTTGATATACAATCGCATCAGAATCAATGACTAAAAGGGAACAACTTCAATCAAAGGAAAGGTACTTAAATCTTACCCAAAATGCCAAGCAAGGTACTTTTGGGATTGTGAACTTTTAGAGCATCAAAAAGACCCCAAATAACATTATGTCCTCCAGGAGATTGTCTACCACAGAATACCACTCCCACCCTGAGAAGGAATAAGATAAGTGAGGATATAGTACTTCTTAATTCAGCAGAGGCATAATTTAACCTTGTTCAGCAAGGAGTTAAGAGGTGACAATTCTTTGCTATCAAATTTTGTATGGTGAGTTCATAAAGTAATTGACATTTATAATTTTATACCCATTGGAATTCATACCTAGCTGCAGGATGATCAGAGATTATTTGAGCATCAAGGACTTTAGCAGTTTCCCTGAGGAAGTGGGCTATAGGTTGACCAAAAGTGTGAGGAAAGGACCTACTTATGGTGTGGGAGCCAGAGGGGTCAGCAACTGTACTTCTATCACCAAACTCCACACGTACTGTAGTTCCCTGTCCAAGTCAAAATAAGATGAAAGAATGAGTTGAAGCAATTAGAGCATACTAACTAATTATAATTTGGACAACTGGGCTTTTGTATGGATGATTGAAAGTTACCCTCTTCACTTTCATTTACTCATATAGCTTCAATATCAATCTTTATATAAAATGCAATAGGATGTTGAACCAAAAAGAACAAATTCAAAATTTTAAATTCAGAATGTAAGAACATATTTGCCAAACGTACAAGAACAATATTATTTTAATGAAGTGATAGTTTGCTTATGTAACATGAATATAAATTACTAGTCTTGGTACATAATTATATTTTAACAGAACACCAGGGTTAAAAAGCCAATAATTTGGGTTAAGCATACCTTACAATAAAAGCTCGAAATTAATCAAGGAACAAGGTTTGATTCTTCTTCTACCATTAATATTTTGAAATACATAGGCAATGTTTTGAACACATAGGAAACTGTTTTATTGCTTGAAATGTTAGAATTTATGCTTACTTTTTGTTCTTTATTAAGAATATTCTTTCTATCTAGCTCTTCACTAAAATTCAAGGTCTAATCATAGTCAAAAAATCTGAAATCCACAAAGAATATTCTTTGTTGAAGAAAACAGAAACTAAATCACGAAAATAAGAAGGCGCATTGCACCAGAAGGCAGAATAAACATAACAAAACTATACTGGCGATCCAACACGTCAGATCTATTTTCCCTCATGGCTAAAAAAAAAAGTATACTGAAACTAGACTAAATTCTGAAACAAAACCAATAAAATAGCAAAGCATATACTAGTAAAAAGTGGAATATTATTGAAATAGAAAAGAAAATTGGAAGACCTGAAGACAAGGCGGGAGTTCAGGTTGGTATTGAGATCGAAGCTTTTGCAGATCCGAAAGTTCTCTTGCTTTACCGAAATCCGAATCCATAACCGATTCTTAACTATGAAATCTCTTCTGCTATACTTTATACACACACACACGCTCACCTACTACTTCACCAACTCAACTGTGTGTTTCTGATAATCACTCCCTCTCTAAATGTACGAAAATGTGGTTTATCCGTTTATATAGTGTTAGGGAAAGGGGCGATAGTACCGAGTTGCTTATAAGCCCACCGGTTTAACCTTCCTATGTGACACTGTCACAACAGTGTGCCGTCTTTTTAGCTTTATTACCAATATGCCCCTGCTCACTTAACAAAAAATAGTAATCAGAAATCTGCTATATGTCATACATAGACTAACCGGTCTAGTCAAATGGACTTCTTCAATAGATGTTCCAAAAGGTTCGCTCACCCGGGCGCCCTCACCTCCTGTCCGACGGGATTGTGAGAGGAGGTAAATCATGGTGACTCAACCGGCAACAGAGGCTGGGACCAGTACTCACTGCACACAAGGAGCCCCCCTCATTTTTTTGAGAGGTTGCTCCCACACTGCCGCTGGTGAGGTTCGATCCTTGGTCACTTGTTCCAACTTCCCCCTCTGAGACCAGTTGAGTTGTCCATGCGGACGACTTCTCCAATAGTTGTATCAAATTATTTCCTTCATAAGGTATTTTCAGAAAAGTAATTTCATTTATTTAAGTGTTATTAAAAAGACAGTTCAAAAATAATATATGTAAATTAGGTTAAGCTAATTTATGTAAAATTGATTAGTTCATAGTATTGGTGTCAATTTATAAGATTATATGATAATTGATAGTACAAGTATTTTTGTTTTATTGAATCTTAGTATTTTGGGGGAAAAAATTATGATAATGTTGTTTTGCAATAATATATTAAATTTAGCAGTTAATGTAAGTTAAATTCAATGAGTTTGAGTCAAACTAGAGTTTTTAATATTTATTTATAACAAAGAAGAAGCAAAACTACATACAAGTCTCGAGTTTTTTGGTAATCGAACCGAATAGTTTGGTTTGGCATATGGTACAATTTTGAAATTTTTGCAGTAGCGAGAGCAAGAATATTCTACTTTCACATTTTATTTATTTATTGATTGTGACAAGTAAAATGTCATATTTGTTAACGTACATTAGTTTATAATTGTATTCACAATACTTGAATTATCAAAATATATATATATACAAACACACACACGATATTTGCATTATTTATTTTTGTTAAGAGAAAGTATAGAATGAAATGTATAAAAAGATATTACAATTGGATCTAAAAAAGATAAGTTAGTTTGTCATTCATCCTCTAATTACTGATATGTTAGTAAATACTTAAAAATAATCTTATAATTTTAAAAGTAAGAAAACTTATTCTAAAATAATACATTTATTTTTGTAAAAGAGGGCGTCAAAAATTTAAATTTCTCAAAAATGGTGTTTTTAAATGTTTGAGTTTTTACTTAATCTAGAAATTTTTGAAAATCACTTAAAAGTAGTTGAGAATAGAAAATGAGAGGTGTTTGCATTTTAAGAGGAAAAGTGTTTTATTTCGGATGTCTGCAAATTAAGAGGAAAAAAAGACCACCAAAAGCCAAAAGCAACCCCTTTGGTGCTTCTGTTTTTATGTCCTTTTTAGCTTTTTTTAAGAGAATATAATGGAGAAGCTAAAATTGAAAACACATCATTAAGTACTTTTAAATGAAAAAAAGCAAAAAAATAATTTTATAAGTTTTTGAAAACACCGTGGGCAACAAAATATTATTGAAATGCTTTCACAAGATACATGACGTACTTGATATATCTTCTTGAAAGGAACTTCTAAATAATACCTCAACGTCAATCCTTTTATGATTCAAATATTCAATTAAACTTCTTGGCCCTAAATCTTTTATACATATATATGGTCGCCTTTCACATTAAATTTTAATTTTACAATACATACAGATACAGAGTGTTCAGTATTCTTTTTCACACTCATATTTAATTTGCTTTCTCACTCATACATAGAGTTTAGTAGGTATACTTTCTTGTTCAAGTCAATCAATCTTGCTACAATAGTGATTCTCGGTAAAAGAGGCCTTGAATGGATGGACCCATTGCTTCAAACACCAATTTATGAAAAGAAAATAACATGCGAAATTCATAAACACAAATACACAAATACGAAAACGTATTTTGTAGCGAATGTATGTGACAACCTTTTTGCGAAATATATTGAAAGAATCCGGAGCATATACGTAGGTCATCAAGTTGTGAAATATATTGTTAGGCTTACACATTCTCGCAAAAAACGAGAATAAATATTGTTAAAATAGAGAAACTTTGGGAGTAACACATGCCATGAACAAAGCAATGGCGTTTGGCTTGTGGCACTCCCACACGCCACACGCCATGAACCAATATATAAATTAAAATTTATTACTAATTAAGTTTTCAAAAATTATAATTTTATCCCCAAAATTTAAAAAAAATTAATAATTACAATTCAATCCATAATTTGCACAAAATAAAAATATTCACTCACTATAACTTGCATTTAACACGAATTTGCAGTTTGGTCCCTAACTTTTCAAAAATTATAATTTTACCCTCGAATTTTATAAAAAATTCATAATTGCAATTCAATCCATAATTTACACAAAATTAAAATACTCACTCAGTAGAACTTGCATTTAACATATATTTGGAGTTTGGTCCCTAACTTTTCAAAAATTACAATTTTACCCCCGAATTTTATTAAAAATCATAATTGCAATTCAATCCATAATTTGGACAAAACTAAAATGTTCACTCAGTAGAACTTGCATTCAACATATATTTGCAATTAGATCCCTAACTTTTCAAAAATTACAATTTTACCCCCGAATTTTATACAAATGGTCCATAACCGAATTAAATATTACAAAAAAAAATTAATTACTTAGTGGATTTTGTTTCCTAATATTAGCGGTAAATGGACTTTTTAAAAGCCTACTAGGATTTCTTATCCTATGTTCTCTTCTTTCTTGCCTTGGTTCTTCGGCATTATTACCCTGAGAATGCGTAGGTGAACTCCTACCCAAATGATCACCCTGAAAATACTTATATTGAAAATTCATATCAAACATTACCCAAAACCAATTTGTGCAACATCATCCAAAACCAATTTAATAAATCTACCATTTAGATAAACACAACTCCAAAACCAATCTAATAAACAATTTAGATAAAATTCAATAATCCTTTAAATAAATTCCAATAATATCTCTAAAAAAAAATCCAGAAAAATAAAATTAAAGATAACAACTAAACCTGATCATCATCATTATCACATCATCATCATCGTTGTCGTCCCCTTCATTGTCGCCCCCTTCTCGGTCTTTCAACAACATTCGATAGAGTTGCTCCAGAGTTGCTGTCAGATGGTCGAGCTGCCCACTAAGTCTATGATCTATCTCGTTCATCTGACCACTAAGCCTCTGATCTATTTCGTTCAGCCGACCTACAACTCTCTGATCTAACTGGTTTATCTGACCAACAACTCTCTGCTCCATATCACGTGCCCAGACATGTTGAGCTTGAGAAGATGATGGTTGATCTTGAGAAGTAGAGGCACCATCTTGGCTTATTCGGACACGCTTCTGACGTCGACGCACAGGAGTAGAATCAGGAGCATCGGGATCTGGGGCAGCACCTTCTGCTGGAGCAGAATCAGTTAGGGTGGATGGCCGATTGGGGAATTCGGGAGCTCCCTCATCATCCCGAACAACTACGTAAAGCTGTCCCAAAAACTGAGTTAATAGGCGATAACACTTAAGGCAGTCACGATTGTTTGCGTTAAATGATAACACTCTAGCTGATTCATAGTACTCCATCCTCAACTCCGTGTTATCCGGCAGTAGCCGTGGGATCACAGACTGAAAAAATAAATATATACAAGTTATTTAGAATAAATATTTCAAGTGATATGTCAAAAAAAAATTATTAATAAAAACGATTAACATACATGAACATCCTGCAAGAACTCATCTATTTCCTTACTGTTGGGATTACGGTTCCCGAAATCCCAACATAACAGTCGCGAATATCTCGGAATAGATGGGCAGAGCCTTGCAACAAAATTGGCCGCATCGGCCATGCCTTCAATGGCTTCCACCACCCAAAAACTGTTCACATTCAATCCATTAGTCAAAACATCCAACATTTACGAAAAAATACATGAAAATCAACAATTGATTTTACAAACATACCAGAAAAATGTGTGGGAAGCCGCCCGCATTCCATTTACGGACACGGACGTTCTCATTGCCAGTGCCCATATTTTTTACAATATCACCAAAAGTTACTTTTCATATCTTCTCTCCTCACGGATATCTCTCGCAAATCGCGAGATCGTTACATACCTTCAATATATACAAATTTACAGTTTTGTTATTTTTAAAACTTTAAAGACATAATAAAAATTAAAATTAAAGTTTACTTACCGCAAATGTTTCGTTATTAACCGTTTTCATGGGCCGAGTTGGTAACAACAAGGCCGATATCACCCATGCGAATTTTAACTTGCATACGGCCTCGTTATTCGCATTACGTCGAGCCAACAAGTCCATGATCCTCGTTTTCAGAGCTTAAACAGAAACCTCAGTCTGCCCCCAACCCGTAAAGTATCGGTTCTTCAACTGTGTCCCTTGCTCGATACTTTGGGAGTCATCACCACTCACTGCCCTAAACCGCATCCCCGATACGAGGCTAAATTCCTCGATGCCGAACCTAACTGGCTTTCCTTTTACCAAAAACCAGTATTCGTATTTACTTCTTTTATTCACGTGTTTGCATACTCGGAGGATCATTGAGTGCAACACCGACGACTTGAATTTGTCGTTCCCGGTTAGGTATAGAAAACTCTCAATCTGGGGGTACAAATTTATAATCTCCCAATGCTCGGGTCTGAACAATCTTACAATATCGGGAATCTCGCCCCATGCAAAACGCTATGTTACTTCTCCTTTAACGACCACATGATCGTAGTGAAAGGGGGTATTACTTCCCGTAGGGCCGAGGTGGGTAATGTAACGTATCCCTACAAAACAAACAACAAAAATAGTCAAAATTAATGTTCTGTTCTGGCGTGTGGCGTGTGGCACTCCCACACGCCATGAGCAGCACGCACGCAAACCGAAGAAAATTACGAAAAACACGAAAATCTTACCTCAAATGGCCATTCTCGCTGGTTTCTGTCACACTCATCGATAATCAGTTGATCTGCTATTCCGATTTGCTTCAATTTGAGAAAAAATTGAAAGAGGATTTTTTTTTGTTTCCTTTGCTGCGATCGGTTGTTGAGTGAGTGTGAAGGGTTTTTGTTGTTTTTGTTTTTCTTTTGTTTAGGATTGGGTTGGAGGGGTTTTATGTTATTAAAGAATTTTAAGGGGTAAAGTGTAATTTTTAGGAGAGTTTGATTTTATAACAATTTTTTTTTAAATGAAATAGGCCTTGGGCCTTTAAGTAATTTCTATTTTCAAATTTGGCATATGAGTAAATGCCTCATCAGCAACCGATCGCAGCAAAGGGAAAAAAAATACTCTTTCAATTTTTTCTCAAATTGAAGCAAATCGGATGGCAGATCAACTGATTATCAATAATGGTGACATAAACAAGCGAGAATGGCCATTTGAGGTAAGATTTTCGTGTTTTTTTCGCAATTTTCTTCGGTTCGCGTGCGTGCTGCTCATGGCGTGTGGCGTGTGGGAGTGTCACACGCCACACGCCATGAACAAAGGCATGGCGGTTGGCGGTTGGCGGGTGGCACTCCCACACGCCAACACATCACACGCCACACGTCATAACAGCATATTAATTTTGACTAGTTTTGTAGGGATATGTTACATTACCCACCTCGACACTACGGGAAGTAATACCCCCTTTCACTACGATCATGTGGTCGTAAAAGGAGAAGTAACACAGTGTTGTGCATGGGGCGAGATTTCCAATATTGTAAGATTGCTCAGACCCGAGCATTGGGAGATTATAAATTTGTAACCCCAGATTGGGAGTTTTCTATACCTAACCGGGAACGGCAAATTAAAGTCGTCGGTGTTGCACTCAATGATCCTCCGAGTATGCAAACACGTGAATAAAATAAGTAAATACAAATACTGGTTTTTGGTAAAAGGAAAGCCAGTTAGGTTCGGCATCGAGGAATTTAGCCTCGTATCGGGGATGCGGTTTGGGGCAGTGAGTGGTGATGACTCCCAAAGTATCGAGCAAGTGAGTCAGTTGAAAAATCGATACTTTGCGGATTGGGGGCAGACTGAGGTTTCTGTTCAAGCTCTGAAAACGAGGATCATGGACTTGTTGGCTCGGCGTAATGCGAATAACAAGGCTGTATGCAAGTTAATATTCGCGTGGGTGATATCGGCCTTGTTGTTACCAACTCGGCCCATGAAAACGGTTAATAACGAAACATTCGCGGTAAGTAAACTTTAATTTTAATTTTTATTATTTCTTTAGAGTTTTTAAAATAACAAAACTGTAAATTTGTATATATTGAAGGTATGTAACGATCTCGCGATTTGCGAGAGATATCCGTGGGGAGAGAAGATATGGAAAGTAACTTTTGGTGATATTGTAAAAAATATGGGCACTGGCAATGAGAACGTCCGTGTCCGTAAATGGAATGCGGGCGGCTTCCCACACATTTTTCTAGTATATTTGTAAAATCAATTGTTGATTTCCATGTATTTTTTTTAGTTAGTTTTTCGTAAATGTTGGATATTTTAACTAATAATTTGAATGTTAACAGTTTTGGGTGGTGGAAGCCATTGAAGTCATGGTCGATGCGGCCAATTTTGTTGCAAGGCTCGGCCCATTTATTCCGAGATATCCGCGAATGTTACGTTGGGATTTCGAGAACCGTAATCCCAACAGTAAGGAAATAGACGAGTCCTTGCAGGTTGTTCATGTATGTTAATCGTTTTTATTAATAATTTTTTTCCGACATATCACTTGAAATATTTATTCTAGATAACTTGTATATATTTATTTTTTCATGTTGTGATCCTACGGCTACTGCCGGATAACACGGAGTTGAGGAAGGAGTACTATGAATCAGCTAGAGTGTTATCATTTAATGCAAACAATCGTGACCGCCTTAAGTGTTATCGCCTATTAACTCAGTTTTTGGGACAACTTTATGTGGTTGTTCGGGATGATGAGGGAGCTCCCGAATTCCCTAACCGGCCATCCACCCTAACTGATTCTGCTCCAGCAGAAGGTGCTGCCCCAGATCCCGATGCTCCTGTGTCTACTCCTGTGCGTCGATGTCAGAAGCGTGTCCGAATAAGCCAAGATGGTGCCTCTACTTCTCAAGATCAACCATCATCTTCTCAAGCTCAACATGTCTGGGCACGTGATATGGAGCAGAGAGTTGTTGGTCAGATAAACCAGTTAGATCAGAGAGTTGTTGGTCGGCTGAACGAAATAGATCAGAGACTTAGTGGTCAGATGAACGAGATAGATCATAGACTTAGTGGGCAGCTCGACCATCTAACAGCAACTCTATCGAATGTTGTTGAAAGACCGAGAAGGGGACGACAATGAAGGGGACGACAACGATGATGATGATGTGATAATGATGATGATCAGGTTTAGTTGTTGCCTTGAATTTATTTTTCTGGATTTTTTTTTTGAGATATTATTGGAATTTATTTAAAGGATTATTGAATTTTATCTAAATTGTTTTTAAACTATATTGTTTAGTAGATTGGTTTTGGAGTTGTGTTTATCAAAATGTTAGATTTATTAAATTGGTTTTGGATGGTGTTGCACAAATTGGTTTTGGGTAATGTTTGATATGAATTTTCAATATACGCATTTTCAGGGTGATCAATTGGGTAGGAGACTAGGAGTTTACCTACGCATTCTCAGGGTAATAATGCCGAAGAACCAATGCAAGAAAGAAGAGAACAGAGGATAAGAAATCCTAGTAGGCTTTTAAAAAGTCCTTTTACCACTAATGTTAGGAAAACAAAATCCACTAAGTAATTAAATTTTTTTTTTGTAATATTTAATTCGGTTAGGGACCACTTGTATAAAATTCGGGGGTAAAATAGTAATTTTTAAAAACTTAGGAATCAAACTGCAAATATATGTTAAATGCAAGTTCTACTTAGTGAACATTTTAATTTTGTGCAAATTATGGATTAAATTGCAATTATGAATTTTTAATAAAATTCGGGGGTAAAATTGTAATTTTTTAAAAGTTGGGGACCAAACTGCAAATATATATTAAATACAAGTTCTACTGAGTGAACATTTTAATTTTGTGCAAATTATGGATTGAATTGCAATTATGAATTTTTTATAAAATTCGAGGGTAAAATTGTAATTTTTGAAAAGCTAGGGTACAAGCTGCAAATATATGTTAAATGCAAGTTCTAGTGAGTGAACATTTTAATTTTGTGCAAATTATGGATTGAATTGCAATTATGAATTTTTTATAAATTTTGTGGGTAAAATGGTAATTTTTAAAAAATTAGGGACCAAACTGCAAATATGTGTTAAATGCAAGTTCGTAGTGAGTGAACATTTTAATTATGTGCAAATTATGGATTGAATTACAATTATGAATTTTTAATAAAATTCGGGGGTAAAATTGTACGAAGCCAGACAACTTCGGGTTTAAAATTGTGCTTGAGCTCGGTTAAATACTCCGAACGTGAACCAGGGGTTAATATTTTTACTAAAACTAGCTTATCAATTGAGCTCGATATGAGATTCAACACTTAGCAAATGACTTAAACTTTTCATGTGGTTTGTCATATTTAATAAACTGAGCTCAAATAAGCCGTCAAGTCTCGAGGAGATGAGTTTGTTGCGCAGGCCTTTTACCTTCGTAATGATAAGCAAAAGAGATTTTGGGCAGAGATTTGGAGAGAGAATACGAGGAAAGAGGAATAATCACTAAAGTCTGAACACAGAAAAGTGTTCTCCAAGAGTACATGTATAATTTAGGAGTTGTTAAAATTCGTGGGGAAAATTGTAATTTTTGAAAAATTAGTGATCAAACTGCAAAATTCGTGTTAAATGCAAGTTCTAGTGAATGAACATTTTTATTTTGTGCAAATTATGAATTGAATTGTAACTATTAATTTTTTATAAATTTTGAGAGTAAAATTATAATTTTTAAAAAGTTATGGACTAAACTACAAATTTATATTAAATTTTAATTTGTATATTGGTTCATGGCGTGTGGTAGTGCCAAGCCACACGCCATTGCTTTGTTCATGGCTTGTGGAGTTCATGGCTTGTGGAGTGTGGGAGTACAATGGCCTTTTAGAAAATGTTTGCCAAAATTTCTACCAATTAACATGAACTTCTCCATGAAAAAGGGCTCCAGATCCTCTGTACCACTTAAGTGTACCACCACTAAGTTATTGACACATGCATATGTTAGAATTATTATAATTGTGAAATGTGCATGTGTCAATCACTTAATGGTAGTACACTTAAGTGGTACACCAAAAGTGGTACAGAGGATCTACACCCATGAACAGGGGCGGAACTAGAGGGTTTCGATTGGGGGGGCGAGATTTTTTTAATAGGAAACTTATTATCATTTTTATGCCGTGATAAAATGAAATAAAGTAATAATATCTTTTTATTCAATAAAAGGTGAAAAAATATATTGTTAATTTATTTTAAGAATTCATTTTACAAATGATTTAAGGAATTAATCAAACGTAGAGACATTTTATAACATAAATTCAATTCTGTTAAAAAAAATGTTATTAAAGTACCAAAATTAACACTAAAATTCTTTTTTTTTCTGTACTACTTTTAATATTCTTGAGTGCATTTATGAAAATTAAATATTCTTATCATAATATATTTACATTTTCAATTCAATGTTATATGTTAGTCAAACTAAAAATATTTATAAATAAGAAACAGTTAAAAGAATGAAAATTAATCTAGCATAAAACATTTAAAAGAAATAAACAACAAAAACATATTTGAAAGAAAGGAAGTAGACATGAGGTTTCGAACCTGCACCAATTTAGTGGAAATACAATGCACTAAACCACTGTGCCATCATCGCTACTTCATCTATTATCACAATAAGACTACATATATAGACTTAATTCGGATTATTCTTGGGGGGGCGACCGCCCCCCAGCCCCTAAGACGGTCCGCCCCTGCCCATGAAAAAGATACTCAAACCTCAATTGCATACTTTTCTCAATGGGAAGTATAAATCTTTCTTTCTCTGCTTTTCCGTCTTCAAAGATGCCTGAACAAAAAAATAACCAGAATCCCGAAATTAAATATTACAATACAAATCGAATTAAAAGTGTTAACACGTTTAATGTCTTACCTGGTTTTTCGTGAGGCGGCGGCGGATCGCACGCGTCTTTTTGGGGCGGAGATCAAGGGGCAAATACATACTTTCTGTTCTTGTAGACTTCGCGAAGAGCGGCTTTTTGCTTCTGCGAAATTACGGTCAGCACTTGGGCAATGGAAAGCCTGACCACTTTGATTTTCGAAAGCTTGTTCGGAGCGCCGCCGGTGACATTCGCCACCCGCAGCAACGCCAGCTCCGCCTTCAGATCCTTAAGCTGCGCCAATAAGTCTGGCTTGTTCTTCTGCCGGAGTTCGTGTACCTTAATCCGAGCTGCCAAAAATTAAATAAAATGTATTATCATCACATTCAAATCAAGTTCTTACTAAATTGGGTGCCGGAGGATTATCGACAAAAAAGCCCTAATTAATAATAACTTTTAGGAACGGGCCTAAATGGGTTTACAATTCTATAAAAGGCCAACTTAATTGTTTAGCACTTTAACTATAGCCCATAAGGTTGGGCCCAATCGAATGAAAGTTCATCCTTATTTTTTGAACAAGTTCATCTTTTATCAATCATTCAATTGGAAACTTATTTAAATAAAAGCCGTATTTGGTTTTATTCTTTTTCTTATTGAATCTTTAATATTTTCACCAAGTTCAATCTTTTTTTTATTTTCTAACTGAAACTTGAGTTTGAAGCTCAGTTTGAATTAAATTTGGCTTTTCTTTTTCTTCTACAAATGGTGTAATTCATCATATTAGTTTACTTTATCTTATGTGAGAGCCATTTGCAGACTCCTTCGCAAAAATCAAACTATATCTTCTAGGTTATCTTTTTTCTTGGTTTCCCAGGGTTTAATTCCTTTCGAGACGCGTCGGGCACATAAGGTGGGAACCTCTCATAACAGGGATTCGAACATGAGTCCGCTACTTGTTGTGATTATTCTAGTCACTTCCACTAGAACAATCACCTGTGATATCTTCTAGGTTATCTACTTTGTCACTTAAATGCGTACGGTTTGGGCTTGGAAGCACTTATGTCCAAATGGACCAACGATTATACGTTGCACACTTACTTTATATGTCATTTTAAAATATTTAAGAGAGTGAATATACGACTATTTATGGAATTTTATATATTCTCTTTTTTACATTCAACGCCTCCCACTGCAAAAATAAAAAATCACCACTATGCTAAAACCTAATCTATACCATTAATTGTCTCTTCTTTAAGAAATTAAAATAAATTTAGATTGGCATCATCTATTTATGTATATAATTACTACACAAAAAATCTCCAATAGAAATACCATTTAAAGTTTCAAAATTTGATTAATGAATGTGCACATGGTATGGAGTACTAGGGGGAAAGGGTTCCATAAATTTGCATGTGGTAACATGGGGGCAAGAAGACTACGTACATATTAATTTGCTTCTACTCAATCTATTCATGTCAAAATGTCTTCCTTTGCTTTATAGTAAGACAAACCAGTTGTCATAGACTCATAATATAAATAAAAGTATTTTGGCATTTTCCCCCTAACATTGTCGGTTTGGTAAGATTTGCGTTTCACTCGTTTCTTACTTTGAAAAAAATGTTTTTTTCTCGTGTCTGTGCATGATAAATCATGTGTTCTTTTGGTAATGTCCAAACTGAACTTCCTAGGATGTGGACTCATCTTAGTGAATACATTCGTCACACCGCTACACAAAGTCACGCATGAAAATCGTTGTAAAACAGTGATGGTTGAGTTTTGACCGCGCCTTTAAACTTTTTTGTCACTATAGTTGTGCGTGGTCAGTGGCGGAGTCATAATTTTTTTTCACCGGGGCTCTTATAAAATTAATAAGTATTATTTAAAATATAATTAGAAAAAAAATCAACATCAAAAATAAAAATATGACCCCTAATTTTGACTATATATATACAACTAAAAACTATTAAATAATTCAGGAATGTAAACATAAAAATTTCATATTTAATGTCTTCCTCAAGAATCAACGGTTTCTCCCCTTAATATGAAAAACTCGAACCCAAACTTTTTAGTGTTGTTGTACTTAGTATTTTTGTTTACTAGGTTTCTTTTTGTGAGAATAGAGAAGAAGATGAAAGATATATTGATATAAAATTGGAGAGACTCTTGACATCTAAAAAGCGTCAATCCCCAAAAAATATTGTTAGTGTTTTAGTATAATTCAAATTGTAAAATAAAGAGAATATGTTAGGATTTGAGTTGATGCCCACTTTGTAACCCTTAACTTGTTAGATTTATCAAATTTTAATAAACATAATCATTTTATTTAAATATTTTAATTTAAATTAAGGGTCCACTAAAAAGAAATTACTTCTATAAATTATCTTGCCATTTATATAAGTAATTTCATATAGCACATAGGATTTGTTATAACGTGGCTTTGCTACTGTGCGTGACTGATACTCTTATTTCATGTTTTTATTTCATCTTTTGGTTAATTAATTTATAAATGCAAACAAGAATTGTGTGGCATATTGCTTAAACCGAAGTTGACAAAAGCGTAAGAATAAAGACTAGTGAGGTTTTTTGTTGTCTTTTACTAGAATAAAGAGGTTCTTCAAAATTCTAAAATATATGTAGAATTAGAATTTAGATTGTAGTACAAAATTAATTCAGTTAAAAAAAGAAAAAGTGGAAGTAAAGTAGTCTTAAGGCTGACGGGCCTTGTGGATCCATAAACGGAAAAATATAGTATGGCCCATAGGCTGCCTTTCCGTTAAAGATGCCGGCCTTGTAAGGTGGAACCCAAATTTAGAATTGTAATTTATATATAATTAGCAACAATAATTCATTTTACTAAAGTTAAAATTAAAATATAAAATACAAAATATCACCACCCCTGTATAGATAATATATCATTTCAACGAATTTAATATATGTACTAAAGTTTCTCCCAAAAAAAGACAATCCGTAATAAGGTTGTCGAGGTGGTGAGAAACCTCGTGACTTGACGTTAAGGCGCGTACATAATGGGGCTCTCTCTATTATACTCCGTATAAGCTTGAGAAATATTAATGAACTATATATTTGGTTAGATTTTGACTCGATCTTGATTTCAAAAAATTGGTTTGTGCGATTATGATTAAATCTTTGAAATCTTAATTAAATTGAATTTCGATGTTGAGTTTTTTGTTTCGAAAAAGTTAAAACTTCATTTGAATTGAATTTAAATGTTCGGTTTGAAGGAAAAAATGGATGATATATACAAATCTATGTCTTTTATAGACACAAGTAGGTTGCAATATATTATAGTTTTTGAGATTTTATTATATTTATATATATAAGTTGAAACATTAGTTAACTCATATTTCATTTGAAATTTTGATTCAGTTTCGCCAAATCATGAGATTGAGTCAAAAGTTATAACAATATAACCCAAATGTGAACAAGTCAAAACTTTGAAAATGAGATGAACTTTTAATTTTGTTGTCTTGTTTTGAATGTATGAATCTTTGAGGGATACTTGAGATTTATATTTTTTACATTGATCTTGATTTTTAAGACATTTTGATTATTTGCATGAAACAATAAAAATTTATATTGACAAAGAATGATAATTTTTTTTAATTATAATTATATTTTAGATAATTTAATATATATATATATATATATATATATATATATATATATATATATATATATATATATATATATATATATATATATATATTAAATTATCTAAAATATAATTATAATTATATATATATATATATATATATATATATATATATAACATAATAATAAAGTCACACCGGTTATACCGATCTAACCGCTCGAACCAGTAACCAATAGAGCTTTCGGTTCAATGACCAGTCCGATTTTAAAAACACAGCTTACGGTTCATGAAATTGGGTCAAAATCATTTCATATGAAGTTTGAAGTTTGAACACAAGTTTTGCAAAACTTAGAATTCTACTTATATATACACCTAATAACTTATAAAAGACAGTTGATTTGAGACTTACCAATACCACCTAATATATCTTTATAAAAAAAATTGACCTATCATATACTATTTTTTCTTTTAATTCTTGATATTGTAAATTCCGAGTTACATCATTTATGAAATTTCAAGATTCCTTTAAAAAAAAAGCCTTCTAACATTCAAAGTCAATTCATATGAGGTTTTAATTTTTTCAAAACTATAAAATCGAATATCAAAAGTTAAGGCAAATGAGGTTTCAAATTTTCACCGAAATTACCCAAACCAATTTTTCGAAACCACATTAAAACTAAACGAAACCGATCCAAAATCTAACAAAATAAGCCTAAGTGCCTATGTGAACCGTTGTAGACTCAATATTGGGTGCATGGTTTTAGTTTTTCAAATTATTTTGATATTTTAATGAAATCTTTGAAATATAATTTATATTGAGATTGAAGGCTGGTGTTGCGCGTTCTAAAAAATTGAGCTTAAGAGGTGAAATGTGTGATAAATATCAAATAATGACTTCTCTATAAAAAGATAGATAATATGCGACCATGTAATGTATTTTGTGGATTTATGATTTATTATACTTCAAAAAAATGAATTGAAAGTTTCGCGATTTTTAGATTTTCGTTGAATGTCAAATTGTCAATGGCAAATGAGAGAGAGAACTGCCGACATCCACTCACCGACTATTTAACCATGTGGTCGCGACTTTCACTACACAACAAGATGGATTAAATAAAAATATTGACCTTTTTTTGCCTGTTTGTTAGGTGTTTCTCAAAAAAAAATTCGTGTTTGGGATATGCCAAACAAACATGTTTTCAATTTTCTAAAATAAATTTTTCATCTCTTAATTTTTTCAAACCATTCTTTCAAAACTCAAACAAACAACAATTTTCTTATCTCTAAACAAAACATATATAAACTCTACTATGATTTGACATAAAATAATCTATCTCTTACACAATTTATTTCACAACAAACATGATTTGACATAAATCTTACATATGTTTATTTCTCAAACCAGTCTCCCAAAAACCTAACAAACAATATTACGCAAATCGAAATTATTTCACAAACATCCACTACTCTCCCAAACTACTTTCCCAAAATGAAGGGAGGTTTTTAATCTTTTGAAAAAGTTGTTTAATGTTTGTCCAATTAAACATAGATATATATTTTCCCTAAATGAAGTAAGAAAATTTATTTCTTCGGAACCTTGAATTACATGAGATGATAATAGAAATTTACTCAACTTTTAATATACATATGATAAAAAGAATTTATAATAAAGCAAAGACGGATTTCCTTCACTTGTATGTATATGCTTGATATATATATTAGTTAATAGATTTTTTAAGTCATTACTGAAAAACTGAAAATTTTAATTTATAATATTTAAAATTTATGTTTATGAATAATCTTAACATTTTATGGCCCGATGAAAATCTTGATCCTATTTTACAAAGAAAAAAGACCTTTTGCGCATCATCCCATTATTCTTCATGAAATCGCTAACTCATCTTGTATACAATTCAAAAAAAAAAAAAAAACTCATCTTGTATAAAATTATTTACGTTTACTTAAAAAAAAAAAAAAATTTATTTACCTATACTTGTGATTTATATTTTCTTTTTTTATCAGTTGCCTGACTTGTGAATAATTACTATCCGCTTTGTGTCTATATATCCATAACATAATATTCTCTATCACAGTTAAGACATTCTTACTAAAATATACTTATTTGAAAAGTCTTAAATATGATAATTTAATAGTAATAAGTATTTTAAACTTTAATGTATGTATGTTGAATTATAATTTATTGTGCTTAAATGTAATTACTTTCCCCAAATAGAAATTGGATACTTATGATTGGTAAGAAATTTAATGTGACTTGTTGTAATCTATTTTTATCTAAATTGTTAAGCACTGAAGCAATATTTAATTCATACATCTAAAGTGTATGTTATTTAGAATTAGTTTAATATATAATACACGATATTAGTTTATTTGGTCTTTTTACATTTAAGTTTATCTATTAATATGTGTCAAAACAATATTTTAAACAACAAAAAAAATTAAGACACCAGGTTAAATTAATGCAGTTTTGAATTGTTCTCATTAATTAACAAACAATTTTATTTTTATCTTCGTTGACTTAAGCAAGTAAAGATGAATATTACTTGTCAAAATTATTCGCTACCCTTGGCTATTTGATCCTGGATCCGTTCTTGACTAAGATTAATTATCATAAACATAGAACCACTTGGAGGTTAATCGGATATTTTATCGTCATAAAGAGATGTATGTGTCTTGTGTATATTAAGAGCCACGTGAAAGTTGATCAGACATTAAATTAAGTTTGATCCTGGATCCGTTCTTGAATAAGATTATCATAAATAGATGCAACATAAGAACCACTTGGAGGTTAATCGGACATTATATCATCATAAAGAGATGTGTCTTGTGTACATTAAGAGTCACGTGAACGTTGATCAGACATTAAATTAAGTGAATCGTACGAAACTTACTAAATTAAAAAAATGATAACATAGCTATGTTTCAGAAATTATAAACAATGAGAGGATATGTTTCAGAAAAGTAAATTGTTTTATCGTTTTCAGTCGATGTTAGTATTAACAATTCACCTTATAGTGTCAAAAAAATTGTATCGGTATTGCACTTAAAATATAAATACCTCTACATGTACTATCTGATTCTAGATGTCCCGTTTTAGCAATTGAGCTCAATATTCATACTTATTAAAAAAAAAACTCAAATATTCACCGTCATTTAAGATATATGTTAGCTTCATTATTTGTACTCTTTTACTAATATATTATTTTTCAGGCTCACAAATTTTATTTTATCCTAAGTATCAGTTCAATTTCCTTCTCATATCAGACAAGATTAGTAATTAAAAAGCAATTTTTTTTTTACATATAAAAATAAATTCAGCAACAGATAAACAAGACAATATATTGTAATTAATCAGATAACAATGAGATTTTCTTCTTATGGCAACTATACACTTTGATAATTTCTATGATCTACCTATTAAAAGTAACTCATGAAAATTCTCAAGAAAAAGTCATAATGTTGAAAGAAATACATTGGATTTATCGAAATGCAACTTTTGATAAAATAAAATAAAATAAAAAATGCAATAAAAAGATCCATGCATGTAAAGTGTGAAGTACATATTTGCTTTGTTTTTCACTTTTTCAATAAAAAGATCTTATAGCTTTTGTGTTTCTAGAAACACATGATAAAGCCCGGGTCTTTTTGTAATTCCTTTTAAACTTGGGGCCCAGAAAATAAAAACAAAAAAAATAGCCACCAACGTGAAAAATAATTAGAAACTGAAATTAGTTCACTAAATTCCCGGGCTATTTGGCAACAGGGCTAGTATAGATGACGCCACCATTACTCATGCTTATCTCAATCCCAAACTAGATATTAACTTCAATTTACCACTCCTATCTTTATAATACTATAAATGAAGAAAACTAATAATTCATATTCTAATACAAATTAAAGAAAAGATGATTTATTTGATTTTCATTAAACATTCCTCAAATTATTTACAAGAGAAATACAATTTAATTATATTGCCATTACATGATATTTACACTTATATTTCATGGATATTTTTCTTTTGAAAATCTAAGATCAACGATCCATGTCCATATTCAGCAACGGCATTTTAGAATATTTTTTATTACGTAGTAAATTTTTAACTAAAATGTACCATTAAACGATCAATCATGAGTTATTTAATGTAACTTGAATACCGTATTTTGATAAGCTTATTTGGGATACGCCATATTTATTTACATTTAATTATGAGATAAATGTATTTATTTTCTTAGTAAAATAAAATATTAGAGGAGTGTATCTATCATTTTTTTTCTCGCCAAAAGTGCAATGAGTGTGTGAGAGTGGAAATACTATTATCTTATTATTATCTTATCTACACCTAAGCCTAAACCATAGTGTACTGTTTATAAGTGTGAAACTAAAAGAAAAGAAAAGATATATTTGCAAAATAATAAAAAAAGAAAAAGAAAAAGAAAAAGAGCTTGAGGCAAAATTGAGTTCAAATAGAAGAAAGGCAGAGACAGAGAAAGGGAGGCCATTTTTCCCCGCCAGCTGTTCCTTACGCCACCGTTTTTCTTGTGATTCTCTCTCCAGCACTCGCGCTCTTCATGTTCGTGTAATCGAAGAGATTTATACATACATTCAACTATTTACATAGATTATTTTCCGAATCAAGTCAAAATTTAGCCCCCATTGGATTTTCTGATTCCGGTCTGTTGATTCATTTTCTCCATCGGATCTAGATTCGTGTAAGTCCTGTTCCTTGCGTTTTCCCTCTGTTAATGATTAATTCTAGCATGCAATCTTCAATTTTGTTTTTGTTTTCATTATTCTGTATCCGGTTTCGGTTGATTTGAGTATTAATTGTATTTTTGCATGTTTTCATTGTTATATGTGTGTGTATGTGAATGAATTTTGCTTTTATTGATAGTTGTGATCTGCCGTTTGAGAAGTGGGGAAATGACGGCCGAGACTGAGGTTTCTAAGGAGGTGGCATCAATTGAGGAGAAATGTGGGTTAGATATGAGCTCTTACCAGGATCTGCCTAAGCTTGATAGCAATGGGATCAGCCGCTGCGATCAAATCAATGATCCAGATAATTCATATGTTTTTGTGACAGGGGATGATGGGGTCATTGATGATCCTGTAGTAAGCAAGGAAGAGGTTGCGGTCGCAGCTGCGGGTTTGCCAGCTGAGGGTTTGGCGGTTGAATCGGAAAGTAGGAAACTGGATGTTGTGAATGAGGAAGTAAGTGAGTCGGGGAGAGTGGGGGGAAACGAGGATTTGGAGAAGAGCAATGTGGATCCTCATGTGGTAAATGGCAATGGCGTCCCTTCGGAGCAAGATAGGTCACCCGGGGATGAAGATGGGTCCCAAGCTTTTGTCGCTGATGCTATGGGTGAGCAAAAACCGAAAATTGAGAGTCTGGGAGAAGCTGATGTCGAGCAGGTTGAGGATCTGAATGAGACACTCGTCAGCTCGACAGGAGCTGAAATAGAGAAGGTAGCTGATCAAAATGGGAAAATTGAAGGGGTCGCAGAGAATGAATTCAAGCAGTTTGAGGATCCAAATGGAAGCTGTGAGAGTTTGGGAGGAGCTGAAATAGAAAAAGCGGCGGATAAAAATGAAAAAATTGAAGGTGATGCTGAAATTGAAATCAAGCTGGTTGAGGATTCAAATGGAGGACTTGAAAGTTCGGTAGGAGATGATATGCAGAAGGTGGATCAAAATGGAAAAATTGAAGGTGATGTAGAAATTGAAATCAAGCAGGATTCAAACAGAAGCCTTGAAAGCTCGACAGGAGTTGATATAGAGAAGGTGACTGAAGAAATTGGCAAAATTGAAGGTATCACAGAAATTGAAAGCATGCAGGTTGAGGATCTAAGTAGTAGCATTCAAAGCTCAGCAGGAGCTGAAATGGAGAAGCTGGATGATCAAAATGGGAAATTTGAAGGTGTCGCAGAAAATGAAATCAAGCAGGTTGAAGATTTAAATGGAAGCCTTACAAGCTCAATTGGAGCTGAAATTGAGACGGTGGGGGCTCAAAGTGGGAATTTACCAAATGTGGATGAAACTGAAACCAAGCAAGTTGTGGATCCAAGTAGTAGCATTGTAAGCTCGGAAGGAGCTGAAATAGAAAAGCTGACAGACGAAAATGGGAAAATCGAAGGTGTCGGAGAAAGTGAAATCAAGCAAGTTGAGGATTCAAATGAAAGACTTAAAACCTCGACAGGAGCTAGGACTGAGACGGCGGGAGGTCAAAATAGGAAAGTTGAAGACGTTTTAGAAATTGGAATCAAGCAGGTTGAGTATTTAAATGGAAGCCTAGCAAGCTCGGCAGGAGCTGAAATAGAGACGGCGGGGGCTCAAAATGTAAATTTACCAAATGTGGATGAAACTGAAACCAAGCAAGTTGTGGATCCAAGTAGTAGCATTCAAAGCTCGGCAGGAGCTGAAATAAAAAAGCTGATAGACGAAAATGGGAAAATCGAAGGTGTCGGAGAAAGTGAAATCAAGCAAGTTGAAGATTCAAATGAAAGACTCAAAAGCTTGACAGGAGCTAAAACTGGAACGGAGACGGTGGGGGATCAAAATGGAAATTTGCCCAATGTGGATGAAACTGAAATCAAGCAGGTTGAAAATCCAAATGGAAGACTTGAAAGTTTAGTTGGAGCTGAGATTGAGACAACGGGTGATTATAATGGGAATATCGAAGATGCGGCAGAAATGAAAATCAAAGAGGTTGATGACCTAAATGGAAAACTTGGAAGCTTTACTGGATCTGAAATGGAAATGGTGGCAGATCAAAATGCGAGAACTGAATTAATCGCAGAAACTGAAGAGAAGAAAGTTGAGGATCAGACAAAATCTGACCCTTCTCATCAGGAATCTCAAGTTGGGACTCTATCGTTGGTTGCAGAATCAGAAGAGAACAAGGAATTAAATAATTTGTCATTACACTTCGGTGAATTGGGTAATGCACATGATGAATGTGAGGATCAGAATAACTTGCACTCAAGTGAGAGAATTGAAGTGTGTCGTGAATCTCAAAATGTAGTAGTTGATGCAGTGGACTCTGAGATGCAAGAGGTCAGTACAGAGGACCAAAATGAAATAAAGTTAGCAAGAGAAATGTTGGAAACTGTTGAACATAAAGCCCCACTAGCAACTTCCATAGATTCAGATCTAGAGGCCCATCCAATTATTAACAAGGAGGGGATTCATTTAGATGTAATGGAAAATCAAAAGGGTAAGACTGCACCTGTCGCTAATGCTGAAGTTGGGCTGGAACAGGTGAAAGAAGAAAATGTGGTGGATAGTGATGAGCAACATGTGGAAACTGTTTGTGAGCTGGTTTTAATAGAAAATGTTGAAGAGGATTCCTCTGTAACTCATGTTGAAGATAGTGTTCAGAATGCTGAAGAACCAGAAAAACACACTGACAGTATTAAGGTTGCCCCTGAAATAATACAATCTGAAGCTGAGGATTTTGTGCTAACCCAAAGCTTACCAGCTTCAGATACTCATGAGCCTGAGATTGAAATTGGCACGTCTGATGCTGAAACAGTAGGAATTTCTTCTTCACCTGTTGATGGTCCAAAATCTCATGTTATCGAGAATGACCTTTCTGGTCATGACAGTAATATAAGGCGTGCTACAATTGGTGCAAGCTCAGGGCCCAATTCTGTGATTGGAATTGTTATTTGTAAAGAAAAGGAGCCAAATTTTCAAGGCAGCGATGCCCATGTTGAAACTGAAGTTTCAAGTGTCAATGGCCCACCTGCAGCTGTTAATGTGAAATTGGAACCTAAAGTTCATGAATCTTCTGCCGCAAGTAGTGAAGGAATGACTAATGATGTCACTGTCTCATGTAGAAAGGAGATTTTGGATAGCTCTGGTGCTTCAAACATCGTCTTGGAGACAACAGATGTTAAAGATATGGGAGATCAATTGGATAGTTCCAGAGGAAGTAATGATGAGAATTTATTCTTGCAAGAAAACGAAGGTGTTGGAAATGTTCTGAATGACAGCATATCTGTGGCTTCACCGGAGGGTTCCAGTACTGCTGTGATCTCTGGAGAAGACACAAATATTGCGGCTGTGACAAAGCCATTCAACTATTTGATCAGAATTCCTAGATTTAATGATGAAAACCTCAAAGAACAGATAAGGCTTGCGAAGTTACAAGTTGATGAGAAGACAAAAATAAGAGAAGCTATTCAAGTACAAATTCAAGAGAAAAGAGTAAGAAATTGTTCCATTAAGTTTACATTTCTAATGTAATTACAAAACACAAATGTTTTTGATATTTTTTCAATTTGCAGGCCAGTAGTCAGATTCATGGTATTGATTATGAGTATGCCAAGGATGAAGAGAGAAATGCACGAAAGTTGGTGAGGTCAAAGCGCATGGAAATTGATTCTCTTCAATCTATGATTAACAAAGCCAAGAATGCAATATCTATTGAGGATATCGATTACCGGGTAAGCATGCTCCTTTATTTGTGTGTATAAAGTTGCAAGTGAACGCATCTAGTTTTCATATTCATAGGCCAGAATTCAGTTAAAAATATCTTTTTACATGATTAAAGTCGTGCCTCTCTGCAGATATACAACATGGAGCATATGATACAACACGAGACTCTGCCTTTGAAGGAAGAAAAGCAGCTCATTCGTGAAATCAAGCAACTGAAGCAGCTTCGGGAACAATTATCCTCTAACATGGGTAGCCAAGATGAAATCAAGCAGGCTCTTGAACAAAGAGAGGAGGTTGAAGAGCGTTTAAAGGTGTGTATATCTTTAAACAGTTTTTAAGGAAAATGTTTATGGTTATATTATTGGGGAAAGGTTTTTCAAACTGAAAGCTTAAGTGGTTTGAGATCTTAATATGGTTTTGATACGTGCAGATTGCAAGGAAGGAGCTTGATATCCTCAAAGGCAAAGTCTTAAAAGCTGAAGCAGCTTTTGTGGAAGCACAGATGAAATATAATGATGAGAATAAAAAAGTTAGAGAACTTCAAGCTCAATTCAGAGCTGCGGATGATATTCGGCAAGAAGCATATGTACGGTGGCAGAGTCTGAGGAAAGAACTTGCAGAGAAGGTAAGACATCTTTCAAAACCCAATTGTTTAGTTATTTTGGGACTAGAAAGGTACACATGAATCCACATGTACACTGATTAAGTTAAAAGGAGTATAAAAAATTTAAAACATATTATATACATGTGCTGATATATTATAAAATCAAAACGTAAGAATCCGACTTGATGCAAACAAATTAAAGGAGGCAATTTTTTTGAAAGCTTTATTGGTAATGAATTTTGGCATTTAAGTTCCCTCTGATGATGTGATATAAAGTAATTGTGGTGTTGTTTAAGTAATATGTCTTGATATTACGTTCAAAATTGTTTAGTGTGAATAAGCTATTAATTGTTGCTTGTAATTTCTTAAAATGCGACTTAAAAATTTCAACTAAAAGGCATATACAATGTTTTAGGCAATTAAACTAAGTATGAAAATAAAATTAGAACTTTTTAATGGTATGCACTCGTAAAAATGCAAGAGGTTCTCTTTGTACCTTGCTCTTAAGTTCTGATTTTTTTACAGTATGAAGGACCACTAATTCAATAATTGCACTGTTGCAGTTGAGCATGCCCTCTTTGATTTGTCAAAATTAGTAATTATATGCTACAAAAATTATATTGTGCTGTTTAAGTAGTATTATTACCATTAAAATTCTTAAGGTTTGCAACTTGCTTCATTGTTATAATTGCTGCCCCTGCATACATGCAAAATATACACATACCACAACTGATTAGTGGTATTGTTGTCATCACCTGATTATGTATGGAGCTGGTTGCCAAAAGCTAGATTAGTGGCTAAAATTACCATAATTGGTGACCATTACTGGGATTATGTAAACATGGATACGGATGGACAGCTAATTAGTACTCTAGGTTGAAGTTAATTGACCATGCTCATAAACTTACTCCAACCTTGTTCTGATAAGCATTTGGTTCTTCACAATGATTAATTCTAACAATATGATCAGGCAAATTTACATTTATGGTATATTTATAAGTTGGAAGTTACATCAGAAAAACCGGAATATAATTTCTTGTCCATAATGAGAAAATTGTATTTTAGGAAATAAGGGCTTAACTTAGTTAAAAACTTGAAATTGCAGAACAAACACTTTTTCAAGGGCAGAGATGATTTGGCTGCTGCCAATAATTATGCATTTAGCAGGGACAGAGAGGCACTTTATCGTCTTTGTACGAATCAGGTAAATTTTTTAATCTCTCTTTCCTATTTAATATGTAAAGTTTTTTTTTTTAAGAGGAATTTAATATGTAAAGTTAACCCTAACTTCATTATTGTGTCTCATTTCTATAGGTGGAAAAAGTGATGGAACTCTGGAACACAAATGACGAGTTCCGCAAAGAATATGTCAGTTTCAATGTGAGGAGTACAGTCCGGAGATTGGGGACTTTGGACGGTCGTTCACTTGGCCCTGATGAGGAGCCACCAATCCTACCCAGTTATGTTGATGATAGAGTTGACAGGAGGGTCTCAAAACCAGCCAAGGTTGATCCCGTACCACAAAGTCTTCCGCAGCTAAAACTAGAAACAAGTGTTGAGAAAGGAACCTCGGAGGATAAATCAAAAACGAAAGCAACCGAACACAAGAGTCAGACTAAGATTGTATTGGAAATTGGCTTAGCTACCGAGTCTAGTAGGGATATCCCTGATGAGGTGCAGGAGGAGCCTGTGAATTCAAAAGAGGAGATTGAGTTAGCTAAGAAGGCAGAACAAATGAGAAAGGAAGAAGCTGAGGCTAAGTTGAAAGAGCAGCGTCGTTTGGAGGAGCTAGCTAAGGCCAATGAGGCGCGTGAGAGGAAGAAACGACAAGCAGAAAAGCTACAAATGAGAGCAGAGCTAAAAGCGCAAAAGGAAGCAGAACAGAAAGAAAAGGTACAACTACATTTCGCCTGTGCATTTTCCCTTTTCAATTCGTCGATTATTATAACGATCAATTAATATTGGCATGAATTTTAAACCCTGCAGGAGAGAGAGAAGAGGTTGAGAAAGAAAGAGAAAAAGAAGGTTGATGTCAATGATAGCAAGAGCAATTGTGATTCTGCTCCAACCTCTGAAGGTGCAATGGAAATTGTGAAGGAGATAGAACCCACCAAGGAAATTATTAATCCTAAAAAGGCTCAAAAACCTTTGAAGCAAAACAAAACGAAATCGGTAGTCCCACCTCCAGCTCTACGCTACCGAAACAGGAGAAAATGGCAGCAGTATATGTGGTTAGCTGCCACAAGCCTTGCTGTTTTCGCTCTATTCTGGCTGGGAAATATCGGCATGTTTTCAAGTGTATATCTTAAGCGCCCAAGCTCTGGTTACTAATAATTTGGTTTTGTTTGCCATATTAGAGTTTGATGGTTGAATCCAATTTGGTAACTTATATTTATATATAACTTAGAAGGAGGCTCATCTATTGTATTTTAGTTATTATCTTTGGGCTGATTAAGTTCATATACAGAGTTAAAATCCAGGTGAGGTGATGTTGTTTTGTATGGTTTGGACGAACGGAACATTTTGAACCTGCAAGTTGCTACTGGGTATACTTTATTATACTATGATATGATTCATTTCTTTCCTCATAATCTTATTTACGTTTTCGGACTAGATAGGCTCAATTTTCAACTGGGCCAACACAATCTCTTAAACCCTTGTTCTCATGCACATACACAGAGTCACAGATGATACATCTATTTTGTAACTTATAGGCCGAATGTGTCTACGACTCAAAATGAATGGACGTATTCCTTTTTTTGTTCTTTTTTTGTGATGGATGAATGGAAGTGATTCCTTAAAAAGGAAAAAAAAGAAGCTCATTGAAAATGGACGTGAATCACGTGATTGAGTAATTTTACAAGGAAATATATTGAATGTGGATAATGCGGGATCATAGAATAGATTATTTGGTTCTCGAGTTTATGCTCTACCCATTATGCCATAGATGTTCAGCTATAAATAAATCCCAAATAATAATATACTACTTCATGTTTCTTAATATTTTATTATTTATTTTATGTTTATAAGGCCGAGAATGTCGCGATAACTCACCATAGTTATTGGAGGCAGAAGATGTTACTACATCATAGATTCGGACGGCGTTTGACTTTTACTATTTTATTTTATAATAAACTTATTTGGGTGCACTCACATCATGTACTGTAATTTATGGCAATTACAACGATGAAATTATTATTATATCTATCTAAAATGCTCTTAAACTTAAACTATAGAGAACATTGCAAAGCGAATTGTTTGTTTAGATATTTAGACATTATTTAGTTTAAGTTTAGGCAAATTACTAGAGTACTTTTTCTGATAAAAAGAATGCCGTTAGCTATCTTGGTTATTCATTCAATTCAACTAGTTCAATGGAATATGCTATTTATTAAAACGTACCTTTTTTTTTTTTTTTTTTTAGCCGGATAAATTAGTTCTTCAATATTGATAACAACACCCACTTTTTATGTGCGAAGACTGACTGATTTTATCTAACTTTTAAAAAGCTGACATTTTAGAGATAAAGTGAAACAAAAATGTTTTTACTTTCTGAAATAAATTTATCATTTTTTAATTTTCTTAATTTATATTTCTTAAAAGTCAAAAAAATAAAAAAAATTTATCTCTAAAAAAATTATATATAAACCCTACTTTGATTTGACATAAAATAACTCATTTTTTATGTAATTTATCTCACATAACAAATATGATTTGATTATAAAGTCTTACATATCTTACACCTACAATCTAACTCTTCAAAAAAGACATAAACCTACTCTGTTTTTCAAACCACTATCTCAAAACTCAGCAGTACGCAAATTAAAATCATTTCACGAACCTTTACTACTTTTTCAAACTACACTCGTGTCCAAACATCAAACAAACATGTTTAGTATTGCTCTAACAGCATCTAGCATGTGTTATATACTAGAAATTAATAAAAAAATTGTTGACCTAGTATTCATTATTTATTAATATGCCATGATAAACAAAAAAAAGAAAAAGAAAAAAAAGCATTCAACAAGCAATTATTGTTGTGATTAGAACATGAACAAAGCTTCGAAGATGATTATTAATAAAATAGAGCTAATGTAAATCTACCTCCCCGTAACATGCATAATATTTAATTTACCTCCTATAATTTAAAAAAAAAAATATTGTATCTCCAATAAAAAATTTAACTAGCAATTTATCTTCTTCAACTAGATAATATAACTCACTTACCAAAACTAAGAGTAAACGTAACACATGGAGTAAAGTATCACATATAAGAGGACTAATTTTGTTAATTTAATTTTTTTAAGTTAAAAAATATCAGAAAGACAGTATGAAACTTCTATAAGATTATAAAGGAGTAAAATACTTTTTTTTTAAATCACAATGAGAATAAATTTAATATTATGAATATTAATGGAATAAATTGCCATTACCTCATACAAAATTTGAAGAGGTTAAAAAGGGAAGTTTTAGTTCATGGACCATTTATTGGGTGCATAAATTTTATTCATTCTCCGTAAATATTCTCCTGAATCTACTGTTTGTATACCCGACAAGCTGCACTGACTATGTTCGGACGGGTGTACAGAAAAATAATAGAAAACGGAAAAGAGAAAAAAGGAAATGAGATTGTATATTGTGTTGTGTGAATCAATCAAATGAAAAAAGGTTAGTTGTACTGGAAATATAGAAAAAGGAGAGAGAATTTCGGGTCCATTCATTTCATTTCTTATTACACTTTTCTTCGTATTGTTTTGCCGCAGATCTCTCCACCCTGTAATTTCTTCACCCTTTTGGCCCGCGTTTTCTAGATTCACTCAATTAATTTATAATTTTAATTAGAACTAAGAAGAAGAAAAAGAGTTTGTATGAATCAGTTTCAGTTTCAGAATCAGTTTGTGAAGATGAGAAACATATCCAAGTCGAACCGTTTGGAGATGAAATCAGTTCACCCCTAAAAGGTGCCTCCCTTTTTCTTTTTCTTTTTCAACAGAAATTATGATGATTTTGTAATTATTGAACTTCCAAACTGAAAACCTTTTCGTTCGGGTCTTTAATTTACTTGAAAATGAATAAATTTAGCAGTTCAAGTGTTTGCCCTCGGCTTTGTACTGGATATTTATTGTTAAACAGCAAGCCTTTAAATTTTGTAGTTCTATCGTAAATATATATATTTTTTTTGGAAGCGCGTTGGATTAGATTCAAAACGGTGCAAGTTTTTTTCTTTTTCTTTAATAGTTATCTTGAAGATATGGAAGAGGTAGGCACACAAGTAGCTTCTCCTATAGTCATTCACCAAACACTAGCCGGAAGATTTTGCGATACACATCCAATTGCGAAGAAACGAGGCCTACCACCATTTACCTCGTCCGGTTTTGAACATCAGAACACTTCTGATAGCTGGAATCCTAACTCATGGAATTGGGATTGCTCGAGGTTTGTTGCCAAACCATCCTTGCAACTTGATGGAGTCCCAGTGAGCAAGGAGCAACTAAATGTAGTTGATGATGAAAATCTTCGACTGAAGCTTGGAAGTAGAGATGGAACTGAGAATTTAGTAGAGGAGCCGCAGCCTGTGTCGAGGCCTAGTAAGAGAGTGAGACCTGGATCCCCTGCTAACTATCCGATGTGTCAAGTTGATGGTTGCAAAGAAGATTTGTCTACTGCCAAGGATTATCACAGGCGGCATAAGGTGTGTGAGGTTCATAGCAAAGCTACTAATGCTTCGGTGGGGAAACAAATGCAGAGGTTCTGCCAGCAGTGCAGCAGGTTCGTGTGTTCAACATCGTGATAAGAAAAGTATTTGTATTCGTAGCATTTTGTTGTGTTGTTTTTGGGTTTTGACATGTAGGAAAAGTTACAATCGGAAATATTTTGTCAACCTTTTGAAAAAAGGGAATATACCATATATTTATACGAAACAAACCCGATTCCACACAAAGAAAGAAAACACATTAATTCTGGTTTTGGTTTCTGTCGGAAAAGAATGATTATAGATTAGACCGTCATCAACTAAAGTCGATTAAAATTGACACACACTCTAGTATCACCTTTGTAGAATAATGGCCGTAATCTAGAAGGAGGTCGCATTTTGGTTGCCACTTACCAGTTTTTCATCATTTGAGGGCATTTCAATGTTCCATTATTAATTTATTTTGTAGTTCGTACCTTGAGACGACACTTTAGAATGATTTTGTGTTGTTTTACCAGGTTTCACCCTCTTTCAGAATTTGATGAGGGAAAGAGAAGCTGTAGGCGTAGACTTGCTGGTCATAACAGGAGGAGGAGGAAAACTCAGCCAGAAGATACAGCTCCACGACCGTCTCCTGGTAGCCATGCCAATAATGTCAACTGTGATATGGATATAGTCAATCTATTAGCAGTTCTTACTCGTGCACAAGGTATGAATGATGGTTTGGTTTTAGCAATTATTTTTCTCTCCTTTGGTTCGACACAAGATTCCATATTTCGAGGTAAGAGTTAAAAAATGAAACTTTTATATATCTTTACATTTGTGCCATCGAAAGCAGTGGTTTTCAAAAGTAGTTGTGAACAATTGGAGTGAAATCATTACTTTATGTATATTTACTTTATGTTAGAGAGTAGTTCTGATTAAAAAAATTCTGTTTCAAGAAAGGAGAGATAAACCAGAATGGATATATGAGTAATTATACACAAAGTATTTAAACCGGTTTCTGATGCATTGGACTTCTACATATGGCTGAATCAATTACAAATTTCTAACATTCTCAACCTTTTCCTTCTCACATTTACACATGACTTTCTGCTAAATGCTATTTTCTCTAATTATAGGGAATACTGAAGACAGGAGTGGTAAATTCATACCCGATAAAGATCAGCTCATACAAATTCTTAGTAAAATAAATTCATTGCCCTTGCCAGCTAACTTAGCAGCCAAGCTACCACTTTCGGAACATACAAATGGAAGTACTCCGAATCATGTTTCCACTAAAAACCAGAACGTAGTGAATGTAAATTCCTCTTCTCCGTCAACCATAAATTTACTTGCTGCTCTTTCTTCTGATACATCTGATAACCAATCTCATCCAAGTACTGAGGGTAGTGACTCTGAGAAAAATAAGTCACTCTGTGTTGACCAAGTTGCAAATCCCGAGTCGCAAAAAGGGCCGATTATGGAACTTCCTCATACTGGAGGAGAGAGAAGTAGTATAAGTTACCATTCTCCATTTTTACCATTACAACTGTTTGATTCTTCACCTGAATGTGATAGTGCGAGGAAATTGCCATCGTGTGGAAACTATCGTTCGCCCAACAAGAGTAATCCTCTAGAAGAGAAGTCACCTTTGTCTTCACCACCTATTATACATGATCTGTTTCCAATGCAGACTTCAAGAGAAACAACGAAGAATGACTGTTCGTCAACTGGTGAAGGCAATATGGGATATGTAAAAGGTACCATGGGCAATAGGGGAAGTACACGTCTTCAGCTTTTTGGAAGCCCAATTCAAGCCACTGAAAATGGTTCGATTCAAAGTTCCCCTTACAAAGCTGGGTATACATCATCTTCTGGGTCTGATCATTCACCACCAAGCTTGAATTCTGATGCTCGGGTATTTTTGCATCAGTCTCTTATTTCCTTTGAGCATGTTTTTGTATATATCAAGTGTTTATTTATTGTGTATCCTAGAGTTTATGATACTGTTTTAATTAAGTTTAATGTGTCATTTCTCCAGGATCGCACTGGTCGGTTAATTTTCAAATTGTTTGACAAGGATCCCAGTCATTTGCCTGGATCATTACGAACTCAGGTAAGATATTGATATTTTGGGCTTCAAATTATGGAAAGAATTTGCTGACTCATTTTATGGCATATGTTTTTTATCTTCAGATTTGCAATTGGCTTTCTAATAGTCCATCAGAAATGGAAAGCTACATTAGGCCTGGTTGCATAGTACTCTCCCTGTATTTATCAATGCCAACTTTCGTCTGGGATCAAGTGAGGGTATTACTATAAAGTAGTACATAAGTTATGTTACTACGGTTATGACTGACCATATTTTGGTTCTTTACAGCTGGAAGAAAACCTTCCTAATAATGTGAAATCTTTAGTAAAAAATATTGATGTTGACTTTTGGGGAAACACAAGATTTTTGCTTCATACAGACAGACAAATGGCTTCCCATAAAGACGGTATATATTGCTTTTCTATAATTATTTTGTGAGTACATCCGCAGAAGGTGTTGAGCGCCAAATTCTCTAGTATTTCCTATTTGTACTTACTTTCTCATCTTCCTTTTTATGCAATTAACTTTCAGGAAAGATTCGTATCTGCAAATCTTGGGGAGCATGGATTGCACCCGAACTGATCTCGGTCTCTCCTGTAGCAATCGTTAGTGGACAAGAGAATTCTCTGTTATTGAAGGGGAAAAATTTAACGGCAACAGGAACTAAGTCAGTTGAATCTCTTTAAATTTCATGACATTGATTATTTTTGTGAGAATCTTATCTTTGTTATTTTGCAGGATACATTGCACAAATGCAGCAGAATACAACATAATAGGAGTCCCACCTTCTTCTTGCCAAGGAGCTACATATGATGAGATAAGCTTGGCTCGCTTTAAGATTAATGGGGTTGACTGTGGCGTACTTGGCCGCTGTTTCATCGAGGTAGAACTTTATAACTAAACTATCAAGTTTTCAAATTTCGGATTGAATTTTGTATCCCTTTGAAATCCTTTATAAACTTTACAGGTCGAAAATAGTTTTAGAGGCACATATTTTCCGGTAATTATAGCCGATAAAACCATCTGCCAAGAATTGAGACTCCTTGAGCCTGAGATCATCGACCAAACTGCCAGGTCCAGGGGAGAAATCATGCATTTCTTGGATGAACTTGGATGGTTGTTTCAAAGAAAGCACAACTCTTCCTTGTTTGATTATAGGCTTACCCGGTTCAAATTTCTACTTATATTCTCCGTCGAGTATGACTTTATAGCTTTGGTGAAAACCCTTTTGGGCATTTTACTAGAACTAAACTTGAGTAGACAAGGGTTAGAAACCGAATCTTTGAAGATGCTATCAGAAATTCACCTCTTGAATAGGGCTGTCAAAAGGAAGTGTCTGGAAATGGTTAATTTACTTCTTCATTACTCAGTTGCAACTGACTCTACTTATACATCTGCTAAGTATATTTTCCTACCAAATATGGCTGGACCTGGCGGTGTCACACCTTTACATGTGGCCGCTTCTACTTCATCTTCTGCTGACATTGTAGATGCTCTTATGAGTGATCCACAGGAGGTACCTTTGTTTCTTCTTTCATTTTAAACTCTTACATATGTTTGATAGCTATGAGAATTAAAATATTCATTGGCTCATTTTATTATAGTGGTTGGTTTACAATTTCCCTTTCTATGCGTAGGTTGGGTTGCAATGTTGGAATTCTGTGCTTGATGCAAATGGGCTTTCTCCTTATGCATATGCTTTGATGAGGAATAATCATTCATACAATGCCCTTGTTGCTCGGAAGCTTGCAAATAGAAAAACTGGTCAAATATCTTTATCTATTGAAAACGAAATCGAGCAATTCCAGTTGGATATAAGCAAGGATGATAGGACTAGCTCCCGAGTCAACCAAGGGCAAAAATCTTGTTCCAAATGTGCAGTCGCAGCTTCATATGGATACAGAAGTAAGTTCCCAGGTTCACAGGGAGGATTGCTTCAGCGTCCCTATATTCATTCAATGCTAGTTGTTGCTGCTGTATGTGTTTGTGTGTGCGTTTTTCTAAGAGGGCACCCCTATGTTGGTTGTGCTTCCCCGTTTGCATGGGAAAACTTGGACTTTGGCACAATTTAGTCGATCCTTTTTAGCAAACTGTAAGAAACTGAAATTACGTTAACCTAATTGAAGACGGGAGAAAAGGAGAAGAAAGAGAGCGAAGTATTGATAATTTACAAGTTTTGGCTATGGTATCTCATAATACAAAGTTTATTTGGGATCTTAAAGGTATATATGAGAAATATTGTTCATGATCGACCCCCTCGACTTTATAGATGCTGCGAAGAACTGTTATCATACTGTAATCTAAAGTCATGTGTTGATGCTCAACAAGTGAAGTAGTGCAGTTAACAGGAGGAAATTAATGATTTGATTGCAGGTTCTGTTTATGTTTTAAGGTTCTTGACTAAGAGCTAATTATTGTGGTCCTTATCAAGGGTAATTTACTGTGTTTTTCTTGCTGTAAAAAATAGTTGGTGTAGAAATGACAGTGTTAGATAGTTGACAAGAATTGTTTTTTTTACCAATAAGAGAGAGATAAGGTGGTCCAAATTGTTATTTGTTTGAGTTTGTCAAATAATTTTCTTTTGTAGATATAATCTGCAGTGTATGAGGTCAAATTTGTAATCAGTGGCTTTTTCTTCACTCAGCTGAGTAATCCTTGCTACATTCAATGTTCTTTGTTCCTCATGATAATTGGACTTGGACAATAAGATATCTGTGAAATCCCGAACAGAAGATAAATAAGTTTACTAGATATTATACCCATCAGGCTGAAAATAAATCAAACGAGCTCGTTCGATTAAAGCTCATTTTAACTTCGTCAAATAAATCAAATGAACTTGAACAAAATTTTTTGTTTGATAACTTTTAAAGCTCGGCTTAAGCTCGACTCGATAAGCCAAAAATTGAAAAACACGTGTAAAATATCAAGCTACTCGATACTTGGCTCGAGCTCGTTCGATAAAAGCTCGTTTGAGCTCGGTTCGTTAAGAAATCAAACATGCTCAAACACAAAAATTCAAGCTCGATAAAATTCAAATCAAAGTTGAACAACATGTCGTTCGATACTACTTGGCTCATTTACACCCCTACCCATCATTAAAGCTTCCCCGATTGTTAGAACTTCTTGGACCATTGGAAGGATACTCGGATTAGGCAGCTGAAAAGGCTGAGACGATAGGCTTTGATTCATCCGTTTTTGGCCTTAGACGAGATTGGCTCATGTAAACAGGTATCCGGCAAATAGTAAGGAAAAAAACTTAGTCTTTTTATAGTTAGTAAGAAATAAAAAATTTAAAAGAACACTTATTAAGAAATTCTTTTCGAAAGAAGAATCGTTAAGAAAGAGAAATGAAAAAAAATATTACCAAAGAAAAAAAATAAGGAACAATTTATTAAAAAATTGAAAAGAACAAAATATAAGAAAAATGTCATTGTTGGGATTCAACCAAGTGAGCTAAAATGTTTAATGTGCTAGTTAAACTAAATAAAGTACTAATATTTAATTTACAAATATTTCAAGAGATATACGTATAAAATATTGGGGGTCCTTCACACTGGGAATCCTAGGTGTGGCCCAAAGTTATTTAGCAACAATTTATAATTAATAGGGTGATTTACATTAAGACCTCCTCAATGTTGGGTATATGAGGAGATATCCCTCGTTGTTTCAAAAATTATAGGGACACCCCATCTGATATGGCCTATTACAAAAAAAAAAAAAAAAAAAAAAAAAAAAAAAAACTCCGATGACGTTAAAACTTAACGGAATTTGATGAAGTTGTCATTTTTATATTGATTTTCTAAATTTATCCTTGGTCGAATATATCCACTGGGGCGTCTATGTAATAGTAGTATATCACAGGGGATGTCTGTATAATAATATTATACCACATGGAGTGTATTTGAAATATTACAATAACTTCAGGGGATTATTTGTAGCCAACGGTCATATTTTAAAAAATCACATAAATAAAACATTCTAGGTTTAAACATAAACAAAAAAACAATACATGATAGATTTATACTGTAGTCTATAAAAATATTCAAACGATTCTTTAATCATCGACTTGGTCATCCAAAGAAGCAGTTGGTAATTGAGGAGGTGTCAATCAAAGTTCTAGGTCTGACTCATTATCATCTTCGTTCTCTTCATCTGCTTCTGTCCAAAAATAATATCCTAATATGTCGAGCATCTAAATTTACCATCATATTTCTCTAAAGCTGTCTTCATTTTTTAAAATATAACTGTTGACTTCAAGTAACCCCCTAAAGTTATAGTAATCTTTCAAATATACCCCCTGTGGTATAATATTATTACACAGACACCCCCTGTGGTATAATACTATTACATAGATATCCCTCTGGGTATATTCGACCAGGGATAAATCTGGAAAATCAATAAAGACATCATCAAATTCTGTAAAGTTTTAACGCCGTAAGAGTTTTTTTTGTAAATAGGCCATATCAAATGAGGCCGGTGTCCCTATAATTTTTGAAACAATGAGGGGTTTTTCGTTATATGTCCAAACCTTAGGGGGTTTAAGTGTGAATTACCCTAATTCATAATACTGAATGGTTTCATATTTTATGGTCATCAATTGTTGTTTTATTATATTAAAGGGGCTTTAGAAAGATTTTTTTCTTTTTTTTTATATAATTGGGGGCGTTAGAAAGTTGATTATTCAGTTTCATTACATGAAATAAGAGGACCGGACTTGCGTGTCTAACATTCCCGCCATACATAAAATACTTTCGGTGTCATTTCTTTATTTTTCTTATTCTTTCCTTTTGACATTTATGTTTTGGATTGTCCGGAAGCAATGTGTGGCAATCAGTGCATTCGTTTCTGATGATATACGCCAACAAATTTACTTCATAATCATAATATAAATCATAATATATCAAACAATACTTCATAATCAATTCAACTATGTTAAAGTACATTAATAATTATTAATAAAATTAAAAAGAAAACTCATATTAATGAAAATTAAATCCAACACCTTTAAGTTATGGAGCCTCAGCTTTGTCATTAAGCCACGTTTTAATCGACTTATTGCAAGAACTTTATTACCCACTTTAAAAATATCACAATAATCTTTCGGTCTAAGATTAATAATTGATGAGAGAATTACAAAAATCGAGGCATGCATGTCATTTAGCATAACATTAGATCAATTATTTTAATTAGAAACATATAAAATTCATGTTTATATCTTTTATATTCGAAGTTTTAATATTAGATATGCTCTATTTTTTTTTTTTTTGATAATTAAATTAAATTCAAATATTAATTAAAAGTTAACCAGTTTACAAAAGAATAACCTCCATCACAAAACAAACTAACTAATAGTTAAACAATCCGGAGAGAGAAATAAAGACAAACTACAGGGAAAAGTCCAAGCGGCAAGATTATGGGCAGCGCAATTTGCCGATCGAAAAACAAACTTGAAGCGCCACTTAGGCCAAGAAGCCCAAAACTCACGTATTTCCAGAATGATCGAGGAAATTGCCCAATCCATATTCTCTTCCCAAAACAAAATAACTTGAACAACAAGGAGACAATCACTTTCAAAAACAGCTTTGTGGACACCTATCTCATCCAGAAACTTGCAAGCATCCCGAATTGCAAGAGCTTCGGCAACCTTAGCATTAGATATACTCTATACACACTTACCATTTATACAGAAGTATTACTTTTTCTTGTATAGGTATCTCATATAAAGAGTTAAAATATGATAAATATTTCCAAAAGAAACGGTACAAAACATCCAAAAGATAGGGAAAAGGCGAAATCGGTCTCATAACTTACAGTTGTTGACAAGTTTATTCCATAAGTATTCATGCCGACAATTTTATTCGATTATTCATAAATTGAAACAAACGTGGGTTTCGACCCAATTGAGGGATAATTTAAATTGGAGAATATTGAATTTTACTTGGCAAATTTTGACACTGATTTAAAAAAAGGAAAGAAAAATTAGTATGGTTCATGTGCCTAGGAGAGCTCCTATTAGCGAAATTTGGAAGAAAAAAAATCATACTCTTCCTAATAGTGAATTTTGGACAAATTTTTTTTCCTTGCTTTTCCTAATCATTATGATTTCGAACCCAAAAAAAAAATTTGTCCCAAAATCCTAATTGTGATTTTGAAATTAAAACTTTTAAAATTAAAAAAATAGTGTCTTCCTAATTCGCAATTTTGCGACATTTTTTTTCTGCTCTTCAGAATCTTGATTAGGAAGATCAGAATTTTTCTTTACAAAAAATTATTCCAAAATCGCAAAAAGGAAGTGCATAATTTTTCTTTACAAAAAAAAATAATTTATTTTAATTTTTGTTCCAAAATCGTGTTAAAATAGCAGGGAAAAAAAAATCCAAACTCGTGATTACAAAGGATTTTTTTTGGTCCCAAGCTCGCATTTAAGACCCCTCCTGAAAGTCAACATCAAATTTTGCGCGACACATGATATATAATAAAATTTCCGTTTTTTTAAATTAAATCACCGGTCAAAATTCAGGGAAATTCTTACCCAGATCGGGTTTGGCCGAATCCTAAGCAACTACATGACAAGTGTAATACACTCAGTGGCGGATCCACATAGGGGCAAGGGGGGGCTATAGCCCCCCCTGGAATTTTTTTTTTTTTTTTTTTTTATATGTGTTGTAATTTTTTTTTTAACAAAAAAATTAATATATTAGTCCAATAGTCCAAATATAATTTTAAGTCTAATTAGTATACCCACTTTAACAAAAAATTTAATATATTAGCCCAATAGCCTTTATATGGCCTGACTATTTGATTGGGTTATGATGGTGGTCAATATTTTTGGAGGATCTCCTAAACATCGATATTCTTCTTGACAAGCAATTCGAAAAAGTAGTCGAGGCTTTATCAAATATTGAAATTGAAAGTGGTAAATGTCTCAACCAAGAGAGAACTATCATTCGTGCGAGTGACACACGTTGGGGATCACATTATGGTACTTTGATGAGTGTAATTCACATGTTCTCTTCCGTGATTGACATTCTTGGTTTCATAGTTGAGGAGTGCACCGATAAGAATGGAGAAGCAATCAATGCAATCATTTTCCTTTGTCTTCAATTTATATTTGATGACGTCGATATTAGGGATCACTAATGACATGTCTCAAGCTTTACAAAGAAAAGATCAAGATATAGTGAATGCTATGAAATTAGTCAAATTAGCTAAAGATCGTCTTCAAGAGACAAGAAATGATGGATGAGAAACTTTGTTAGAGGATGTTACTTCTTTTTGTTCTAAATATAAAATTGAAGTTCCTTTAATGAGTAATGTTTATGTTCCATATGGGAGGCCAAAGCGTAGGATTGAACAAGTGACTATGGAACATCATTACAAAGTTGAGAGATTCAATTCGGTGATAGATAGACAATTGCAAGAGTTGAACAACCGTTTCAATGATGTAAACACGGAGTTGCTTCTTTGTGTTGCATGCTTAAACCCATCCAATCACTTTGAAGCTTTTGACAAATGAAAACTTGTTTGTCTTGCCGAATTTTATCCAAATGACTTTTCTTTTCTTGAACTCTCGGCTCTTCCCAATCAACTTGAAAATTATATCAGGGATGTTCGATCAAGTGATGATTTTTCTAGTTTGAAAGGGATTGGTGATCTTGCTAAGAAAATGGTTGCAACTAAAAGACATGTCGCTTTCTCGATGGTTTACAAACTTGTGACATTAGCGCTTATTCTACCGGTTGCAACTGCATCAATGGAGAGAGTTTTTTCGGGTATGAAGATAGTAAAGAATCGACTTCATAACCGAATGAGCGATCAATGGTTAAATGATAGTTTAGTTGTCTTTATAGAGAGAGACATATTTAGTAGTATTTCAAATGATGCTATCATGGACCAGTTTCAAAAGATGAAAAACCGTCGTGGTCAATTATTAAAGTAAATATGTAGATATTTTGGGTTCTTATGTGAATAATATAAACTTTATGTTTAACTGTTTGAATTTTTTTTTTTTTTTTTTTTTTTTTTGTATAAGTTTAGCCCCCACCTGACCCAAATTCCTGGATCCGCCCCTGAATACACTTGCTTTGGGATTGGATGTAACTCCCAGGAGAGTGACCAATCACAAAGCAAATGCAATACACTTGCTTGGTGGTTGTATGGGTTTGACCAAACCAGACTTGGACAAGAATTTTCCCAAAATTCATGAGCCCACGAGTGAATATTACTCTCCTAATTTACTTCAATTTAACGGCTTATTAAGTAGGGAGTGGCTAGGGGCAGTTCCACTTGTGGAAAACTGCCCATAGTTCCCATCACAAACATTATTTTATTATTATTATGGTGACCTGCTAACCCGGTTAGCATTAGCAGGTCACATATTGTTATTTTACATAATTGGCCCTGATTATTAATAATACAAAATAAAATCATAAAAAATATTTATATACACAATATACGCTTTAAATTAATAAGATATTTATATGATTATAAATTAATATACACAAAAACATTAAATTAATACATAATAAAAACATAAAATTAAATTAATACACAAATGTATAAAAATGTATTAATTTATATAATGTTTTAATTAAAAAATATAAAAAAATTTATATAATGTTTTAATTAAAAAATATTTATATAATGTATAAAAAAATTTATAAAAAATATAAAAAAATTATATAATGTTTTAATTAAAAAATATTTATATAATGTATAAAAAAATTTATAAAAAATATACAAAAATATACAATCAAATAATACTTTAAAATTAAAAAAAATTCAAATCAAAAATTTATATAATGTTTTAATTTATTTAATATTATTAAAATCCCTAAAATATAGTAAAAACATAAATTTTACTTTTTGTATATACAAATTTATTAAACAAATTTGATTTTTAACAACCAAATAATATTATGGACTCAAAAATTTATATTTATTAATATAATTAATAATTATAATTAAAAAAAATAAAACCCTAACCAACCCCCTCCCCCCCCACCCCAAACCCCGCCCCACCCACCCCCCGTAAAACCCTAACCCCAACGACCCCACCCCAAGGCCGGCGACGGCCTGGGAGCCGCCGCTCGTCCGTCCCAGGCCGCAGGCGGCCTGGGATCTCCGTCCCAGGCCGTCGGCGGGGCCTGGGACGGACGAACCCAGGCCACCGCGGCTGGGTTCTGCAAGTCGCAACCCAGGCCGTGGTGGCCTGGGTTCGTCCGTCGGAACGGTCGATCCCAGGCCGCCGCTGGCCTGGGACGACGATCCTAGGCCGCGGCGGCCTGGGATAGGTTGGTGGTGGCGGATTTGGGTTGGGGGAGGGGGTGGGCGCGCGGTTGGGTGGGTTGGAGAGGAAGAGTTTAGTTTTTTTTTTTTTTTTTTTTTTTTTTTTTCCAGAATTAATTTAGGAGGGTATAAAAGTAATTTCAGTTTTATCTATAGTGTATTTTTGTTTCAGGTAATAAGTCATAATTTTGCCACGTGTCACTCAATGAATGGAAAACTGTCGGCAGTTCCGCTTTCTAGCCAATCCATATTAAGTAAAAATTTTGCCACGTGTCACTCAATGAATGGAAAACTGTCGGCAGTTCCTTTCTCTTTCCCCCAAGATATTTTATGAAATGAAATCCTACAACAATGGCGTGAGTGGCCACCTATTCAACTATAGACTCACGTTTAATTAATTTAATTATGTGAGAGTACGTGGAAAAAGTGAAGAAATTAAATAGTGATCTATATATCTCAATTAAAGATTAACCCTTTCTGTGAATTACATTGCTACTATTAATTGTGGTATATATATGCTTCACTTATCCCATTTTTTTTTATCCTTTGCTACAGTTGATATGTTGTTAACTTGATTAAATTTGTAAAAATTATAATGAAGAATTTAATTAATATATATCAGTAATAAATTGATAAAATTTTATGACACCATATATATTAATATTTAAAAGGTTTAATATACAATAAATGTAGTTAAATGATTGAAAAAATGTTATAAAAATAATGGGACGGATGAAATATAATATTAGTAGATCCACCATATAGTTATTTAAAAGAATAGGAGTATCTATAATTATGTGGAGACATTATTAATTGGGAAGTGAACAAGAAATTGCCAAAAATTCTATAAAATTTAATACAGAATTCTAAATTATGTGTTCACCTGGCATGTTCGTACTCTGATTTGGGGAAATTGCGATTCTTTGGTCAAAATAGGAATACTTTTATTTAAAAAAATTAGTTATAAGACATAATTGACAGCAGGAATCTTTTAAGGACTAAAGGGTGTATGTGGATGGGTTTTGGCCCGGTCTCGCGGGTTTTACGAGATCGAGCCAAAACTCCTTCTAATGATTTTCGCCAAATTCATAAAACCATAAAAAACCTATTCAGAAACTCACACTCAAACTCTTCAAACCTATAAAATATTGATTTGACACCTATTATCTACTTTTTCCTTCAAATCTCACTAAAAAGGATATTGATTTAACACCAATCTAAGTGGGGTTTCAACTTATTCAAACCACAAAACCCAAGAGCCAAAACCCATCCAAATGAAGTCTCAAAGGTTTCATCGAAACCAACCAAATCAATTTTTTTAAACCGAAACCCACGAAACCGAGCCAAAACCCATCCAAATAGACCATTTTATCAGAGTTCTTTTGCAAAAGATTTTAGTCTCGCAAGTCAATTTTGTTCCAATTTAACCTTTTAACGTTTTCAAGCGGAAAATTGGTTGTGATTTTCCCTCCAAAACTATCTTCTTCCCCAGTGCATATACCATTTTTATTCACTTTGCTAGCTGATTTTTTTTATTAAAAAAAAAAAAAAAGGCTAACTTGTGTTTTGCTCTAAAATTGGCGTTAAATGGCATATATAGAGGGGAAATAACAATCAATTTCTCGTCTGAAAATGTTCAAGGATCAAACTGTAACAAATTAAATTGCAAAGGACTAAAATGCTTTACAAAACAATTATAATTTTAATAAAACAAATTGATGAACCTAACCATAAAAAGTGTCAAGTACAATGCACATGCACAAGATTTTCCAAAAAGATATCGCAAAGGACGATCGCGGTTATTTCATACAAAGACCAAATTAATATGTTTTGAACATAAAGAATCAAACTTGAGGGACAAACAGTGTCATTAAACCTAACTTATTTTCAATAATAATGTTCATATATTATTCATGCAACAACATGACAAATGTCACAAACTAATATATATTTACTTAAACAAATATACGGAAGTGATAACAACTAATTAAATTAATTAACTTCATATTTAGACAATAAGCTAACTTACTGCTTTGTTAATTTTCTCCAGTTTAGTTGGACATGTCACACTCTTCGTATTGTTCAAAAATGGCAATTTGAATAAAGAAAAGTCACACAACATTCATTTGACAATTAATTTCGAAAATCAATTATTGATCTTGTTTGGTAGGAACTTAGTTAGATGAAGTAATAATAATAATAATAATAATAATAATAATAATAATAATAATAATAATAATAATAAGAAGAAGAAGAAGAAGAAGAAGAAGTTGTTTTGGTTTTCTCTTTAATTTATCTTCTCCTTTTAATTTTCTTCTGGTCTGTATTTGATTTTATTGAATAAGAGTTCTGCGATTGAAGTTGATGGATAGGAATAATACTCACTAAGTTTTCTTTTATAAATTTTAGAAATACTAAACATTAATATATGTTACGATCTACATTTGATCTGTTTGTTTACTTGTCTACTATTTCTTTTAAATGTAATAAAATAAAAATTCGTGTATATATTAAAGTTTTTCTTCTCATAAATATTCATTACATAAGGTACACACTAAATCTCAAGCTCTATTTTTCATAAACAAGTATTAAATTTAATATTTTTGTTTTCATCTTTACATCTCAAACTCGACTTATGAAACCTAATTATCCAAAAAACAAAATTTATGGGGAGTCCACTAAATTGAAAGACAAGATAACAATTGTAGAAAGTTAAATATTCATGCATCTGAAATATTTAATTATAAATGGATTACATTAATCTCTATTCAATCATCGATCGAATTCTAAATAATTTTCAAAGACTTTACTTCGGGAATTGAGAAATTTGATTCTAAAAATGATTTGAACATCATCAAGCTGATTTTTTTACTATGAAAAACGTTGATTTAAGATCTAAAGATAACACTACTTAACCTAGAATTAAATGTAGCTTGATCTGACTGTTCTTGATGAAATATTTGAATTTATCCTTAAGGACCTCGATCTTAATGGACTTTGATCTCGATCATATAAATTGTTGTGGATCTTCGATAACGTTAATTTGACTTCAAGACTTGGTCTTGAATCAAACATTTCACGTATTGTTTTGATCTTCTTGACGAACACCTTTAACTTGTCGCGACAATTGGACATAGAAGATTTCTCTTCTTCAAATGTGCAATCTCCTTTGTAAATTGTGTTTTCTTCAAGGAAACTTGTATAGATGAGAGTTAATAAGGTATGCATGCTTGGGGTGACTATGACGTCGATCGTATTTATGACAGTACTTAACATGATTAATTAATTACTTCTTTGTTTATAAACAAAATTAAATAGAATTGGTTGAACAAATAAATTTAACACTTGATATGATCTCACTGACCAATAAAATATATGCATAAATTAATAAAGATCATTATTTTCTTTTCAAATCAGATTTAGTAAAATTCCAATATACAAATAGATAATTTTATTTTAAAAGTTTAAAGATGTCATCATTTAAATGGACGAAAGATACAGATGTGTCAACAATCGTCTTCGCCCAAATCATGCTCAATTTCAACAAAAAATTCAAACGCAAATAAAATACTTGCAATTTGATAGGCCATTTAAATTAAATAAATGATCAGTCACAAACACGGAAAATTTTTATTCAGATCGGATTCGGTCAAACTCAAAATAATTACATGACAAGTGTAATATATTTATTTTGATTTTGGATAAAACTCGTAAAAAAGTGATCAATCACAAAACAAGTACAATACACTTGTAAGATAGTTGGATCGAATACAGCACATCAAATATTAACTAAAACATCCCTATCACTAATTAGGTTAGGAAATGCCTCTCTCTTTGAGGTAGAATATAAATACACCACTTCGGATGCAATAATTTTGGAGAAGTGCATTTCTGTAGATAAGTAGAGATCCAAGGGTCTATTACCAAATATACAAAGAAAAGCCCAACTTTAATCATTTAAGCTCCCCCACACACACACACACTCACACACTACAAAATAAACTTGTCGGTATTTATTTATTTATATATTTAGCACCTCCAGTCAACACCGCGAGACTCTTGTCCCGCGGCCGAATAAAATGAAAAAAGACATTCCACCGCCGCCTCCCGCCACCGCCAACGCCAACCCCGCCGGAAAATTAGTCATCTGTTTGGAATCTAAACCCGTCCTCACCACATTACTAGCACTCACACTCGTAACACTCATCTGGAACCTCCAACCTTACTACGAAAACTTATACCTCACCTACACCACCACCACACAATCCCTCCCCATCAAATCCGCCCCCAACAAATCCGCCCCCGGTGCCATCCCTTCACTATCCGAAAAAAAGCTCGTCACCACAACCGTCGATCCCAACAAACGTACCTTCCAATCCTACGGCAACGCCGCGGCCTTATTCGTCCAAATGGGCGCTTACCGCGGTGGCCCCACCACGTTCGCGGTAGTGGGCCTAGCCTCAAAGCCTACTCACGTTTTCGGGAAGCCATGGTACAAATGTGAATGGATTCCAAATAATAAAAACTTTTCCATTAGAGCTAAGGCGTATAAAATACTCCCGGATTGGGGCTACGGGCGTGTTTACACGGTCGTGGTTGTTAATTGCACGTTTCCGGATAACCCGAACGCGGATAACAGCGGTGGCAAGCTGATGATAAACGCTTACTATGGATTGAATCCACGAAAGTACGAGAAATTTATTGCGTTGGAGGAGGCCGCGGGAACTTATGACGAGTCGAAGTATAAAGCTCCGTATAAATACGAGTATTTGTACTGTGGCTCGTCGTTGTATGGGAATTTAAGCGCGGAGAGGATGAGGGAATGGTTGGCGTATCATGCTTGGTTCTTCGGGGCGAGCTCGCACTTCGTGTTTCATGATGCTGGAGGGGTGTCGGAGGAGGTGAGGGCGGTGTTGGACCCGTGGGTTAGAGCCGGGAGGGTCACTCTGCAGGTACAAATTATCGAACAGTTTCTGTTTTTGAATGCAATCAAAATGAAAATATATAGTAACTTCTATTTTAATTTAAAACTGATTGATTTTAATTAATCCATGATTTATTTCCAGGATATTAGAGATCAGGCGGAATATGATGGTTACTATTACAACCAGTTTTTGGTGGTGAATGATTGCCTACACCGGTACCGTCACGCGGCCAATTGGACTTTCTATTTTGATGTGGATGAGTATATTTATATTCCCGACGGCAACACTTTGGAATCGGTATTGCGGGAGTTTTCCAATAATACGCAGTTTACAATTGAGCAAAATGCCATGTCCAGTGCTTTGTGCTTGCAAGATTCCACCCACAATTATTCTAGGTAATAATTAATTGGATATATCTGCTCAGGAATCTAATAAGGGGTTTTTTTTGCAAGTTAACTCCTTATGATATGTCTAATGGACAATCTATCTTCATGTGAAATAAAAATAGGCAAGTTAACTCCCTGTAAAATGAATAATGAGCAATTTACCTCCCTTACCACCCTGTGAAATGAAATAATGAGCAATTTATCTCCCTTACCACCCTGTGAAATGAAATAATGAGCAATTTACCTACCTGTGATATGAATAAATGAGCAATTTAGAGGGAGACAATGTGCTTCTTTTATAAAAACACAGGGAGGCATGTTACCATTTTTTTTATTACAGGGAGTTAAATTGCCTATTTAGGACATCACAGGCAGGTATTTTGCCCTTTTATTTATCACAGGGAGTTAAATTGCGTATTTAGAATAACACAGGAAATTAATTTACTATTCACTCATTTAGTAATTAATGCATACTTTTTTTTTTTTATAAATGAGTAATTTAGCTATTTCCCGTAAAGAATATATAGGTTAGCGTGAGCGAAATGCTTTTTTATTGAGTAAGCTGAGACTATATTTCTGTGTTGAAGATATAATTTTAACCTCGATTTTAGTATTTTACTCTAGCTTAGCTATATTTTTACGAGAAGATAAATTACATGTTTTGAAAATGATAATTAAGTAAATTGATATTAGTACATAAATTAATTCAAGTTAATTACTTTCATCAGGCAATGGGGATTTGAGAAATTGGTGTTCAGAGATTCGAGAACAAGAATAAGGAGAGATCGGAAGTATGCAATACAAGCCAAGAATGCATATGCTACGGGAGTACACATGTCGGAGAATGTGATCGGGGGGACGCTCCACAAAACTAGTCCCAAAATACGGTACTACCACTACCATAATACCATCACCGTGCATGAGGAGCTCTGCCGCAACCTTCTCCCTATTTCCGCGAAGAAATCCCCCACTTGGCTCGATAAAATTCCCTATGTATACGATGACAACATGAAAAGACTCGTTCCTACGATTAAGGAATTCGAGCAAAATACTATTGGAGTTGATTTGCAGCAACGCCTCAATTCTTGAAAGAGAGAAAAATCAGAGATCGAATCAATTTTTTACAATTAATTACCTTGATATATTTTTTGATGTATAGAAAGTTTTTTTTTTCCCGACGATGTTTAGATTTTAGATGTAACTTGACTTGTTAAACACTTTACGTGATAATGTATTTTAATTGAGTTGATCACATCATGTTAATTTCTTTCACTAGACCAACCATAATATCTAAAAAGTTAAGATATATTTATTTTTATTTTTTGGAAAAATCTCTTTTTTTTTCCTAGCCGACACAAGCATCTGTCCATCATTTGATTCGGTGCTCTTTTGGCTTTCTTCCTTGTTGTACAAATGGAGAATAATTGGCAAAAATGCATTTTCAGTACTTCAACTTTTAATGGGTAGCTGTTTGGGGAAAAAAGTAGCTATGAAATTTCGATCCTTAAACTTTTCATTGTTGGCAATTTTAGGACAATTGACTGCAATTTTTGTCCTAGAATTTTTTAGTTTTTGCAATTCTAAGATATTTAGCCACAATTTGGATTCTTTAACTTTTTGAATTTTATGAACAATGGATCACCCCGACACTCTTTTGTCGTTCATAGAAAAGGGGGTACACAATGTTCTCGTTAGCCTTCTGAGGAAAAGAAAGCGGCAGAGACACGCAAAATTACTGTCAAATGTCTTAAAGTTATAACTACTAAAAAGTTAAATGATCAAAATTGCTGTCAAATATCTTAAAATTTCAAACGCCAAAAAGGTTAAAGAACGAAAATTATTGTTCTAATTAAAAGTTGTTCCAAAATTGCTAACTAGTAAAATTTAAATGATTAAAATTTTTTTTTGCCCATAATAATTTGTGGTTTGATTTTGAGGCATTGGGAAATCATTACACGTGGCGCAATGTGGGGCCATGATACATTGATTGAAGCCGAAATTATGTAGAGGTTTTAAAAATGTTTCCTAAATAATTGATTGCTACAAATTAGTTGGAGAGTGACCCACAGCCCCCCACCTCCACTGGCACGGGTGTGGAGTGGAGAGAAGTAAAGAAGAAGATAGTGGAATGTCTATAACATTATGTTATGTATCATAAAATATATGTATATACAGTTGGGTATGGGAGTGGGCACCCGACATAGTTGTGAGGATATGATTAATTTACAGATGGGCTTGGGGCCATGACCCCCCTGTTTTGATTTGTCAGAAAAGCCGGCCGTGACAAGAATACCATTTCGATTATTATTGTACAAATTACAAATTACTATTCCTATTTTAGGTAAAATTAGAGATAACGATTCAGACTAGTTAGTGTTTTTTAATTTTTGTCTTAAATTATATTATTTTATTGAATTTCGTCTCGTAATTTAATATTGTTTTGGAATATTGTCTCATCGTTAATTATGAGACGAAATTTGCGCTTGTTTTCGTTAAATTGTCATATGGTTACTTACATGTCATGACGTGACAACTTTTAGCATGAATAAATATACAATATTGCAGAATTCATCACAAACTAATTCCAAGATTGAACCATCGTCTTTATGGAATTTGAAATTTAATTTTGGAACTAAATTCATGTAAATTGGTAAGTTACGGGATGAAATTCGGTTTGGAACAAAAAATAAAAATTAGTAATTAGTTTGGGACAATATTATGAAAAAATATTAAATTGCGGAACGAAATTCGATAAAGTGATATAGTTCGGAACGAAAACCCAATATTACTAATTAGTTTGAGGCCTTTTTTTTGCAATTTTGCCCCTATTTTAATAAGGTTGTATAATTAATTGCCTTTTCTTTATCATACATGATTATCTAATTACGTACTTTATACTTTATGGAGAATTCATGTAATGCATTAATTGTTGCACCATATCATCAAATATACGTGATACAATTCACCAATATTATTTATGACACGTAGAGTATACACATTACCCCATGTTCGCAATGTTTACACATTTTTCTGAACATGATCAACATGACCGAATGATGTGATTATCATTTCATGTATCACAAGTATATTAATAAGCTGCACCACATTTCCTTAATGACTTGATGGAACAATTACACTAATAATATCTCGTACTTCATGTTTGATTAATCAAATGTCCTACCGTTATTTAATGCTCATTCACTTTTACACTTTTACTTTGGATAAGAATTCTTATATATTAATAATTCATATGAAACTTTAGTAGCATGTGCTTGCATGAATCATTGAGGCGAGAGGCTATGATAATTGATACTCCTATGTTTCCACTTTTGCATAGAGATGATGACTAATTATTTATGTGTCGCTTTGCTTAATCTCCTAGCATCACCCATATATTTTATTTAATTTAATAGAGAAAGAAGGAAGATTAATGATTAATGGTAGTAATAATTAATAATTCTTGTGTACGTTGGTTTTAATGATTGAGATAATTATTTCTCATTATCCTTCATGGATTTCTTTACTACTATTTCACTTTCAAAACTTTTAGGGCCTGTTTGTCTCGCATTTGGGAAAATTATTTTCCATTTCCGAAATGCGAGACAAACAGGTCAAACACTTTCTCAAAATTGCGGCTACGTTGAATTTTTTCAGAAACTCATTTCTGAAAGCAGCCCATTTTGAAAGAAAAAAAGCTACTACTCTACTCTATTTTTCTTTTCCTTTTTTTTTTGATAAAAAAAATAATATTATTCTACTCCCCTCTCTCTCCTCTGTCTCACTCATGACAGAGGAGAGAGGGAGGGGAGGTGGGGGCCATTAATTCTTGTCATCTACTACCATAAATACATATACATGGCTACTTCCACTATATATAATAGTAATATTTAATATATATATATATATATATATAGTTAGGGGTGCACATGGTACGGTTCTGTGGTATTTTTTATATCAGTGTGATTTTTAAAAATTTAAAACCGAACTAGAGTTTTATGAACCATACCAACAAACTTGATTTTGTGCGGGTACGGTACGGTATAGTACGGTTTTGCGGTTTTTTTCGAACAAACTTTGTTCGTGCAATTTTTCTTATATAATTGATTACATAGTTGACAATTATATAAAAATAATTGGTTAATTATTTGATCATTGTTTTTATTATGTGAAGAAACTTACTATTTGGTGAAGAAACTTACTCTGAGGTGGTTGGCCCGGCGTGGAGGAAATAATAGTCATGATTGGTCGGGTAACAGATGAGGTTCATTCCCACCTTCGTGGAATTAGTGACATTAATTGTAATATTGTCATTAATTTTTATTATGCTAGACAATATGAAGACAACTTAATATGTTTCCGTACGTAGATTAATATGGATATTGAGTAATAATTATTAGGTTAATATTTTAAGAATATTGTTTAATTTCTAGCATATTTAATATGTTATTTGAATGAATTCGTCGGTGAGAAAAAATAATTAAAAGAATTTTAGTATAATATTTTATAAAAAAAACTTCAAAAAAATAAAAATTAATCTACTTTATTTTTTTTTTATTTTAGAAAGCACAAATAACTAATTATAAAATATTATTTACCACATATATTATATATAATATATACACCAATAAATTAATTATATATAACTAATTGATGTGACATAAAGTCTTACATTATCTTACACCTAATTAACTAACTCAAACCTACCAAAAAAACCTACACCTACTTTTTTCTCAAACAACTCTCCCAAAACCCAAACAAACAACATTACGCAAATCGAGATTATTTCTCAAACCTCTACCACTTTCCCAAACCACTCTCCCAAAGGCCAAACAAACAGGCCCTTAATGTCCTTCATGCAATGGGCATTAAGTTATTAACCACCGTAAAAAATTATTATCTATTACTGCTGAATGTGGCAACTGACAAGTTCCAGCAACGGGTTTTAGTTTTATGTCATGTCACGTGCTAGGTAACTAAGTCGCGGAGCGAGCGCGAGTGCGGGTGCGGGTGCACGAGCACGAGCGCGAGCGTGAGAGCGTGATATATTAAAACTCTAATTTATGAGAGCACCTATAAAGCGTCTTAAAACTATATTAAAATAATATAAATATTAAAAATACTAATATTACAAAAGTGTAAACTTCAAAAAAAAAATTATACTTTCTAACTAAATATAGAACTAAAAGTAACTATTTTGAGCAATATATTTTGTTACTTATATTCTATTATACTCCTATGTGTTATTTTTTTTCTTTCTATACATTTAAAAGTTAAATAGAAATTTTAGTCCAATGAAATCTGTTACAAAAATGACAAATATAACTAATAAACAAAATGCTATTTCATTAAGGCCATAAAATATATTTAGGTTTCGCAACGTGTAATTTAAAGCAAAGTAGATCTTTTTTTTTTTTTTTTTTTTTTTAACTTTAGAACAAGTCAAATACATTTTTTATAGAACATTATTTGATTTATAAAATGTTAATGTTTTACCTTGATGAATGGAAAATAGTAAAATTTCATTCTCGATATAAGTTCAAATTACGTGAAAATGAAAAATTTGTTAGTAATTATAATTTATATCCAGTTAATATTTCTCTGTGTAGCTTGCTTTCAATTGATTAATTGTGGTGCTTTGCATAGTAATATTCAAATAAATAATATAGTAATATTTCATGTTGTTTTGGTATTCCCAATATGTAGTCATGATATCTGATGTCATCATTTTTCCATTGAGGCCGAACCTAAACATGTGCTCGAGAGATAGATGTCTATACACTGATAAGGGATGTATGGATTCTCGAGAAGAGAGGAGCCGTGGTGGTCCCTCTCGGACCGCCTGGATCCCACGAGTGAACCGAAAGTTGGATCTACATTGGATCTCACCCGAATCGCCCCATCTATCCTCCTGAGGAGAGGTTTGATTTCAAACCCCAGCTTTCCATACAGATAGGGGTGTAAACGAGTCGAGTTGTATCGAACGATACATTGTTCAAGCTTGATTTGAATTTTATCAAGCTTGAAATTTTGTGTTTGAATTTTGTTTGATTTGTTAACGAACCTAGCTCGAGTCGATTATTGAGTAACTTAGAATTTTACATGTGTTTTTTCATATTTTAGTTTATCGATGTTGAGCTCGAACTGAGCTTCAAAAGTTATCAAACAAGAAATCTTGTTCAACCTTGTTTGATTTGTTTGACGAACAGAACTCAAACGAGCTCGAGTCAAGTATCGAATAGCTATGTTTGATTTTCAATCCTACTAATATGGCTTTACAGAGAGAGCAGAAAGCTACAAGATATTTCTATGTACAAGTGTCAGCTGTTTATTGGCTAATATGTGGGATGCGCGAATTTTGCTTCAAAAGAGTGCGCACCAGCTGAAGATTTCTTCATAAGAGCACGCACTATCTTCATCCAGTGCGCGCACTATCTTCAGCTAGAGCGCAAATTATGCATTGAATTTGCTTTTCATGCTTAGTGCGTGAATAGGGTGCGCATGAGCCTCTCCCACGCGAATTTAGTTACCTAGGTCACGTGTCTCTTTTATCCTTAGCTGTAACGCTTGACCTCCTGCCTTTCCGTCTTTCTTCCCTAATCTCTTCTTTCTATAAATAGTGAACACGTCCTAAAAAATTGGGCCTTAGATTTTATAATAAATGGCCCATTATTTGGGCCAAAGCTAATGTAATCAGGTGTTGGGCTAGCCTCGCCCATCAAACTTTTTCTTCACACTCGACTCTTGTCCCCATTTTTTTATTTCTGTGGATTGAATTTGAATGCAAGGAAAATTAAAATGAAAATGAATAGAATGTAAAACTTTAATGTTCATCAAGGAAAATAAATTTGTTAACGTCTTACTGAATAGTAAAATTCTAAGACCAAACATAGCTTATCACAGGTAAAATGAAATGCCCAGTAAAAAAGTTGATATTACAATTATTATTTAAAAATGGGAACTTGAAGTTTAATTCTGCTGTTCATACCTCCACTTCGACATTTTCCTGTACTCTCTAACTCATTTTAATGTGGGCTAGGGATTAGTAATGGACTTTGTTTTGGGATTTTGGCCCACTTTAAATTCTTTGAAAAATCATTGTTTAGGTTGGGCTGTTTGTCAGTGTTATAGTGGGCTTACTTTACAGGCTTATTTGGGCCACGTCTAATCTTGGTCCGGCAAGAGATAAGATTAAAGTCCGAAGGAAATTTTCTCCACAGTCTCACATATAGGGGTGTAGTCGAGCCGAGTAGTGTCGAACGAAACACTGTTCAAGCTTGGTTTGATTTTTATCGAGCTTGAAATTTTGTGTTTGAGCTTGATTTGATTTTAAATCGAGCCGAGCTCAAACGAGCTTTTATCGAACGAGCTCGAGCCGAGTACCGAGTAGCTTGATATTTTACATGTAGTTTTTCAATTTTTAGCTTATCGAGTCGAACTCGAGCCGAGCTTCAAAAGTTATCAAACGAAAAATTTCAAGCTTGTTTGATTAGTGTGATGAACCGAGCTCAAACCAGCTTTTATCGAACGAGCTCGAATCGAGTATCATGTAGCTTAATTTGATTTTCAGCCCTACAGTCACATGGTTAGACAAATCAATTAATAAGATATTTTTAATGTGAAAGATTATACTATATGTTAATGTTAGTTATAATTAACTTTTTCTACAAATTAAATGATATTTGACTTTGTTAGCTGGTCGGTTGCTTGAAATTTTGAGATTCGTAAGCGACCGTATATCTGGTTTGCCCCCTACCCCATATATACCCATTAATATCATATTCTAGTACTATAAGTTATTATTAAATAATACTGACTATATACTGACATAATTAATTAGATATATATACAGATGAAAACTCAATACACAGAAGAGAATCTCGTGTACAAATTTGTCCCCAACGTGCATGCATGCATGCATGTGTCTGCCATAAATATTGGGTCCCTAGAATTAATAAAAAAGATATTTGGTCCCCCAGAATTTATTTACATTATATAACTTCAAGTGTACATATATACATGTCAGTAGCTCCACAACCACATGCGTGCGCTTAATAAATGTCAAGTGGTGAACATTAATTGCCCAAAGGAGGTACCACAGATTAAGGGTACAAATGGACAGACGTTGGGTTTTATTCGTTACCATAACGATGGATCCGGACAAACATGAACCATTTCCGCTACGAGCTGCAAATGATCAAGGACGAAATCGTATCGGACTATGTCGACCTTCTATTTATTGATGAAATGTGTTGTGTCAATAAGATATTAAACTTACAGTATAATTATATATGAGAAAGCACAACTCTAAATTAGTATTCACATGCATGTAATAGCTAATAAGATAATGTTTTTGTTAGCTTAAACTAATCACTTTTCTAATTCTTTTTCTATGAAAATTCTTGTGGTGGTTTCGCAAAATTAACTTATGAATTAACTTTATATAAAAATAAGCTAAAAAGGACAGAAAAATTATAACAGTTGTTGGGAGACAATTTTTTATCGGTTAGAGAAATGCTTACCCAAACCAGATTTGGTCAAACCTAAAACTAAAAAGCAAGTGCAATACACTTGCTTTGGGATTGGATGTAACTCCCATGAGAGTGACCAATCACAAAGCAAGTGCAATACACTTGTTTGGTGGTTGGATGAGTTTGACCAAGCCAGGCTTGGACAAGAATTTTCCTTTTTGCTTTTCATAATTTTTAAATTATATCCACTTATAACAGTTTTTTCTCTTAAAATGAAAATACCATATCCACTTTTTATTATCAACTTCTTTTAGTGATTTTTAAGAATTTAATTCTATATAATTAGCTAGTTTAATATGAATAATATAAATTCTATATAAGTAATATGTATGATCAATATTTTCTTTAAGGGAAAATACATTTTGTATTCCTTTAAAATACATCATTTTTCATTTAATATCTGGATATATTTAATTAAGACCTAGTACGCCATTAAAACCTAGAAATTAATTAAACTTTTTATTTTTATTTTTTATGACTTGAGCCATTTCAACCAAGATCCATTTTTATCCATGCAAATTTTTACTTAAACTAATAAATCCCAACCCGACAAAAATACTAAAAGTCAAAAGGCCAGGTAGGTTGAGTAATTGATGGAACTTAATTAAAGAAAAAAAAAATTTGAAGGGCTCGCATCAGCGCGGTCAACTCATGTATCGTGACTCGTATTGCACCAACAACATATACATACATAATAAGGAACAAAATTTTCCGCTGTCCACAGATAATGCTGTATTATATCATACTAATTAGAAGAAAATATCTTTTAAATATCCTGAAAAAAGGTAGATAAGGATAAATAATGTTATACGTGTAATAATTCGAATAAGAAAAAGATGTTTAGAGGATATGTACATACTGATAAAGTAGCGCGTTACTTTTTTAGGAGAGGATAGGATTTTTACACTTTTATGTTCAATTGACTTAGGTGTTGGTCCGATCCGGCACAACCCAATTCAATTCCTATTCTTTCTATTGTTAAAGAGTTGGGTTGTTTTGGGTTGAGTTAGGTTTGGCTGGGTTAACAAGTATATGGCTCAATATGAGTTCAGAATGGTGTCAAAATTGTTTTAAGTGTAAAAACATACACTTAACTTAGTTAAGCTACATAATATATATTTGGCTTTCACTCGAAAGTTTTAAATTATTTTGCTCTCCTAAATTCATATATCTTTAGCTCTAATATTAATAATATTTAAATTTCAAAAGTAAATATTGAAATCATTAAATATTACTTTAAAATATAAAAACCTTCATATAATTTTGATTACTTAATGTAATCTCAAATTTAAATAATTTCTCTAAAATATGATGGATTTTTCTTAATCTTGAATCAAAATATTATTAAAAATAAAATAGGTCAAACCAACCCAATCATTTTTCTCTCAATCGGCCCATTTTCAACATGACTCGTTTCTGACTATTGAGACTAAATGTCCCACATTGGTTGAAAATAATAGCTAAGTCCACCTTATAAGGACTTGGGCAATCCTCACCTTATAAGTTAGCTTTTGAGGTTGAGTTAGGCCCAAGCCATGGAAGTGGACTTAGTCCAATCAATGTGGTGAATTCTAATATGGTATCAGAGCCCCAGGTTGAAGTTGGTCACCTCCTTCCATGATGGGCTCTTTCTTCGCGCATGATGGGATTTATTCATCACCCACACATTTTTCCCCAGATAACAAAGGCCTGGGTTGTCATTCTTCGTCCAGTTAACAAAGTCCTGGACGGTCATTATTCGTGTGTTGGGGCCCACATGTCGCAATTAGCAAGATTGGGCTTTAATATGTCACGTGTTGGGCTTGTTTTCACCCACACATTCAGCCCGCTCACATGTGAAGGGGTAGTATGAGACTAAATGTCCCACATTGATTGAAAACAATAGCTAAGTCCACCTTATAAGGACTTGGGCAATCCTCACCTTATAAACTAGCTTTTGAGGTTGAGTTAGACTCAAGCCAAGTAAGTGGACTTAGTCCAATCAATGTAGTGAATTCTAATACTGACAGTACTTAATTTATCATTTTATCATCCGAACTATTTTTTACCCATCTAGACCCGACCCAACCCAACCCGTTGAATTGCCACCCCTAGTGCGCAGGATTGTTCTTCTGTGCATGTGGTATAATTCAAGGTTCATTAACAACTACTACAAATTAAAGTCCTCTCAAAAGAATAAAACAACAACTACTACAGAGAAAAAGAAAAAAAAAAGAGGTTCATTAACAACTAACATGCCAAACGACAGAAATAATTCATTACCATTTTTATAATTAGTTAGATGTTAGATATAGTTTAAGATTCCCCCAACAAATATAAACACTTTGTTTTTTCTACATAATAGTTAGACGTGAGATATTATATATTATTTACATATATGATATATGATCTAGATTCTTCTTATTTACATATCCACTGGCCACTATGACTACCAATAGAAAAACACTTAATCATGACTCAAGAGAAGAAATTAAGGATCTCGACGAAATTTAAATTGATTTTTTTTTTGATTGTTGAATTGTAACGGTGTACGTGTATTTTTTATTTATACTTTTCGATAGGGAAATGTTATTTCATTATTCAGCGTACGTACTTGATTTGATAATATAATCACTAGATGATTTTTTATTTAGGTCCACTTCTCCTCTCACCCCAACAAAAGAGAGAGAGAGAGAGAGAGAGAGAGAATCAATAATTGATAGGAATGTTAGTTTGTATGACATTGGACCTTTGACCAAAAAATATTCAAATTTTGACATTTGATTTAGGTAATGAAGCCGGCCACTTCAAATTATGAGACTGATGTATTTTCTCATAAATCATGCAAAAAATATGGAGAAAATTACTCTTTGGAACGTTCAAGATTTTATATACTATCATGAAATCCCTCGTACATATAAAACTAGGCTGCCATAATTTTTAGGGATTTTGTGTCGAATATAATTAATAGCATAAGTGGATTTTATAAAATAAACATTTCAATAGAGATTATTATGACAAATATTTAAAAGTATAGAGAAATTCTATATAAATAAAAAATCACATGATAATTTGTGCATATTTCATATAAATCCGGAGAATTTCTTGCATTTGTCCCTCTAAATTACTATTTTAACAACCAAGTATATGTACCAAGCATCATCACGCAATTTCTATTTGGCTTTTTTCTTTGAATGCCCATCTATATGTAAATTATGTAAATAAGTACACACTAGCATGCAAATATCTAGGTGAATTCTTAAATGCTGTGAACTTATTTTCAATTTGCAATAGAGTGTTGATTGATTTTTCTATTTTCTAATTGTGGCTACATTTAGTTGGCTCGAGTAGCCACCTTTTGTATATGTTGCACATACACGACACCAATTGACACGAATTTTTAAAGCCATGAAGGGCTGAACCATTCTTTGATCGTTAGACAGGTACCATAACGAGTCTCGGGATTGAATGGTCCAATCCAAAAGTCTTATAATCCACGTTCTATTACGATTTTGTTTTTAACTCATCCTATTGTTTGTACCCAAAAAATCGCAATCGATAAATCGAGGTATGACGGCTCGATGACAAGCCAAAAATGGCATATGGGCCGAACTAAGTCACTCCAAAACAGATCAGACCAAATCGGATCCAATTGGGACCGAAAATTGGTCCAAATCGAACCAATGGGTTGATTATGACCCCAATTTCAAAACTCGACCCAATTTTCGCAATTAATTAATTTTGGGCCAAACATAAATTAATTAATTGATAAAGTTAATTAATTTATGGGCTAGGTTTAATTAATTACAAACTAAAGACCAAATTATGGTTAATTAGGCCCAATCAAATTCAACCAAGTAGCACGCTGGTAACTGTCATGTAAGTGCCCACGTATTTATATGACAAACTCATCAAGTAGCCATCTGCCTGATGAGCTCGTCGTCAAGTAGCCATCTGCTTGACGGCTATCGGCTGAGTAGCCATCTGCTCCGTCGATGCCTTGGTCAGTGGCCACCCGCTGATCAGGAGCCCGATTGATGGCCATCCATCAAGGTTGGGCGAACCATTGACGGTGGGTCTCCCGTCGTCAATGTTACTTTCTGTCAACAAGTCGTTTTTCATGCATTATCAGCTCATCGGCGGGTTTACCTGCCGATCAAGGAGTCAATTTTCAGAACTTAAAAGATTTATCAACTCATCTGGCAGATCATGCCGAAACAGGAGACTCATCGTTTTGTATATTTTTGTAATGTTTGTACATCAGGGAACTTGCCAATATTCTTTTCTTATTAATGGAAGTCGTTTGGCTCGTACGTCTTGGTTTTTTACATAAATATACTTTACGTCAACTGATTTCCATTGATATGCTGTTTCTTGTCAAGATTATGTTTTCTGTCAAGGTGTTTATTTAAATTGATTGATTGTCAAGGCATTTGCTGATTTTCAAATCCGCTGATATGTTAAGCAGACCATCGATTGGTCATAAGTTTTTGGCACTCAAAGAGAGATTTTCAGAAATTATTTAAGTCCTGCGGCCAAGCAGGCATAGAAAAGAACTAGGGGTAGTGTTTGCCTACTCTGTCGCAATCGTTTAGAAGTCAGCCTTATCAGGACAACTTATTTTGATATCAACGTGTCCTTGTCAGGGCATTTACTTTATCAATTTACCGATATCAACATGTCTATTTTCAAATCGTTATGTTTGCACGCACAAACATTGGCACGCCCGCATTCATTTTATATCATATCGAGGCATTTTACATCGAGCTATTGGCTCGTCGAGGTGTCTGCTGACCGGTTTGCAAAAACAGTGTTCTGCAACTCCTCGATGCCAAACACCCCTCGATATCAACCCCTCGATGGCCAGCACCCCTTGATGTCGGTTTTATCGCAAACAATATTTTGGCACTTCTTGACGCCAAGGGTTGCTCGATGTCATCGAGGCGTGCCTCGACGCTAAATTTATACGCAAACAGCTCATTGATGCCATGTATTGTTCGATGCAAAATTTATAGCAAACAATATTTTGGCACGCCCAGTGGGACCTGAAAATCTTTTTGTCAAAACCCCAGCCATCCGCACATTTTTATGGCTCGGGGGGCATGAAAATGATTCTGTGTTCTAACTGATTTGCCAATAAAAACGATTTCAGCCAAGTTTGGCTAGCTGACTTAAGATTATCTCTTTGCCAAACAGTCAATCAATTGATACTAAGTGGTTATTGTCTTGTTGTCGTCAGATGACATCACAGGTACCACGAAGGACCCGATCAACCTTGACGAGAACACAGTCTGATTTAACGCATACCTTGGAAAATCTATCAACGGTTCCACTGACTATGGAAGGAACCGACATGATCGAGGAACTGACTGAACAGGTCCGTAGCTTCACCCGGGACCTTGAGACCAAACAGGAGGATTGGTCTAACATTGTCAGTAAGTTTGAGAACATGCTAGGCTCGGCCACTGCTGCTAGTCAGGCCAGTACAGAAGCCAGCCACACTGTAAACAACGCCTTGATACACTTGGAGGCAAAGTTGACGTCGCTCACTGAAAGCATCAACATGCTCGCCAATGGCATCCAAACGCAGGCCTGGACTGGGCCGCAGAGGACTGCTGTTGACAAGGGCAAAGGCCCTACAATCCATATCGGGGGAAGCTCATCGAGAGACGAGACGCCTTTCAAGCAAGGCAATGGATAATCTAATGTCCAGGATAAGAGAGGAAGCACATCTAAGGCAAGGAACGCCCGCCCAGACTCGGGGGGCAGGTTCGAGGAAGACAGATCAGAGGCCGTCGGGTACGGCCATGAAGTACATCAGGCCAATCTATCGGCCTATGACAGGACAGTTCACCGCTCTGCAGAGGGTCCAGAAGACCTCTTGACGGTGAATCAGGCCGAAGAGATGTTTGTCAGGAGGCAAGGAAACAGGGCAGCGAGGTATAATAAGCCTCACCCGGAATATATCGATCAGATCCCGTTCCCATTGAACTACAGACCGCCGAATATTACTCTGTTTTCTGGCGAAGGATCACAGTCTGCCACGGAGCATCTTGCTCGATTTTCTTTGGAATGTGGCAACATGACTAACGATCTGAAATTGAAACTGTTCCCTAACTCCCTGACGGGAATGGCGTTCCACTGGTACGCCAATTTGAAGCCTGGATCGGTCCCCGACTGGCCAACTATGGAAAAAATATTCGTGATGAACCACTATCAGGCCCCACTCGAGGTGTCTGTCATCGAGCTGTCGAATATGAGGCAGCTGACAGGACAGACTGTCGAAGAATACATGAAGAAATTCATCAGGGCCAAAGGGTTCTGCGCCATCCCGCTGCCAGAAAAGGAATGCATCAAAATTGCCATCCATGGCATGCATTTCGAGTTGAGAAAGATTATGATGGCGCAATACCACGAAGACCTTTTTGAGTTGGCCGATCACGCGGTCCGTTACGAGAGAGTACTAAGGGATGAAAACAGTCGGCAGCCCAGAGGGAATTACTATCAAGTGGGCATGGCCGAGTCCAACGAGGAGCAGATCAATCAGGTCAGCAGACCGATTGAGCAACAGGGTATCGAGATCGGACTGGCAGAGGTCGTCTGCCCCAAGAACACCGTCTGTCCGGCTCTCGCCAAGCCAAAGGAACCTCAGCCGACCATCAAGGTGCCAAACAACTTGGTACGTCGGGATGCTGAGTATAAGACTGACAGAGAGAGACGCTATTCCTTTGATGTCTCAAAGACAGAGGCCATATTCGATCAGCTGTTGGCCGACAAGATCCTGAGGCTCAAAGGAGATCACGTGATTCCATCATCAATGAAGATCGCAGGTAAAACGTATTGTAAATATCATGATGTTTGGACTCACACGACGAACGAGTGTCTAGTGTTCAGGTGGATGGTGCAGGATCACCTTGACAAGGTGTCACGGGGCAACCTTCTTCACACACTGAAAAGGGGCACCGTGCGGCTAGTAGCTCACTACTTCAGCCGAATACTCGAAAGCGAGGCGGTTGCGTCGCAATCACGTCCGGGGAGACGCTTTAGAGGCACCGTAAAACTCAGAAACGCAATTGAACATAATGCGAACTCATCTTCATTAATATAATATGCAGATTACAAGACTAGCACGCAGAAGCTCAGAGCAGGGGGCGGACTCCGATAAATGCTAAGACGTGGCTCAGTCGATGATTGAATACAGCTTACCCCCTATATATGTTAAATAAACATTCTAGCTAATCTGAGGAGTAGACATTGAAAAGCTAGAGAGTTATACAAAAATGAGCGATTACTATTCACTCTAATTACAAAAATGCCACTACACCTAAGGACCTAACTATGTTGCATGCTGGTCCATGTCCGTTGGTGCGCTGCGGTCTTCATAGGTGTCACGGGGGCGTTATGGCCGAGCGACGAGACCGAGAGGTCGAGCGCTTGGGCATTGTTGTAGTGCGGCCCGTGACATTCTCCCCCACCTGAGATAGCGACGTCCTCGGCGCTCTTGAAGCGTTGAAGGCTTCTATGAGGTTAGTGAACGCCTTGAAGGTGGTCACCGGCTCCCAAGTGTTTTCTTCACTGCTGCATCCTTTCCACTTCACCAGATATTCATCTCGATCCTTCCTTGAAACTCTTCTGATTCGGTGGTTAAGTATTGCTTCAGCCATCTTCTTCTTCGGTTTTGTCAGTTGAAGCTCGGGACGGCTGGGTTTGTTGCGAGCAGGTTCCTCCTTGTCTGCAAAATAAGGCTTTAGTAGACCCACATGGAGGACATTGTGGAATTTGCACCAGGATGGAAGTTCGACTTTGTAAGCCACTTTCCCGATGCGTTTAATGATGGGGATCGGTCCAATATATTTCTGCATCAATCGAGGATCTCTCCCCCTCGACGCCTTAGAAAGACGCGGATCCGGGACCCTTACCATCACCAAATCACCCACGTTGTACTCAAAAAAGCGGCGTTTCGTATCAGCATGTTTCTTCATCCGCTTTTGGGCCTTCTCCAGGCAGCTTCTAGCAATTTCCACATTCTCTTTCCATTCCTGCGAGAATTCCCGTGCTAGAGGGGATCTAACACAATGTTGAGAGCCAACCGTATGAGGGAGCAAGGGTTGTTGCCCGGTAACAACTTCGAAAGGACTCTTATTTGTGGCAGAGGACTTTCGAGCATTGAAGCACAACTGAGCAACATCCAACAATTTCACCCAATCCGTCTGGGAACCGCTAACAAAGTGTCGAAGATATTCCTCCAACATAGAATTAAAACGCTCGGTTTGGCCATCGGACTGAGGATGATAACTAGAGCTCAGATTTAGTTTGGAGCCGAGTATTTTGAAGAGCTCGGTCCAGAAGTTGCCAGTGAAACGGGGATCTCGGTCACTAACAATGTCGTTCGGCAGTCCCCAATATTTTACAACATGCTTGAAGAAGAGCTGAGCTGTCTCTTCGGCTGAGACATTCTTGGGTGCTGCAATGAAAGTAGCATATTTGGAGAACCGGTCTACCACGACAAGAATGGTTCCAAGATCATTAGTTATCGGCAAACCGTTGATGTAGTCCAAAGATACACTTTCCCACGGTCTTTCTGGGATCAGGAGAGGTTCCAGTAAACCAGCTTTAGTCTTATGGTCCGCCTTATCCTGCTGACAAATCAGGCAAGTACGAACATAAGTCTCAATGTCATACCTCATCTGGGGCCAATAATACGCATGTTGAACTAGAGCACAGGTGCGCTCCTCCCCAGGATGTCCTGCCCAAAGAGTGTCGTGACACTCAGCAATAAGTGATTTCCTTAGGTCCCCGCCTTTTGGGATATATAAGCGGTTTCCCTTGGTCATCAAGAATCCATCTTCCATATAGAATTGTCGAGCTTTACCCTGCTCGACGAGGTTGATCAAGTTCTGTGCCGAGTGATCAGTCGAAAGGAGCTCCTTAACACGCTCCTTCACTGTGGTGGCAACATTGCTCGTTGAAAGAGCAGCTACCACACTCATATTCGCCAAATCAGCCCTTCGACTCAAGGCATCTGCCACATGATTGCTGGAGCCGGCACGATACTCCAACACAAAGTTGTACTCAGACAGCATCTCCTGCCATCTAGCCTGCTTGCTAGTCAGCTTCGGCTGAGACATGAAGTGACTAACCGCAGTATTATCCGTCTTGACTACAAAAGGAGAGCCAAGCAAGTAGTGTCGCCATAGTCTGAGGCAATGGACTACGGCCAACAGTTCCTTCTCATGCACCGAATAGCGCCTCTCCACATCCTTTAGCTTCCTACTCTCAAAGGCGACTGGGTGTCCCTCCTGCATGAGGACCCCACCCAACGCAAAGTCCGATGCATCAGTATGCACCTCGAACGGCTTGCTCAAATCAGGAAGAGCTAGAACTGGATCTGACGTAACGGCCTTCTTCAATTTCTCAAAAGCAGCTTGGCATTGAGGTGTCCAATTCCAAGCTTCTGATTTCTTCAGCAAATCAGTCATAGGTCGGGCAATTTCAGAGTAGCCCTTCACAAATTTTCGATAGTAGTTAGCCAACCCAAGGAACGAGCGTAAGTCGTGCACGTCGCCTGGTGGCTGCCACTCATCAATTGCCTGTACTTTCTTCGGGTCCATACGGATCCTTCCCTGCTCCACGATATGGCCCAAGAAACTGGTTTTCGATTGAGCGAATGAGCATTTAGATAGTTTCGCATAGAGCTCATTCTCTCTCAACCTAGTGAGCACCTTCCTCAAATGATCAACATGTTCCTCCAAGGTCTCACTGTACACCACGATATCATCCAAATACACCACCACGAATTCATCCAAAAACCCATGTAGTACCTGGTTCATCAAGGTGCTGAAAGTAGCCGGGGCATTAGTTAGGCCGAAAGGCATAACAAGGAACTCGAATGCCCCGTATCTCGTGACGACAGTAGTCTTCGCCTCGTCTCCCTCCTTGATACGGACCTGCCAATACCCCGATCTCAAATCAATCTTCGAAAAGAACTTTGCTCGGCTCAACCGGTCAAAGCAGTCCGCTACAAGAGGAATAGGATATTTGTTCTTCACAGTAATTTTATTCAAGGCCCGATAGTCGCAACACATTCTCAAGGAACCATCGGCCTTCTTCTGAAAGAGGACTGGGGCTCCATAGGGTGACTTAGCAGGCTTGATAATACCACTTTCCAACATATCCTTCAACTGGGCCCTGAGCTCCGCAAGCTCGGGCTGTGACATCCGGTAAGGAGCCCTGGCAGGAGGCTTCGTGCCAGGCACCAATTCAATTTCATGGTCTACCGTCCGCTTGGGCGGTAGTCTTCTAGGCAGCTGATCCGGCATCACATCTTCGAATTCATTCAGGATCTTTTTCACGACTCCCGGAACTGGTCCTGAAACCTGTTCAATTTCTTCAAGGCGGAGGGTGCACAAATAAGATGGTTCGTCCCGCCTGCACCCCTTTTCAAACTGCATAGCCGAGAGATTCTTCTCCCCCACCTTCAGAGTCGCAGTAGGGATGATGCACAGTCTGTTCCCCATCATCATCAATGCGTCTACATGCGGCATCACCGCCGTTCTAGTATCCCTCAAGAATTCCAAACCAAGTATCAGTCTGAAATCGTCCATCTGAACCACTGACAAGTTAGTCCTTCCCTCGAAAGGCCCTACCCTTATCAGCACTCCTTTGGCTACGCCAGCAATAGGCTGAGCAGCCGAGTTGATCGCCTTAACCTTTCCCACTCCTTTCTCTAGAACAAGCCCAAGTTTCTCCACACCCGCACTTGCAAGATAGTTGTGAGTCGCTCCCGTGTCAATCATCGCCCGAATGGCCTTCCCATTGATTTTCACGTCGATATACATCAGTCCCTTAGCCTTGCGCGGCTTTGGGTCCTCTTCTTCCGAATGGCTCTCGGTTAGAGCTGGTGCAGTTTTCCCCGTCTTGGGCACCAACTTCGATTTGGCCGCCACATGATGAGAAATAGTGTTGCACCAATGGGAGAATGCCCCGAGTTTGTCTTCCTCGCCCTCGGACTCACTTTCCTCATTTCTTGATTCCTCTATTTGCTTTGACGAAGACCCAGGTTTGGAGAGGGTCGACAAAGCATTTAGCAGTTGTTTCTTCGGACAATCTTTGATCATGTGCGGACCATCGCACAAAAAGCAGCCCTTGCCCTTCTGAGATGTGTTCTGTTTATCAAACTGTGGCTTTCCTTTGTTGGAGCTTCCTTGGAAAGTCCCCTTCGAGTAGGGAGGCCGCTCCCCCCCACTTTTATTAGGATTATTTCTGAAAGACCCACTTCCCGATCCTCTCGGCTGGCTGGCACTCCCAGCAGGCCGAGTATCTCTCTTCGGTTCGGAAGTCTGGTAATCATTTAGGCATTCAGCGGCTCCCATTGCCTCGCCCAAATTCGTCACTCGTTGACGCTGCAGTTCAGTTCTTGCCCACAGTTTCAATCCCTCCAAGAATGTGAAAAGTTTGTCCTTCTCGAACATATCGTGGATGTCTAGCATGTGTCCCGAGAAGGCCTTGACATACTCCCGAATTGATCCCGTATGTTTCAATTCTCTCAATGCCCGGCGAGCATTGTATTCTACATTTTCTGGGAAGAATTGTTGTCTAATTGCTTCCCGCAAATGTTCCCATGTTTCCATCCGGACCCGGTCGGCCTGGATATCCATATACTTCATCCTCCACCAAAGTTTCGCATCACCAGTCAAGTACATCGTGGCTGTCGTAACTTTTCGAGCCTCGTCGACCACCCCGGCCGCGAGGAAATACTGTTCCATGTCGAACAATAAGTTTTCGACCTCTTTTGCATCTCTGGCACCACCATAGGCCCGATGATCGGGGATTCTGAGCCTCGGACTAAGGTCATGCCCTCCAATAGGCCCATTGCCTACAGCTCTTTGAAGCAATCCAATCTGGGTTGACATTGCTTCCATTTCTCGTCTCATGTCTCTCATGTTACCGTCCCTCGGTGCAGCGGCAAGAGTTTGGCACACCTCTCGACACTCACCGAGCTGGACATTCAGTTCAGCGACTTCAGCCTCTAATGCCTCAACCTTCTCCTCCAAGGTAGAGACAACATACTGTAGCCGAGACGACTCTTCGTCTAATGTATTCAATCTGTCCTTCGTAGACATCGACCTACGTTGGACGTCAGGGACCGGCGCAGCGGAATTAGAAGGTTCCATTTCTCACACTTCGGCCTAGGCTCGCACCTAGGCTCTGATGCCACCTGTCACGGGGCAACCTTCTTCACACACTGAAAAGGGGCACCGTGCGGCTAGTAGCTCACTACTTCAGCCGAATACTCGAAAGCGAGGCGGTTGCGTCGCAATCACGTCCGGGGAGACACTTTAGAGGCACCGTAAAACTCAGAAACGCAATTGAACATAATGCGAACTCATCTTCATTAATATAATATGCAGATTACAAGACTAGCACGCAGAAGCTCAGAGCAGGGGGCGGACTCCGATAAATGCTAAGACGTGGCTCAGTCGATGATTGAATACAGCTTACCCCCTATATATGTTAAATAAACATTCTAGCTAATCTGAGGAGTAGACATTGAAAAGCTAGAGAGTTATACAAAAATGAGCGATTACTATTCACTCTAATTACAAAAATGCCACTACACCTAAGGACCTAACTATGTTGCATGCTGGTCCATGTCCGTTGGTGCGCTGCGGTCTTCATAGGTGTCACGGGGGCGTTATGGCCGAGCGACGAGACCGAGAGGTCGAGCGCTTGGGCATTGTTGTAGTGCGGCCCGTGACACAAGGGCATCCTAAGGTTTGCTCCGGATTGGAAGATCACGAAACCGATGACGGTTGACACCAATCCTTTCCAACAAAATGAAGTGGGGATTAATGTGCTGATGGTCACGGACCCAGCAACCGGGGAACATTTGTACGTTGATGAAGAACCAGAACGCTCGCCGGCAATCAGGGAGATGGGTTTATGTGCAAGGTGCCAAACTGAGTTGGCAACGATTCCATTGTTTCTCAATCCAGCGTTATACAGCCCATACATGCCTTGGCTAAATACAACGCCAACAGGGTATCCTTATCAGACGATGCCGCAGCCGCAGGCAACGCCTCAGACAGCCCCACAGCCGCAGGTGATACCACCGCCACCACCACCTCGACCCACGGGGCCATATCCGGTCCCAGCTCCGTTGAAAAATACTGGACATGCAACATCGACGGCGGAACAATGCCCGGAACAGGCTAAAACCAGGATGCCTCGACGGCATCAGGAAGGTACCAGCCGAAACAGCAGAATCTGGGAGAGATCTCCCGACAAGACACCAATTAGGCAGGTCAGATCGACCGCCAGCCGTAGAGACAGGGCCCATGGTCCGTCACCAAAAATTACTCCGCCAGGCTCATCGAGGCCGCGAACTGTCCACACCCCTGCTGATACACAGGTAGATCGATGGGTTCCCGTCATGCACCCTAAGTTTCCAGGAGATCGAAGGGTCGATCAGATGACCCGAACTCAATATAGGCGTTTCTTACGCCAACGAAAGGAGCTGGAAATTGCTAAGGGAAAGGCCCCGATGAAGGAATCAGCAAAGAAACCTTCACCGTCAGGGGAACAGAAACAGAAACAGGAAGCGATAAAGGCCAAGTCTGGCCAAGGGATCAATATCGAGGCCAAGACCTCGATGCAAATCGACACTTCCAAGTGGACGCCGGGGAAAGCCCAATTTGGTACGATCGACTTAGAAAAGATCATGGCAGAAGATGACTTGATGTCTGATGACGACGATGAAAATGATCTCAAGGCAAAATTTGCCTAGATCTTCGATGATGACAGAGACAACAAGGAAAATGAGACCAAATCTGGTCAGACCGTCGAGGCCAAAACTGGCCAGGAAATCGAGAAACAGGTCGATCGACCTACTGAGCAGCAAGGAATCGAGAGGCGGGTGGTCGATAAGCAAGCGACCGACAAGAAAACAGAAACAAAGACAGTAGAAGATGCTGCCACCAGTCAGCCGACAGACGGCTCGACGACGATGGAGTGCAACGCCGTTGACTCTGAACTTGTTGAATTCGTCAACGAGGAACTGGAATACTCCGCTGATGGCTTTTGGGATGAGGGTATGCCAGTAGTACAAATGGCAGAGGACTTAGAGTTGTTATCGGTCGACGACGAGAAAGAGACCGATTGGAATCAGAGGGTCGAAACTATATTCCAGAAGCCACCATCTTTCATGGCCAGACACATCAGGCCATTATACATATCAGGGCATATCGACGGAAAACCCATCGACAGAATGCTGGTCGACAATGGGGCAGCCGTCAACGTAATGCCTGCATCGACGATGCACAAGCTGGGTAAGATCAGAGAAGACCTGATGGAGACAAAGGTGATCGTCAGCAACTTCACAGGAGGAAAAGCTGATACGCTAGGAATTTTACCCGTCGAGGTAAAGATTGGAAAAACTAGTTTGAAGATCGCTTTCTTTGTGGTAGATGCTGCCACTTCTTACAACGCCTTGCTGGGGAGGGACTGGATTCACTCAGCCCTTTGTGTGCCGTCCTCCCTGCATCAGTGCTTATTAATTTGGGGAGACGCCCCCGAACCTGAAATCATTATGGCCGACAACAGGCCATTCACTGCCAAGATCAACGCTGTCGAGGCAGCATATTATCGAGACGACGTAGGTCCTTACAGATTCATTGGACAGGATAAATACGGACGACCACAGAAAGTTACCTCGAGCAAGAAGTTGACGCAATTGGAAATGGCTTGTTTAGCCAAGGAACTAAGTCGGCCCTGCAACGTCAAGGAGTCAGGGCCGCAAGGAGGGCACTGTCAGGATTAATGAACTGTCTTGATGACGAAGGACCATCGGCCTACAAGGCCGACAGACTGGAAATTGATGAGATTGTTGTTATCGGGCCGCAGCAGGAAGCATGTGCCGATTTAGTCAGGAGGTTTCGGGCCTATGTGGCCGAATGCTATACAGGTGATCTCATCTTCGAAGAATAAACGCCACCGTCGGTTGGCGAGGAAATTCAGTTAGAAGAGTTAGCAACGGCGCCAGCCAAGCTTGACGACATCAAGATCCAAGTACAGGATCCTGTTATCGAGGTTGAGTTAGGCAGCGAGGAAGATCATAGGCCAACTTACATCAGCGCATTGCTTGATGATGGCCAGAAGGATCGATTGATCCAAGTATTGACGGAGTACAAGGATTGTTTTGCCTGGAATTACGACGAGATGCCAGGATTGAGCAGAGAGTTGGTAGAACACCGTATTCCGATACTTGACGGATACTTGCCCCGGAAACAGCCCCTGCGAAGGATGTCTGTCGAGGTCTGCAGACTGATCAGGGAAGAAATCGAGAAGCTGTTGAAGGCCAGTTTTATCGAGGTGGCCCGATATCCGGAGTGGGTAGCGAATGTGGTTCCCGTGATGAAGAAGAACGGGAAAATCAGGATATGCATCGATTTCAGGGACCTAAATCTTGCATCTCCTAAAGACGAATACCCGATGCCAATGGCGGACATGTTAATCGATGCTGCCGCTGGCAATATGTTCCTGACAGCCGTCGACGGAAGTGCAGGGTACAATCAGATTTTTGTGGCTGTTGACGATGTGCCAAAACTGGCTTTCCAATGTCCCGGCGGAATAGGCACCTTCCAATGGAAAGTGATGCCATTCGGACTCAAAAACGCCGGAGCAACTTATCAACGAGCCATGAACTGCATCTTCAGTGAGTACATCGATGACTTTGTTAAAATTTACATCGATGATATCATTATTAAATCGGCTAGTTACGACGAACATCTAACACATTTGGCGAAGTCATTTGCCAAAATGAGGAAACATAAGTTAAAGCTTAACCCCTTGAAATATGTGTTTGCAGTTTCGTCAGCCAATTTTCTTGGCTTCTTAGTGCATCGCAAGGGGATTGAGATTGACAAAAACAAGTCCAAAGCTATCTTGACGGCCAGACCTCCGTCGACGAAGAAGGAATTACAACAATTCCTTGGGAAAGTTAACTTTTTGCGGAGGTTCATTTCTAACTTGGCTGGAAAAAATAAGGTCTTCTCGCCTTTGCTAAAATTGAAGGACAAAGAAGAGTTTTGCTGGCAAACGGAGCACGAGCAGGCGTTTCAGGAAATCAAGGATAAGCTGACAGCGCCGCCTGTAATGATGCCGCCTGTCAAGGGGAAACCCTTGAAATTATATATATCTGCCACGGATGACACCGTCGGCGGATTTCTGGCACAAGACGACGATGATGGGTTTGAGCGAGCAATCTACTACTTGAGCAGGTACTTGACAGAAACAGAACAGAGGTACTCCCCGATAGAAAAGGTATGCCTTGCTTTGTTTTTCTCTTGCAAGAAATTACGTCATTATATGTTGCCTGTGAAAGTATTAGTTATCTCTGGTATTGATGTGATAAAGTATATGATAGCTAAGCCCGTAATGAGGGGGAGGATCGGTCGATGGGCCATCCAACTGATGTAGTATCAATTACAGTACGTACCGCAAAAAGCAGTCAAAGGCCAAGTATTGGCTGATTTTCTGGTTGACCATCCGTGTCTCGATATCGATCAAGCCGTTCTCAAGGAACTGGACTCGATGACAGTAGAGATCAGGCCATGGACACTGGCCTTCGATGGGTCTAGAACCGACAGGCTGTCTGGAGCAAGTATAGTCTTGATTTCTCCATCAAATATAAAAACTAAGCTATCAATTCAATTTGATTTTGAATGTACTAACAATCAGGCCGAATACGAAGCCTTGATCATTGGACTGGAAATGCTTAGAGAGCTCGACAGTAAGTCTGTCGTCATCGTCGGGGACTCGCAGTTGGTTATCAGGCAATTACAAGGTACTTATAAATGCCGAAACCCAACGCTTGACAAATATTATTTAACTGCGATGTCCTTGTTGTCGGAGTTTGTTGATGTTACATGTTACCATGTAACGAGGGGAAACAACAGCGAGGCCAACAGTTTGGCCCAACTAGCGACTGGTGTCGATCTCCCTGATGACATCGAGGAATCCCTATACGTCGTCAGGAGACGACACTGTCCTTCATTTATGTATCGAGACAACGTCCTGACTGTTTTGAGTGTGTTTCAGGACCCTGATGACTGGAGAGATCCGATCAGAAAATATCTGGCTGATCCGTCGGACCGAGCATCTCGACAGACGAGGCTCAGGGCAGTCAATTATGTCTTGATAGGTGATCAACTGTTCAGAAAAAGCCATGACGGCGTGCTCCTGTTATGCGTTGATCAGCAAGAGGCCATGAGAATTATGATGGAGGCTCATGAGGGAATTTGTGGGGCCCATCAGAATGGTCACAAGTTAGCATGGCTGCTGCGCCGATATGGCTATTACTGGCCAAAGATGGTGGGAGACTGTATTCAATTGGCAAGGGGTTGTGAGAAGTGCCAACGCTTCGGGGTAGTCCAAAGGATGCCCGTCGAGGAGATGAACATGATAATCAAGCCGTGGCCTTTCAGATGCTGGGCCATCGATATCATCGGGGAAATCCATCCCTCGTCTTCCAAACACCATCGATACATCATTGTGGCCACAAATTACTTTACTAAGTGGGTAGAGGCCAAACCACTCAAACAGGCCAATCAGGCCGAGGTGATGAAGTTCATCAAGGACTTAATCATTCACAGGTTTGGGCTGCCACAGACCATTGTCACTGACAGGGGACTGATGTTCGTCGGTCAAGAAATCAAGGAATTTGCCAGATCAATGGGTTTTGAATTGGTCCATTCAACACCGTACTATGCACAAGGGAATGGCCAAGCGGAAGCTTCGAATCGAGTCCTCAAGGACATTATCTCGAAAATGATCGAAGAGAACCCAAGAGCTTGGCACTTGATGTTGTCAGAGGCATTATGGGCTTATCGAACGAGCAAACGGACAAGTACAGGCACCACCCCGTATAAGCTAACGTACGGACAGGAAGCCGTTCTACCGATGGAGATCAACGTCCGATCTCTGCGGGTGATGCAGCAAAACGAGCTGACGCCCGAAGAGTATACTGAAAGTATGTTCCAGCAGCTCGATGAGCTCGACGAGATCAGGGTTGCCGCGTTAGACAAGATCGAGGCACAAAAAAGGCTAGTTGCCCGATGCTACGATAAAAAGATACGCAGGAAACACTTTGACGTCGGGGATATGGTCTGGAGAGTCGTTTTGCCACTTCATCAGCGCGAGAAAAAGTATGGTAAATGGAGCGCGACATGGCAAGGACCATATGAAGTCTACTCAATAACCCGAGGGGGGGTTACATTTTGAAGAAGCCAGATGGGAATCTCTGTCGAGACCCCATCAATGGAAGATATTTGAAAAAGTTTAGGCCCACCCTTTGGGAATCGATGTGTCTGGAACATCAGCGAGCCTTAGAGCTTGAGATCGAGCGGCGCCAAGAGTACTTCAATGCGCCGATCCCTCTGTAAATATAAGTAGGATTTATTTTTGGTCTTGTTTTTATTTCCGTTTTCGTTTGTTTAAGTTAGGATTTTTAAATTTATAGTAGTAGTCGCATCTACGTTTTCTTTTTTTTGTCAGAATACTTCCATTTTTATTTCAAGTTTTCATTCCCCGGTTTTCAAATTTTTACATCAAGGCATTTTGATTTGAAATTCTTTTGAGTTGATACAATTTTAGTCGAGTTGTGTTGGCAAAAAGTTGAATTTTTGTTTGCAAAATTGTTCCGTCAAGGGGTCGGGATGATAATTCAGGTTGATAAGTTTGCTTTGATTTTTGGTTTGTGGTTCAAGCGAGAAGCGTACTATAAGGTCAAAACAAGTTTTGACAAGGAAAAGAGAATCAGTTAGTGGCTGTCAAGCCATTACACAAATAAAAGATAAGTCAGTCTGTGGCCATCAGGCCAATGCATAAACAAACAAGAAAATAAACTAAGTCTGGAAAGTCATATATCAAGGCACATGCGCCAAACATCAATGGCTCGCAGGCCAGAAAACTAAGCAAGAAAGTCCTGAGTGAATCGGTCCAAGAAGTCCTTGAGGTCCGCTTCTATCTTGGCTTGATCAGCTCGAGCAGCTGCTGCCTGAGTCGCTACCCGATCCTCTTCAGCTTTCGCAGCAACGAGCAAGTCGTTAGTGTCAGACAGCTGATCAGTAATCAATTCTGCCTCCGTCGAGGCAATCTGTATCTGGCCCCGAAGCGTGTCTAACTCCCCCTGCAACTTAGCAATGGCCGCAACCACCTCGGCCTCTGTGTCCTTGAGGTTCTTCAGGGAATCGCTAAGTGTAGAACCTCGAGTGAACAAGGCATCGAACTTCGCCAGAAGGTCATTGGCGGAAGACGAAAACGAGGCTTCAACCTTGATAGCTCGATCATTGGCCTTGAATTTGCTCCTCAGTTGGCCAAACCTTTCTGCATACCCAGAATAGAAAGACACCGTGTCACTCGGAAGGACTGCAGACGACAGCTTGCGCATCAGCTCATCAAGGGACGGACCCATATTAATCATCAGGACGTCCAAGGGTTGATCCCGATAGCCTGACAGCAGCTCCTTGAAATGAGTAATCTCATCAGGGGTGAAAGTGGTATGGCTTGATTTCTCAGACGTCGTCGAAGGGGAATGAGAGGATGAACTCGCTGACAGGGCCCGGACATTGGCAAATCGAGCCAATGCTTGAGCAAGCCGTTGAGAGATGTCCATGGGCTGGCCCTGCAAGACAAAAGGTAAAACAAGGTTAGCAAAGTGAAACGAGGGAACCTAATAATGGCTAAGTAACAAAACAAACCTCTTGTACAACAGTGGAAGCCAAAACAGGGGACTCCTTGACAGGATCACTCTGATCAGCAGAGGCCTCGACGGGGCAAGGAGTGGTAGCCAAATCCTTCAAACCCTCGATCACGGCGCTATCGGCAGGAGTGTCCGCAGCCTCGATCGGGGAAGGCGGACGAGGGGGAAGGTTCACCTCCCCAATCTCTTCAACATCATTATCACTGTCCGTCGAGCTATCCACTATCCGTCGGACCTTCTTTCTAGGCACAGGATCGACCTTGACAGCTCGCCGTTTACCTTTCGAGCTCACCTCCTGACAGGAAACGAGAGATCACAATAAGTCCAAAAACATAATAAAATAAATCAAGTAAGGAATACCTCGTCGGAACTGCTCACGACTATGGCACTCGTGACACCTCGCTGATAGAAGAGCCGACGAGAGCGTCGGATATATACGACGGGGTGATCGGTTACCTTATCAACGGAGGACTGAGCCTCGGACGTCTGCAGCGATTGTGAAACAGCCGGTGATGGCCCTGACGGACTGATCATCTGTAAAGGAATGGCCATATAGGAATGACCGGTTCCTTGGGAGCCTTCTTCTTCTTGTCAGACGGGGGGACTGATTGTGCTTTCCCTGCAAATCAGACAAGCGCATTAGTATATAACAACAATCAAGGGAAAGAAACAAAGGAAACTACCTGATAAATCAAGGACAATGGTGCCCCCATCCTTGTAATCACATAAAATATAAACCGTCGACAGGGCCTGTGGGTCATCAGCTCGATATCCCGTAAAAGTGACTTGGGAGTTAGCTTGATGACTACGAGGCCGTGAACTACTACTTGCACCAGACTCGGCGGGGGAAGGTATATACCCCGGTGACTCGATAAAATCAGGAAGCAATGGTAAAGATAGGCCAAACGGTTTATAAAATGTATACCAAGTAGGAACCTCGCCAGGACCTCCCCGTTTTTTTGCTAACTTAGCATGAGCCAACATGGCTTTACCTATCCTAATGTTTTTTATCGACTCAAAGTTTATAGCAGCTTGCTCATACACCCTATCTCTACAATCAGGGTCCCAAACAACATTGTAAAATTTTTCAAAACGAGAAAAGACATACAATGTACCTTTTTTGGACGCCTTGACAGAGGCGGCAGCCGTATGCTCAAGAAAGGGACCATCAGTAGAAATGACCTCGGGGTGGTTGGGGACCTCGAACCTCGTCACAGCAACATGGAAGGGCTCTTTACGAGTCAGTGCAATATAATCTCCCCACCATTTGATGAAATCAGGCGAGGCAACGGGAGTAGGAGCAAAAGGCCGAAACACAAAAGAATCACGGGCCGTACGCCAACAACGACGCAGCTCGTCAAAGCTATCCATGTCAGGTACGTCAAACTCCCTATCCCTAACACGAAGAGAAAAACCACATCGAGGGACCGACTGTACCAAACCAAACTGCCGGGCCACGTAATGCGCCGGATAAAATCGAACAGTACATTTGAGAGGCTTTCGCCTCGCTGCAGTCTTGGCTCCCGTAACTTTCAAACCCGATGGGATGTCTCTCGGTGTAAGGAAGTTAGCCCACAATTTCTGATACTCCTTGAATTCGTCGGTTGACATGGATGAGCTGTAAGCTGACAAAAACGAGGGGTAGAATGCCGCAAAATGTGGCTCGAGCCCCTTGACAGAATCATACAGTCGACTGAAAAAGTAATAGAAGTTACAAGGGGGAACCTTTTGACGAGCCACGAAGGCCGCATATACCTCAGAACCAATCGGAGCCTCGCTGAACATACAAAAATCCGGAAAATAACCATACAACCAAATCTGTAAAAGCCAGATAGGCCCCTGCAAAAAACAGCACCCAGAATCCAAAAAACCCTCCATACCCACACAAAAACCTGAAAATACAAGAGGGCCCAAAGCTATCTTTTCACCCCTAGCAAGACTCAATGCAATAGCGTTATACTCTTTAGTCACCGATAGGGCAGGGGTGCAAAAGATATAACGAGATAACCAAAGGGTTAGAAAATGCACATGCTCAACATGAGATACCTCGATGGAATCCGGCAAAGCCTTGTAGCGACCGATGACAGGTCCGTATGACGGGGCGTTCTCACCGGAACCACCGGAACCAAAAGCTAAAGGAAAAAGAAATGCCTCGTCACTAGCGAAAGGCAACGGATCGATATAACCCCCGACGGGCCCAAGACCACAAATAGCTAAAATATCCAAAAGAGTCGGAGTCATCGGGCCGTGCGCAAAATGAAATGTATTGTCGACTCGGCACCAAAATTGAGCCGCGGCACGTATGAGAGGGAGGTTCAATGATAACCCTGTTTTACAAAACTGGATGGCATCGAAAATGCCACACATCCGCCAAACGGGAGCAAATGTCCTTTCTACCCTACCACACCAAATGAGCCAATCCGAATGGACAACAGAACCTGCCCACGGCCATCCCCTCGTGGATGATTTGAAACTTACCTCACCGAGAGAAAAAGGGAGAGCCTCGCTCGGGTGTCGAATTGGATGCTCGGCTATTGGTGGCAAATCGGCCGGGGTGTGGAACGGACCGATTGTAACACCCTGTGTTGTTTCTTGCAAAATTTGGGTAGGAATTTGAACATCACGTTGTATAACATCCCCAGCAGCCATTCTTAATCTGGAAAAAGCTTAACAAATCGACTATGGTGGGTTTTTTCCGGGTTTGGGTGTTTTTTTTTTTCGATTTCTTGAAATCTTGGAGGTAGGGCTGCGATTTTTGCTCCCTTAAGGAAGGAGAGAGCCCAAATATAGTGAGAGCGCGAGAAAACCGAACCAAGAAGCTTGAATTCGAAGCTTGAAGTTTTCTTGGCTATGGAGGATTTCGAAAATGGGTTTTTCGGATTTGGGGTCTTTTTAAGATTTGGTTTCGGGTTTTGGGTTCTTCGCGAGATGGAGAATCCGATGGTGCGAAGATGAAGGAAGAAGATGAAGTAGAGAGCTGGAATTGAGGAAGACAATTTTCGGCTATGGAGGTTGTTTGGGGTGAGGTCGGCCGAAGTGAGTGAGAGAGAGAGAAGGGGAAGATGAAAAGGTGAAGGGAAAAAGTAATGTGGGGCCCAGGGTAGTGTAAGAGTTTTGTCTTTTTGGGAAAAGTATGTTAAATAGACTACCAATTAAACTGGGAATAAGAAATAGATTCCAATCGAATTTCCCCAGGAAGTTGGGAGTGAGTTGGGAAGTTGACATCTGGCATAAAAAAAATCAACTGATTGGGAGGCATTTTTAATCTCAAATGCTGTTATGTTTAAATTAGCTAAAAATGGCTAATTTAAATATTAAAGCATGATCAAATTAAATGCCGATCTAGGAATGAAGGGGGAAATTTTAAAAACTAAGTCTATCCGATAAAAATTTTATTATCAAATAAAATCTATCAGATACGACTTACGGGGGGCATTGTTTGTACCCAAAAAATCGCAATCGATAAATCGAGGTATGACGGCTCGATGACAAGCCAAAAATGGCATATGGGCCGAACTAAGTCACTCCAAAACAGATCAGACCAAATCGGATCCAATTGGGATCGAAAATTGGTCCAAATCGAACCAATGGGTTGATTATGACCCCAATTTCAAAACTCAACCCAATTTTCGCAATTAATTAATTTTGGGCCAAACATAAATTAATTAATTGATAAAGTTAATTAATTTATGGGCTAGGTTTAATTAATTACAAACTAAAGACCAAATTATGGTTAATTAGGCCCAATCAAATTCAATAAGTGTTTTTGGACCAATTAATTAAGTTGATTAATTAATTGGGCCAAGATTAATTAAGTGGCCCACTTGATAAGTAAGGCCATTAACTAATTAATTGGGCAATTATATAAATGGGCAAATTATAATTGCAAAATAAGACCAAAATGGCTCGACCCGAAGCCAAAATGGCCCGACCAGCCCGAACTCGACCTGGGCCCAACCCTAAAAATCGGCCAGCTTGTTGTTTTTGTCTAAATTTGATTTTAATTGAAGATTAATATTAATTAGAGATAATTAATAAGGGATAAAGACAAACCATCTTAGTTGGTTTAAATAACAAATTCCTTAAATATCTCTAGTTAGTTATCTTTAATTCAAATTCAAATTAAATAAAACACACATTCTTTCTTCTCCAACTTCCATTAAGCATTAATTTTCAGCAAGAAAATAGAGAGAAAACCACCATTAACATAGTGGAGGTAGTGGGCAAATAATAAAGTAGTGGGAGAAGTGGGATAGTGGCCATCAGCCCCTTGATTTTCGGCCATCAGGAGGTTACTTGACAGCCATCAGCTTATTTTCCAGCAGCTATAAATACAGCAGGAGGCTGCTACTCGCGACACAGACAACTCAATCAACAACTTTTCAGTCTAACACTGATCGGCTCAACGCCTCTCCGGAAGTCCAGCGCTCCGCTGCTTCTTTTTCAGCAAACACCCTGTAGAACCCCTGATATCAACCGTCACTCCTCAGCCACCAGCCACCCTCGACAGCCTGAAGTCTTGCCGCCGCCACCGCCCAAGGTCCGCCGCCGCCGCTGCTTAAAATAGTCTGCCGCCGCCGCCGACATTAAGCCGCCGCCGCCGCCGCTGCTTCCGCTGTCCAGACGCTGTCTCGAGCGAAACCCCTTGATAGCAGGCAGTTAACAGCTGTTTTCTGTCAAGTTATCAGTCTGTCAACTCGTTGATATCAGTCTGTCCCTCCTCAGCCACCAGTGATCCCTGACCGCCTGAAGTCTTGCCGCCGCCGCCGCCGCTCACAGTAAGCCGCCGCCGCTCTCTTCCGCCGTCAGCTGACACTGACTCGAGCGAAACCACTCGTATCAACCAAGTAGCACGCTGGTAACTGTCATGTAAGTGCCCACGTATTTATATGACAAACTCATCAAGTAGCCATCTGCCTGATGAGCTCGTCGTCAAGTAGCCATCTGCTTGACGGCTATCGGCTGAGTAGCCATCTGCTCCGTCGATGCCTTGGTCAGTGGCCACCCGCTGATCAGGAGCCCGATTGATGGCCATCCATCAAGGTTGGGCGAACCATTGACGGTGGGTCTCCCGTCGTCAATGTTACTTTCTGTCAACAAGTCGTTTTTCATGCATTATCAGCTCATCGGCGGGTTTACCTGCCGATCAAGGAGTCAATTTTCAGAACTTAAAAGATTTATCAACTCATCTGGCAGATCATGCCGAAACAGGAGACTCATCGTTTTGTATATTTTTGTAATGTTTGTACATCAGGGAACTTGCCAATATTCTTTTCTTATTAATGGAAGTCGTTTGGCTCGTACGTCTTGGTTTTTTACATAAATATACTTTACGTCAATTGATTTCCATTGATATGCTGTTTCTTGTCAAGATTATGTTTTATGTCAAGGTGTTTATTTAAATTGATTGATTGTCAAGGCATTTGCTGATTTTCAAATCCGCTGATATGTTAAGCAGACCATCGATTGG